>JAJOZX010006110.1:0-255000 GCA_023014485.1 Bathynomus jamesi
TCCTCGCCTCATAATCGAATCCGTACATGTGGCAACGCCGCAGTGATAGTCAAGGTACCCCAACTGGGGAAAGGTGGGGTGAAAGGGGGACAACCGAGTCCAACAACATATAACATAGACATATATATCTAAAGACAATTGAATGTGCAGTCATTGACATACAGATAATTGTAATGTAATGTCTGTGTTCATAAAGATAAACAGTTAATATGATCGTGAACAGCATTGAACGCCATGTAGTTTACTAGTCTTATACAGTAATAAAGTCCCATTATGATTACTGCAAGTCTGCATGAACAACTACCACAATACAACTTTTTATATACTAGTGAATTTAAACCAAAAATAGACATTACACAATCAACCTCCACACTCTCTCATTCCCTTCCCCACCCACCAGTCTCGAGTATATTAAATTATTATGTAACAATACTAGTAAAGCTGTTTGTAAAGTCCGTGTCCAGCTCGTATACTGGAGCAGAGTTATCTTCTCTGACGAGAAGACGTTTGCGTCTACAACTCACGGCCGTTATCGGTGTTGGCGACAGGACAACACGAAATATGCCCGCCAAAGTATTTACGAAGTGGCACGGAGTGGGCACATGACGGCGAATGTGTGGGGATGGATGAACCTGCAAGGATTAGGAGAGCTGACTGAGATCCAAGGGAGGTTTACGGCAGATCAATATATATAGAGATCATGGAGAAGGTGATGCTGCCTTCTGTACGCGCGTATGACTTGCCCTATCCTGAGCAGATTGTCTTTAAGCAGGTATGTTGTTTGTGTGTTATAGAGTATTATACTATTACTAGAGTAAGATTTATATATTACACGCATTTGTATGTCCGATATAACGGTGAAAAATGAGGTCGTTGAAAAATGAGGTTGGCCAGACTGGCAGTCGACGGCCTGTTGCGTGGCACGGTCAGAGTGCCGATCGGCTCCCTGGGCCGGACCTATTCTCAGCGTGCTTTTTTTATTTACGGGGAGCAATTGTGTGCTCCCCGGACTACTCTTACTCTCCGGTGACATTAAGACTAATCCAGGCCCCACTACAACTTACACATGTCACCATACACAAAGACATAGACACAATAGCACCATGAGACACATACAGAACTATAATATTAACATATTACAGTACAACGTAGATGGCCTCACAAACAAAATCATGCAGCTTAGGGAATTCGTACACAAACAAAACATT
The DNA here is from genome assembly GCA_023014485.1 of Bathynomus jamesi. Taxonomy (NCBI): domain Eukaryota; kingdom Metazoa; phylum Arthropoda; class Malacostraca; order Isopoda; family Cirolanidae; genus Bathynomus; species Bathynomus jamesi. The sequence continues at coordinate 1,209 of JAJOZX010006110.1, forward strand.
CACACAGCACTTATACAAGAAACAAAACTAAAATGCACACACAAAACACCCACCATCCGTGACTTCACGGCGATCCGTCAAGATCGTACTGGGGGTCACGGGGTGGACTCATCACTTACATACGTAAAAGCATTAGCTACACTGATACCACCCAAAACATTACAAACAATCCAAGCAGATAACACGATAGAAATACAGGCAGTTAACATTAAAACACGCGCAAAACACAACACCACACTAATCAACATTTACATCCCACCAGATAGTTCACCTCAGGTGCCAGCCAATTAAATCCACAGTTACACAATCTGACCTCTCTCACTAATGTCATCTTAGGAGGAGACTTCAACGCTAAAGACACTAGTTGGTACCTGCACAACTAAAGCAACACCAGAGGCGCCAACATAGCCACACAACTAAACAGCCTCTTCATTCTTAACAATACAGAAGAACATACAAACATACCACATCAAGCAGGATACTCAAACTCCTCCCCAGACATAACGTTCTGTTCCCCCTCACTAGCAACACATACACACTGGAGAACAGAAAAACAACTGTCATCAGACCACCTGCCCATCATCATTACAACACGTTCTACACTCTGCCCCAACAGCCTTAGGCACACTTACAGAAATTACAAGAAAGCTGATTGGGAACAGTTCAAAATACAGACTGAGGAACAATTCACCACATTACACAGCACACCCATCATAAACATCAATACAACACTCAAGACATTTAATCACATCATCAATAATTAATGCAAACAAATACATACCGAAGGGCAACATTAGGAAATACAACCCAAATTACACTGTAAAAATAGCCCCCCTCATAAGGCAACGTAACAACCTCAAATATAACACAAAAACACCACACACAGAAGCCACGAAACAGCAGATACAACAGCTCAACACAGAAATAAACAACAAACTCAAAGAAAAACAAACAGAAACATTCAGGGAATTCATAACAACACTAAACCACTCCACAGATACATCCAGGCTATACAAGACTATAAACAGCATTACCCACTCTAACAACGGCATTCACACCTCACACGCGGCTATCTGTCGCAGCCAAAAAAATATCCCAACATATACACAACAAGCTAACATTCTAGTTAATCACTACGCAAAGATAAGTCATTAAAACAGAGACAACAACCAGAAACATGCAGACAGACAAACAGCCAGACACAAGAAAACCTACAGACTCGACACGACCATTACACCATTCAATACAGAACAGACCACCAAGATCATCAAAAACATTAAGAATTCGAAGGCTACTGGACCAGACAACATATCTAACAATCACCGTAAACACTTAGGCCCACAGGGAATACTAGCTCTCACAAATATCAGCACATATTCATACCAACATTGTATTATTCCTGACATATGGAAACAAGGTAAAATTATTACACTACTCAAACCAAACAAAAATCCAACAGAACCAGCTTCCTATAGACTCATTACTTTATTATGCACACCTTCCAAAGTAACAGAAAGACTAATCTTACAAATCACCAACCCACACATACCACTATCGCCTACTCAACATGGATTCAGACCTCACCACTCAACCACGACATTACTCACTAACCTCACACAGCACATCTTGGATGGCATCAACTCCAGACGACCAGCTCAACGTACACTATTAGCAACAATAGACATTATTAAAGTATTTGATGCTATCCCACGCTTCCCTCTCATAAACAAAATACTCAACACAAACATGCACAATAACACCAAAAGGTGGCTGAGCAACTATCTTTCAGGAAGATACTCACATGTCACATTTAATGGCAAGTCATCCAAAAACAAGCTTTTTCTTCCGAACGGGGTCCCTCAAGGCTCTGTTCTCTCACCAACACTCTTCAACTTACACATGCATGACATTCCAACACCCAGAGATAACAAACTTATCTTATCATCATATGCAGATGACATCACTCTATCATCCACCCACAACAACATCGACACCGCTACAAATAACCTACAAACATACATAAACAGTATACAAGACTGACTCACACACAATAGACTCAAAGTAGCGCCCACAAAATCAACCATCACTTTGTTTACAAGCAACACAAAAGAACACCAGATAACTCCACAGCTTACACTAAACAACACCAACATTCCACACACTCACAGGACCAAAATACTTGGGGTCACATAAAACACATCATTATTTTGCAAACCACATTCAGGACATTAAAAACAAATGTATGTCAAGACTTAACAAGCTTAGGGTACTAACAGGCACAAACTTTGGACACGAGCAGGAAACAACATCCTCATATACAAACAATACATTCGCTCAGTTATGGATTATGCTAACCCATGCTGGGCACCCATTATCTCAAACACACACATAAACACCTTACAGACAATACAAAACAACGCACTTCGTATCATTACAGGATGTACTCAAACAACACCAATAGAACACCTGCAAACAGAAACAAAAATACTGAAAGTTAGGGAACATTTAGACATGAGGGGAACACCATTCATGGCAGCAGCGACAACTAACCCACACCACCCTTGCTACTACATGTACAATCATGCACCGACACCTCGCACCATTAAGGTAAGACCAGAGAGACATTATAACCAAATACTCCATTCCATACCTCGCCCCACAGACATCACACAGTAAAGAAAACACATACACACACACCTAACCCACAAAGCACTAACACGACTCGGTCGGAATGCGGTCCTAGGTCCGAAGCCGCCATCCATTAACAGGTGAGAGATCAGCCTCAGCAGATCGGATCGAGTTAACTTAGCACGATTACGATGTGGACATCACCCCAACTTACAGACATATAAACACAGACTAGACAACTCCACAGACGACACCTGCCACCTGTGCCAGGAAGCACCACAAACAATTGAACACATTATGACAGACTTTACCACTCTAACACAACATAGAACATAACAAAACATCACTAGTGCGCTGAACCTCTGGTCCACTCCGGAGAGGATGATCGGTTCCCTGCGTGCCACCGGCTTGCTCGATCAGGGTGGGCAGATCGGCTAAACAACAACAACGTTGAATAATGAGGTGCACCTCATTTTTCAACGGCCTCATTTTTCAACGTTACACCTGTTTCCACATTTACATGCGACAAATAACGGTCATAAAACTGTTCTTTAACTCTTTCAGTACTCTGACAACACTTTAGGTTACTTCTGAAGCGTATGGATGAGATATAATTCTACTTTTAATATTTAAAATCCATTTGCAGGACAACTCTCCCATCCACACCGCCAGGATTGTTAGAAGGTGGTTGAAGGAGCAGCAAGATTTAGAACTACTGGACTGGCCTAGTAAGGGATGTGACCTCAACTCCATTGAGAACGTGTGGGGGGAACGTGGTGAACTCGTGGGAGCCTGGGCAGGAGCGGACCAGCCGCCAGCTGCTGGATCAAACTATGGCTGAGTGGGAGATGTTCTTAAGGAACCAACACATCATACATAACCATGTTGCATCTATGCCAGACAGATTACAAGATGTAATAGAAAATAATGGGGGATGGACCAAATACTAACTATGAACCGGGTATAGCTGTGCCATTTATGTTAATCTATGGCAAATTGTGAACATTTTGTATGACTTTATCATTTTGTATGATAAATTATTTAGTAAAACTTTCTCAACCATTGCATATTTGTTGTAATGAAAAATTGGTGGTTTATTGTATATTTGTATATATATATATTCCTTGTTAAGATCTAATAATATCTCCACATTGATAATGCAACAGGAAATCTGGAAAACATTAATGGGTTTATCTGCCCATCGTGATTAAATCATTATCTCTCCACAGTGATAATACAAATACAATATGGAAAACACTATTAATATAATAGGCATCAGCCACAAACCGGTGGCGATATCCTGCTTCATGCAACCGTCCCCTTACGGTTTCCACTGACACGCCCATATGTAGTCTCTCCTGGAGGGCGACAAGCAAGTAACCATGTCAACACCACGGTTTGGCACATCAACGTCATTTCACAAACATTAGTATAATATTGTATGAATTTATATGTATATATAAATATGTTTATGCTAGTATAACTGCGGATTATTCTTATTCGATTTTGATAATCACTTACTGTTATTCAGGTCGAAACTGTTAACAAGTTCTTTGTGTAACAATAGATAAGCCATTTCCTACTAACTCTCTCTGCCCCCTACCTCGCTCTCTCTCACACTGTCTCAATCTTTTTCTCGCTCAATGTCAATATATATATATATATATATATATATATATATATATATATATATATATATATATATATTATAATCGTGTAGATGCTTAGTTGGTAAAGGTTTAAAGCTGCACACGGACTCTACAAACAGCTTTATTAGTATTGTTACATAATGATTTAATATACTAAATGCAAAAAACTTCACTTTTTTCTACATGAAGGTCAAAATATGAAAATAAAAACCCACTCTAATAGACAAAGTTTATTTCCACAACAGTTTCGATGCCCACTGGCATCCTCCTGGCATCCACCCGAGGAGGATGCCAGTGGGCATCGAAACTGTTGTGGAAATAAACTCTGTCTATTAGAGTGGTTTTTATTTTCAGATTTAATATACGTGAGACTGTTGAGTGAGGAAGGGGAATGAGGCAGTGTGGAGGTTGGTTGTGTAATGTCTATTTTTGGTTCAAATTCACAAGTATATAAAAAGTTGTCTTGTGGTATCTGTTCATATAGACTTGCAGTAATCATAATGGAACCTTATTACTGTATAAGACGAGTAAACATAGAGTTCAACCCTACTCACGATCAAATTAATTGTTCATCTTTATGAATACAGACATTACATTATAATTATCTGTATGTCAATGTTATACGTTGTTGGACTCGGTTGTCCCCCCTCCAACCCACCTTCCCTCATTTGGGGTACCTTGACTATCACTGCGGCGTTGCCACATTTACGGAGTCGCCTGTGGGGCGAGGAACATTACATATGCGTGCAACTTTACGTTAGAAATGCAAATATTCTGACAACTGAATCTCCTGCTGAAATTCCTTTTTATAGTATACTGCAAGACAAATTATGTAATGTTCACTTAATCATTCGAATGACAAAGAGGTGATGACGTAAAAGGTGAATTTCTAGTAAAAACTTTCTCTACCGAGTGGTATGGATCTTATTGCTACCATATGCGCGGTAGTTGGTATGATGGGACCAACATTCAAGCAATTGAAAGGAACAGAAAAATTAATCTTGGAGTATGGGGAGTGGATGTCTGCATTTGGAGTAGGTTGTTTGGATTGCAAAAATGAGGGGGTTTATTAATATAAAATATAGTAAAATTTAGATATAAATGAAGAACATGAAAACAAATAACCAAATCATTTGTTGAAAATTGTAACGGAGCCTCGCACTAGATCGATATTCTAACAAAATCAGCGCACAAGGTTATGCACATAAAATCAGAACGAAAATGCGCATGCGCTATTGCCTGTCAAATCACGTGAGCTTTTCCACTGATGAGGTGTGAGGAACTCCTCAGGCGATATAACAGCTAAATTTTCATCGAACTGCATATTTATAAACACAGGCACTAAAAAATAATAAAAATTAATTAACATACATTGCAGTAATTTTATCTTTCCAACAACCATATTAAAATATTAGACTGATTTAACCATAAAAATAATATAAAACAGTTTGGAATAAGTTAGGAATTTTTAAAACTCTTAGCATGATGTATTCAATTTTTTTTTTAATGTAGGATCAAATGGAAAATAAGAATTAATATCTTTCCCAACGCGAAATGAAAACCAAAAATCTCGAGTATGGAGAGGAAAAGAGAGCGCACAAGAAGCGAGTCGAAGCAATCGAGCAGTGAGAGAGTCGCGCACAGAAGACCGTGTTTGCCCTCCCTTGTCATGATATATATATATATATATATATATATATCGACTCGGGTCGTGAGTAAATAAGGCCTACTTTCAATATGAACTTCAGCTAGTAAAGTCACTTTCATTTTCCCCTAGGGCACGCGAAAGGGGCTTTCCTTTTCACGGCCCTAGACCTATTTTTTTAACCCATTCTCGACTTCCTCAATTTTCTTTAAGCCTACTCCATTCCCGATTAAGCCTACTTCCCCGTTCTATTATTATGTAACAAGTTTAATTATTTAACCTGTGAAACTTAAGAAAAATATATTAAAACGTTGTTGTTTCATAAAACAGTGAAAGGTGTATTTCAAATTAAATGATATTGTTACTTCGCTGGAGTAAGTGATCATACGAAGGAAAAATATAAGAGTTATAAAAGACCAGAGAATTGACCTTCTTTACAAATGGAGATAAGTTAATGTCTTTATTAAAATAAGTGAAATTGATTGTTTAGCCCTATTTATGTTTATATATTTTTCATATTTTGACACTAAAAACTATGAAAGAGGATTTTATTGATAGTATTAATTCTATACTATCGTAACATGCAGAAAGTAGGGCATCTAACACTTTGTAATCCATTCTATTTATATAGCATATATTAAAGGCAATTTTTTTGCCTCCCCACTCCCCCTGACCACCAGCCTTCACTGCTTCTAAAACACGTTACTAATGTTTGGGAGAGCCTAATACAATTCCCATTGTTTGCAATACCCTTGTAGTCTTCATGAACAGACGCCTCCAAGATGTAATTGATGCAAATGGAAGGATGGGCGTCCGCAGGGGGTGGTAAGGAGGGGCAGTTGCCCCTCCCTGCTCTGGACAAAGTTAATAAGGGGAAACTGGATAAAATATCGAAAAAATATTTTTTTTGCTTTTTTGCTTTTTTGCTTTTTTGCTTTTTTGCTTTTTTGCTTTTTTGTTTTAAATCAATCTTCAATGCGTATAACAAATAATAAACAATTTGGAACCGTGAGAAACAGCTCAGAAGTCCGACTTTACTTCCAAAATCTTTTGATCCCCGCCCCATGAAAAAATTCTGCAGACACCCATGGATGGAGGCGACACGAAATATTAAAAGTGTAGTTCATCTCTTTAAGTTTTATTCTAACCTTTGACATCACATCATCTAAAAATAAAGAGCTACGTTCTGGAAGATCGGGAGGTACTTGGAGTGAAGGCGACGTACAATTAGTTATTAAGACACCATCGAGCTCAGGGGCGCCCACAGGCGAGCACGTGCGTCCACCATATTTTAATATCTAGAAAAGATGGAGACCAAATTTTAATTTCTTAGAAAACCTGTGGGATAGGAGCACAGATGGCCTAGTTATTTTACTTATTTATTGCGCTGCGTCCCCCAGAATCTCAACCTAAAAAAAATCGTGCGTCCAACTTTTTAAAGGCTGCAGGCGCCCCTGATCGAGCTGTTAGATTGGATGTTTCATACAAAAGAACAAATAAACATTCATCTTTTACGTCATGACCCCTCTATCATTCGAATGATTTAGTGAGTGAGCATTACATAATTTGTCTTGCAGTATACTATAAGGAGGAATTCCAGCAGAGGATTTAATTGTCAGAATATACAATGCCGTTTTACATTTTCAAGGTCATTCACCGATGGCGTGACACACATGTTCGCCGTCATTTGGAATATGGTAAAGCATTTGCATTTTGAAGAAAATAACCTTTATTATCTCTGCACATAAAATTTGGAGAAATACTCTCTACATTATTACATTTATGTACATGTAATATTTTAGTATGTACATGTTATGAAAAGGTATACAAAATTCTAGTAGTAATGCGCATGCGTAGGTTACATTAATTAAGTTTATATGATCATGAAAGTAATAATGGCATTATACGGACATTAAGTTCATGGCTTATTTCTAGTACAACCATTTAAGCAAGTACAGCTTTCGGAAGGTAAAGATGTAAGGTCCGGGAGATCAGAAGAATATTTTAGGGGAAGATAAAATAGAATTCCAATATCATAATGACATACGTGAATTGGATCGATCCGGAATTAACTAGGATTTGATATTATTCTAGTTAACGATTCAAGATTGGGTTTAATCACTGTTAGTACGAGTCGATTAATTCCCTTTCGATTTAATTACGTTCTGGCTACCTCCGCACCCCATAGGTAACCAACACATTAGTTTCGTATGTACGATTTCTTTAGTTCTGAAACAACATTTCAAGCTCTTTGTTTTTTTTTTTCAATCTTTCATCTACTCAACCGGTCAACTCTGGAACGATATTCCTCAATCCATCTTTCCCCCCTGTCTAAAACCTCCAATCTTTCAAACGTAGAGTGTCTGGACATCTCCAAAACCCTGGACCTTGATTTTGGCTCTCTTCTTCTTCTATGGTGGAGGGGTGCGCTTTTGCGGGCATTCGCCCTTGGCCCCTGCTTCCTGCATAAAAAGAAAATTTAAAATATGAAATAGACATGAAATAATAATAGTTACGCATAAATTTCCACGATTGCTATGACGCAATATACATATGCAACATTTTCATAGCAACTAATTTAGATGTTAATGTCGTCATGCTTCATATTTTGTATTTACTTATTTCTGACGTTGGCACGATTTTTGTATTCGGGTGTGTGTATATATATATATATATATATATATATATATATATATATTAGTGATGTAGGTCGCATCCGCATCCGCATCCGCGGAACATCCGCACATTTTCTCGCATCCGCATCTCCATCCGCACTTTGGACTGCGGATGTCGTGCGGATGTGGACCGTTGAGATAAAACGTCATTAATAAGCGGAAATTATCAAATTCTACTATATTAATAGAACTAGTTCATTGTGCGCAAAAGTGATGCAAGCGACAAGACGAGAGGCTGTTCTTGTATGAAGTTACTCTCTTGCAACCTACTTAGATCCACGTTACAAAGCTAAGTTATTTTCACCTAGTACATTAGAACGAGTTAAATCATCCATCACTTGGCAAAGCAGTTGAAGAGCTTCAATCTCTTGAATCTGTCGCTTCGCCACCCACCAAAAGAATAAAAGTTTCAGTGACAGAACCAACACCTTCAACAAGCAAATCTATCACAGAATCTCTCTCTCAGTTTCTTGAGTCAAGCAGCGATGACGAGACCTACGCGATGTCAAAAGATGTATAAAAATTATCGAGAGCTATCACCAAGAAAAACGCCTGGCTGCATGACAATCCTATTAGTTGGTGGAAAAATGCGCAGAATATCTATCCATACTTGAGTAAACTTGCAAGGAAACATTTAGCACGTCCTCCAACAAGCGTACCAAGCGAGAGATTATTTAGCAGTGAGTGCTGGATTAATATATGATGAAAAGAGAAACAGACTGGCAGCAGAAAAGGCAGAAAAATTAATGTTCCTTAAGCATAACCTTCCTATAATTAAGTTTGAATATTAAACGATGAACATCTTAGTTTACTTTATTTTAATTACTCATTTATAAATATGCCTAATAAAACTTTAAACTTAATATAAATAGTTATCAAGCTAATTAAAGATCTCTTTCTATAAGGGTGGAGGTTGGGGAAAGAGGTCGGGTAACACAATTATGGTTTCTAATTGTGGCTGAAACTCAACAAAATATAACAAATTTATTTGCAGACGAATTCACTAATTGATTTCTATATTAGTTAGATGCTTGCTATTATTTTATATGTTCAGGGAAAAGTACAGCAATTATTGTACAATTAATCAATTATACTACATTATAGCTACAGCTCTCTCTATATAATAACTTATTATATACGTTAAACACAACAAATCTGGAATATATCCTAAAAAATAACGAAAATGTAGACATCCGCATCCGCATCCGCGGATGTTGAAATCAAACATCCGCATCCGCATCCGCGGATGTGAAAAAAATGACATCCGCTACATCACTAATATATATATATATGTAATAACCTGCTCTCTCCGAGTTCGGGCAAGGTCAGGATGTTATTGGAGAGAGGGTTATTACTTTATTTATTTATATTTGAATTATGTTTATTTTGTTATCTATACGGAGCTCCAATAAACCTTACCCCCCCCCCCGCCCATGGCCTAAACCATTAGAGGTACAGTAAAACTAATCATACCTTACAAAAGATAATTTAATCCTGCATTTAATAAGAAACAATTAAAACTTGGTGTTCCCGCCATTGGCTTCCAAGACAGCCTGAATTCGCTTTGGGTAGTTTGCCAAAAGTGACGTGAATAGATCTTGATCGTTACGCAAATTTGCTAAAACAGTTTCAATGTGTTGCGTCATTGTATCCTTCGAAAATCGATTTGCTGCAGGTTCTTGAAACAAGAGACATTCAACCTTGTCCTTTATAACTGATCCAATGTGTTCACAGACGTTCAGGTCAGGAGAATTTCCTGGCCATTCTTCATTTCCAAAGAAATCGATCTCATGGCTCCGCAACAACTGTTGAGTGGCTAATGCCTTAAAGCAGGGGGCCTTATCGTGCAGAAGTGTGACCTGATCGACATCCATAACATTGTTTGGGTTTCTTAAAAAAGGAATGACATGCTGGGATAGAATAATATCACGAAAATACTGTCCATCCCAACTCTGACCATTTGGCTTCAGCACCCACATGAACTTCTTTGCAGTGAACAAAACAAACACACCAAACAGTCTGGACTTTTTAATAATTCGCGATAATGTTCATTGTTATCGATTTCATCCGGTGTTGTGGCCCACACTCGATCATTTTGGTAGTTAGGCCGACGTGTTACGTAAACAAAAAGTTCATCGGAGACAGCTAAATGCATGAAATCATCCACATCCCAATCTTCAAGATAATGGGCAAACCACATTCTGTCATCGATGTTAAGTTGAGTTTTTCTTGGCTTTGGAAGTTCATGCCAAGGCTTTAAACCTTCCTACGATGGTACAGTCGAATGATCTCACCACTAACGATCTTTCCTCTCAACACTTCGATCTCTCTAGAAAGTTTAGCACAGCTGTTTTTCCGCTTACGCGTACCGCTTTCAATGATGTCCTTTGTTTTCTGAGAGAGTGGCAAATTTGGGCGCCCAGATTTGGTTGTATCCATTTCACATTCATCCAAAGTTTTATTCCAATTTCTTTTGACGAAGTCCTCACTTCATCGCAACTTTTTGGCAACCCATGAACGTATTATAAAGTGGCTCCAGCATCACGAGCTTCCCGAAATGTTATTGCTCGCATGCGATCTATTACACGTTGCCTCTCCGAATCACCAATTAATTGAGAAGCCATTATATTATCACTTTATCAGCTAGAGTAATTTTAATACCTGCAATAAATAAAGAATTTTATATACTTTTATAATCACTAAAAACTATTTCGATATAAGTAAACATGTAAGCTGCAAATCGGGGGGCTAAGGTTTTTTGGAACCCCTTATATATACTAAAGATCACCGCGAATGCCCATTGGTTAAAATTAAAGTTTTGAAGTTCGGCTGTTTGTTTTCTCCTTTATTATTATTGTTTAGTTTTTTCCTTTTAACTGGGTGACCCTCCGACGTGGGGCATGAATTCTTTATTTCCTCCTGATTTGCACCCTCCATTCTAAGTGTGTAATTGATAATGAAATTATCGGTTTTAGTAGCTTTTAATCAGTGAATTAAAGACACAATTTGATAGTTACAAGTAAGTCAAAATTCCTGAAATATAATGCAATTAAGTTCAATTGTAGTTTAATTTAGACTTAAAGATAAAATTAATCAACTCAAGATTAAGTATTGCCAGTCCACTACTTCTCTCTCTGTAGTTAAGACTAATAGCCCTCAATTATCTCACAAACTCAATACTCAAACTCAATGACTCTCTCGAAATTTAGTTTTTAACGAGCAAATTCCCTCCAGTCTTCACTCGGAGAACAGCTTAAACGCAACTCAGACTATTTCTCTCTACTGACGGAGCGCAAGTTAGATTCTGTCTTCTCTCCCTCGCATTCCTTCTTTTATATGCCCACGTTATCCTCGTTCTTACGTCAGAGTCCGAACAGCCGAACTTCTAAACTTTGCTTTTAACCAACGGGCATTCGCGGTGACCTTTAGTATATATATAGATACAAAATAAACATAATTCAAATATAAAAAATAAATTTATAACCCTCTTTCGAATAACGTCCTGACCTTGCCCGAACTCGGAGAGAGCAGGTTATTACATATATATATATATATATATATATATATATATATATATATACACAGGCCCGGATTTAGCTATAGGCGAACTAGGCGATCGCCTAGGGCCTCGCGCCAAAGGGGGCCTCGCTCAAGCCGTTTTGCGCGTTCTGTTCAAGTGATATTAATGATTTAGAACTCTATGAAGAACTTAAAGTACTTTGCAGGTTTATACCTGAGAAAACAGATCTCGGAAATGCCCTTGTTTATATAGTGCAAAAACAACTGTGAGATTTATCCTAATGTTTATGTTGCACTTCGAATAGTATTAACCATCCCAGTTACTGTTGCTTCGGCTGAAAGAAGTTTCTCGCGTCTCAAACTTATTAAAACATATTTGCGTTCCACCATGTCTCAAGCGAGATTGCAATCATTAGCTATGTTATCAATAGAAAACGATATAACAAATTCATTAGATTATTCTCAATTAATTGAAGAGTTTAGCTCGAAGAAAAGTAGAAAAGCATTGCTGTAATATTCAAGGAGCATCTGAACCAAATATTAAAGCATTAATATTTAGCCTGATAAGTCGATCGCTCACTATTATAAAAAATGAAATGTCAACATCTCTTATACATCACATATGAAAAACGTTTGTATACTATGGAAAGTCATTACCTATAATATTATATAAATCTTAGAAATCATTGTCTTGTATTTTCGATACAAATCTTGATTCATATTATAATTTATACTTATTTGTATGGTTTATTTATATTTCTTATACAATTTCCATGCGTGATTATTTTGGTTTGGTTTAATTTTTAAGTGCTGGCATAGTTCCGTCTATGCGGGATTCTAATATTGCTGGTATAGTACCGATAATTAAGTCCATATTTTCATATATATAGGCCTAGGGCCTCGCAATTTCTAGATCTGCCTAGGGCCTCACAACTTCTAGATCCGGCCCTGTGTATATATATATATATATATATATATATATATATATATATATATATATGACCTTTTTCTATTCGTTATGATTTATTTTCTTTGTTTCTCCGCTGATGCTTCAACATTTTATTATCTTTAATACTTTCCCATGATAATTGATTTCGCTTGTTTTTCATAGTATTCGAGTTTACCTCACAGCATTTTATATATATATATATATATATATATATCAGGGCTGTAAGGTCGGACCCGGACCCGGACCCAGACCCGGGTTTAACCGAAAGTGAGATAAGACCTGAACCCGGACCCAATAGTGAATTAGAAAAAAGACCCGGACCCGGACCCGGACCTGAAAGTGAATTTTAAAATTTACCCAGACCCAGACTCGATCCGAAAGTGAAGGACCCGCACAGCCGGGTTTTTAGTTTACAAAATTTATGGTGTCCGGCGAATTTGTCTACAACAATTTGTCTAAAGATACAATTCATCTACAACAATTTGTCTACAACAATTTATCTACAGCAATTAGTCTACAGATACAATTTATCTACAATAACACTGCCCAACAAAAAAACATTTTTTGCTGGTGATTTAATTCTAAGACCTGTTTCTGGATAATATTGATGTGCTGATTTAAAAAATCACCTTAGATTTTGTCGATCACATAAGGTTTTCGTGCAATGTGCAATGCAATATGCTTATTTTGGGTGATCCATGAAGGGCACTTATAAAAATTGATGATTTTTGAGACCTGTTAACAGCTGTTTTGCTGTTAAAATTTTATCTGTGGAATACGCAAATCTGTGCATTAAATCTAAAGGTCATGTACAACATATTAAAATCTTGGGTATCTGTGATTTCCCACGTTATCCTCGTTCTTACGTCAGAGTCCGAACAGCCGAACTTCTAAACTTTGCTTTTAACCAACGGGCATTCGCGGTGACCTTTAGTATATATATAGATAACAAAATAAACATAATTCAAATATAAAAAATAAATTTATAACCCTCTTTCGAATAACGTCCTGACCTTGCCCGAACTCGGAGAGAGCAGGTTATTACATATATATATATATATATATATATATATATACACAGGCCCGGATTTAGCTATAGGCGAACTAGGCGATCGCCTAGGGCCTCGCGCCAAAGGGGGCCTCGCTCAAGCCGTTTTGCGCGTTCTGTTCAAGTGATATTAATGATTTAGAACTCTATGAAGAACTTAAAGTACTTTGCAGGTTTATACCTGAGAAAACAGATCTCGGAAATGCCCTTGTTTATATAGTGCAAAAACAACTGTGAGATTTATCCTAATGTTTATGTTGCACTTCGAATAGTATTAACCATCCCAGTTACTGTTGCTTCGGCTGAAAGAAGTTTCTCGCGTCTCATGGATTCATTTTTTGCTTAATTAAACACTTGTAATCACTTTATGTGTCAATATTACCATTGTATATTAAAGTTCACTCCCTGCACAATTGTTTACCTTTCCATGCTGATTCTGAGTATGTAAAAACTTATTTTTTGAAAAGAAAAAAATTGGGCATAACCCTGCCAAAATGCGATATCTCCGTATTTGATTGCTCGAAAACCTGACGTGATAGGCAAAAACTAAGGTGATTTTTGAAATCAGCACACCAAAGTTACCTAAAAACAGGTGTTAGAATTAAATCAGCAAAATTGGTGTTGGGCAGTGTAATTTGTCTACAGATACAATTTGTCTAGAGAGGAAAAATGAAAGCTATTTGATGTTAATTATTATTAATTTTTCAAAAAAATGAAAAATTTGTTTCTGCAATCGGTTTTCTTGAGAAATGATAAAGAAAAATGTTATTGGATATTGAATAAATTTATTTACTGAAACGACGCAATACACTCCAACATCTTTTTGAATAAGTCCGAGCTGGTGTGGCGCTTACGCCATACAAATTCACAAAAAATGACAAGAATTAGTGCGATATCTTGCAAAAAACAATAGTATAAGAAACTCGATTAGGTCAGGTTAGGTTAGGTCAGGTCAGGTTAGGTTAGGTTAGGTCAGGTTAGGTTAGGTTAGGTCAGGTTAGGTTAGGTCAGGTTAGGTTAGGTTTCTCAAGAAAACCGATTGCAGAAACAAAATCAGGGTCATCGACTGCCCTTGTTTACAATTTCGTAGGAAAATCGAGAGCAGTCCATGAAACATACTAGGTCCAATATTAGTAATAGTATGAAAATAAAAACCCACTCTAATAGACAGAGTTTATTTCCACGACAGTTTCGACGCCCACTGGCATCCACCCGAGGAGGATGCCAGTGGGAGTCGAAACTGTCGTGGAAATAAACTCTCTCTATTAGAGTGGGTTTTTATTTTCATATTTTGACCTTCACGTAGAAAAAAGTGAAGTTTTTTGCATTTATTAGTAATAGTTTCTCTAGACAAATTGTATCTGTAGACAACTTATTGTAGATAAATTGTATCTGTAGACTAATTGTTGTAGACAAATTGATGTAGATGAATTGTATCTTTAGACAAATTGTTGTAGACAAATTCGCCTAAAACCAAAATTTATGTGTGCGTCTTTAGATTTGGCAACAATGTATTGAATTATCACTCCACCCTCCAAATGACTCACTGGAAGTGGAGAGTTAACGGTGACGGAAGAATAGTCTAATCCTAATATATTTTATTGTTTGTGAGTTGTGAGTTGAAAAAGAATTGCGACAAAAGGAAAGACCTCCAGAAGGAAGGACGAATTCAAACTGTGTCACTGAGTGCGAAGTTTGATGCAGGTGTGATACAGTTTAGTTTGAAAAATGTCCTCGCCTCGCGAAAAAGAGAGATTCAGCTGGGAAACTGATCCATCAAGATCCCATGAAATGGTGGATGGAAATGGGAGGAGAATTAAAACAGGCAGCCTTGGTAGCATTGTCTACTCCGTGCACACAAGTTAGCGCTGAAAGATTGTTCTCCGCTCTAAGCTTCATTCTGAACCCGCAAAGAAATTCTCTTTCGCAATCATTATTAGACGCAGTATTGTTTTTGCGATCGAACGGTGTTGGGGAATAAAGTCTTCTCAAATAAAATAGTGTAGAATAGTCCTAATAAAAAAATTTCAGTTAAGAAGCGCATATATATATATATATATACTGTGTATATTCAAAATTTAAAAAAATCAGTTAAAAATTCAGAAAACTCTTTCCTGTCTTGCCACAACTTTCAGTCTAGATTCTTGGAGAAATAAGTATAGGCTATGCCGCTATATCAATATCTGTTTTAAATGAGTTCACAGAATATGTTGCCCTCAAAATATAAAGACAATATTACTACCAAGTGACTTTAATTACTTCATATTGTCGGTTTTGTTTTTGTTTTTTTAAGATAAATAAAGTATTTAATTTTAATGTAAGAAGATGATAATTTCCATTTGAGTTCACTAAAAAAAATATAATATTTGTTTTCACAAAATTAATTAAAATTTAGAATAAGGGGACTGAAGAGAGCAATCATACATCGTACTTTGACCTTTAGCAATGCATGTATAACTATACATAGTTACTATTAAATATTAATACAATTAATATACCTACTTTCAAACATTTCCAAAATCGGATTAATTAATATATATGGTTAGGCTACTACCGTATAGCCATATAATGTTTTACTATATTTCAGAAAACATGTTAATGTAGCTACGGTAGCAGTCTTATTATCTATCCTATACCAGATTATAATTATTACATTTTTAATAATGGACCCGACCCAGACCCGGGTCATATACTGAAAGACCCGACAGGACCTGAAAGTGAACTTTCGGGTCCGACCCGGACCCTGATATATATATATACTGTGTATATATATATATATATATATACATATATACATATATATACACTAGTGTGTGTATATATGTGCGTGTGTGTTGAGAGAGAGAAATAGGGAAAATAATGTAGGTCAGGTAAATACATAATTCATCTTATTTTCCAAATTAATTAAGGATGCAAATTTGTCACACTGTATTAATTAAACACGTGGAACAACACCTGCTGCCGCGAGAGAAGCATAATGAAGGCGTCTATTTGTCACTCACACACACACACACACACACACATATATATATATATATATATATATATATATATATATAGATATATATACACACACACGAGGGTAATTCAATAAGTATCTGCACTTTTTATTTTCACAATTTTATTTTCACATCTGATAGATTATAAACACATCACTTCTCAACATAGTTTCCCTGTTTCTCAATACACTTAGTCCAGCGATCTACAAGCTTCTTAATGCCATCACAAAGAATGTTTATGGCTGTGTGCGTAGCCAGTCATGCACCGCCTCCTTCAGGTCATCATCGAGTTGCAATCGCTGACCTCTCAAAGCGTCATTTAGTGGTCCAAACAGGTAAAAATCCGAAGGTGTCAGGTTTGGACTGTAGGCTGGATGGTCGAGAACTTCAAATTTAAGTTCTTGAAGGCATTTTCTAGTCTGTGCAGCGGTATGAGGGCGCGCATTGTCGTGTAACAGAATAACACCTTCCGACAATCTCCCTCTCCGTTTTGTGCGAATTGCTTGCTTTAACTCATTCCGAAGCATGTCAGAATACGATGCACTTGTTACTGTAGTTCCACGCTCTAGATAATGTTCAAGGATAGGGCCTCGTGTACCCCAAAACAGTGTTAGCATAACTTTACCTGCTGACGGCTGCGCTTTGAACTTCCTTGCAACGGGACATGTTGGCTGCTTCCATTGCATGCTCTGTCGTTTGCTTTCTGGTTCATAGTGATGGATCCAGGTTTCATCTCCAGTGATAATGCGCTCCAGAAAGTTTTCACCTTCATTATGATACCGCGCCAAAAGACGAGAGCAGACGTCCATACGATTACGCTTGTGCTCTTCTGTCAACTGTTTGGGCACCCATCTTCCACAAACCTTGCGAAAGCCAAGAATGTCATGAACTATCGAATAGGCTGACCCTTGAATGATGTCTAATGAAGATGCAATTTCTTTTATTGTTAATCTTCTGTCATCGAAAATCATGGCTCTGGTTTCTTCCTGCTTGTCACCACTGGTTGATGTTGACGGTCGTCCTGAGCTCTGAGCATCTGTCACACATGTCCGACCTTCCTTGAACATTTGAATCCGCTCGTACACACTTCACCTTGGTAACGCGTTATTCCTATACTGAGCAGATAAACGCATGTGAATTTCGGCTCCTTTCACACCTTCTGCCCAGAAAAAACGAACCACGGATCTCTGTTCTTCCAGAGTACAAACTGAAAGCGGCGCAGTCATGCTTACTACTCGTAGGAGATGTGACAGTTACGAGTAGCCTAAATAAGCCTATAAATATCAGTTTGGCTCGTTATTACGAGTATATATTATATATACTATATCATCACTAAAATAAAAAGTGCGGATACTTATTGAGGTACCTTCGTGTGTATATGTATATATATATATATATATATATATCGGGTGGGCAAATAAAAGGGAGACCTCGAACTTTGGCTGTAAAATCCAAAGTTATGGTCAGATTTCAATATTTTTTTCACACCCAACAACTGAATAAATTTCCGATAGGGTGAGCCGATTTCAAAGAAAACTAATGAAAATTACGGATTTATTGAACATTTCTTTATGCCACTGGAAATTCTCCATTTACACTACTACTGCATTGTATGTGTAGAGAAAAAGTTACAAAGTACTCACATATGGTGCTACCTTGATGTTAAAAAAACTGCTCGATATGTTTACCACAAACTTCTACAACATTTCTCAATCTAGGACGGAACTCATCAATGACTTTATTGATTTGCTCTTGTGGTAGCTCATCCCATTTTTCCAGAAGAAGCTGTCGTAAATGAGCGACATTTCATACTTTGACCCGATAAATTCTCTGTGAAATATTTTCCCAAAGGCGGGAATGGCCAAGATTTTAAATCAGGACTGTTTGGTGGCCAAATTTAATACCGCTACCTGGTATTCTTTTGCCATCTTCTGTTTTATCGATTTTCTTGAGAAGCTTGTCCAAACCGCCTGCAGTTGATTTACGTTAATTAAAATCGCTTTAATTATCAACTTGAACCCATGATTAGCAAGATTTTTCTGGAATATTCGCCATAAATTCAATTTCTTAGCTAAAATGCTAAAAGATGGCATACAAACCATAAAATTACTTAGTACTAACATACTAAAATTTCATTGTTATATGTTTCGTATTTGCCGAGATATGAAGGATTTAAAAGGTCTCCCTTTTTTTTTTGCCGACCCGACAATGTAGTAGTAGTGTAAATGGAGAATTTCCAGTGGCATAAAGAAATGTTCAATAAATCCGTAATTTTCATTAGTTTTCTTTGAAATCCGCTCACCGTTAGGAAATTTACTTAGTTGTGAGGTGTGAAAAAATATTGAAATCTGATCATAACTTTGGATTTTACAGCCAAAGTTCGAGTTCTCCCTTTTTTTTCCCACCCGATATATATATATATATATATATATATATGATTGTTGACAAAAGTAAACAAATGAGATTACGATGATTGTCCTCAAGAATAAATGTAAATGTCAAAGCTCATCAATGAAATGACAGAACGTGTTTCCGCTTTACGTAATCCATAAAGGAAAGCAACACACTTCTAAATATATTGATTCAATAAATCTGTTATTATTTATTGATTTTTATGATCAAATCAAAAAGTATGGAAAACCGAAGGTGTCTATTTACTTTTGTTCACCCCATGTATTTGTTGCAACGGTCGTAGTTTTTCAGGAATTTCTATCACACTTTTAGACAGTTGTATTTTTCTAAAGAAAACGTAAATTTAACAGGGTCTGTTTCAGAAGAGAACTGGAATATCCGCTTTGTTAGTTGCAACGTTGTATTCATATCTCTATCAGTACGTCATCTCACCATTCCCTGAAGAGTTTTCATGTGGTTTGAGAAAATCAATTCTCGTACTGCAGTTCGGTATGGCGTCGTGTTTCTTTGCTGATGTCGTTAGCAACTTAAAACGTCAGCTCAGCAATTCTAAAACAATGTCGACGGTCTGTACAATCTCATTAATCTGGAGTGGATAAGTGAAACTTGGCAGGTGGTCTGCCAAAATCCTGAAATACTGGAAAAAAAAACTCCGAGTTTTGCAGCATCCCTTTATACCTTTGAACCTTTCAAATGTTCCGTGCGATGATTCCTCGTTTCACGAAGGTCATGCTTGTTGCCCTTCCTCTTGAGTTGGCTTGGTAAAGTAAAGAGTTGATTTCTTGCGCTCTCCACCTCACACAGCCAGGTACACCCGGTTCATCTGGAATTGTTCTGAGACGCGCATCTAGTCTTGTTTTGAAGATATCCACCACTACACCACTCGTGTTCCTTAGTTTCTTGGGCTCCTAGTTGAACAGTCTTGGAGTTGGTCCTCTCACAAGAAAATTATTTTCCTTCAGGGTTAAGGATATTCCCTGTCTAGCCTTTAATTTGGGAACACGACACATTCTTCCTTTTCTATCTTCCACTGTTGTTTGGGGAGTTACAGGATTCAGAGTAAAATTAAGGACTAGTTTCTCCATTATTTTACTGTGTAAATAATGGTGTATCTCTCTCTTCTCCTTTCCAAAGAATACAGGTTTAATTCGCGTAACCTTTCCCAGTAATTTAGTTCTTTGCACCCATTGATCTTGGCTGTGAAGCTTGTCTGAATCCCTTCTAGCTGTCTAATGTCTTCTTTTTTTATATGGGCATGTTAGGACCGAGCAGTATTCCAACTGGGTATGATCAGTGTTTTCAGTGGAGAAATTATTATATTTATATCCTTTCTTTTAAAGGTACTCAGTATCTATCCAGTTATTCCTTTTGCTCTGTTTACTGCTATCTTATTTTGTGTTTAAAATTCCGCGTCATCAGTCATTACAACACCTAAGTCTTTTGCTTTAGAATTTCACTGAATTTCCTGTTCATTTTGGGTAGAGTATTCTATGGATTTTAGGTCCTTTCTTCTTCCGTACCTTAATAGTTGAAAATTGTCAGTATTAAATTTCTTATTATTGCCTCCAGACCAATTGTAGATTCTGTTCATGTCTGTTTGTAGAGATCCTATATCCTCTGGTTTTCTTATTTTTCTACTAATTTTTGTGTCAACGGCAAAGGATGTTACTGTGTTGTCACTGGTAACTTCCTCATCTATATCAGTTAGCATGATTATGAAGACTAATGGAGCTAATACTGTTCCTTGTGGTACTAAGCCAAGGACCTCTTACTCTGATGAATATATTCCTTGAACTGTTCCGACTTGCTCCCGCTTACTAAGGAAATTATATACCCATTTTCCTACTTTTCATGTTATCCCCATATATTTCAGTGGAAATATATATATATATATATATATATATATATATATATATATATATATATATATATATATATCAGGGGTGGGAAAGTGATATGTAGTGTATATTAGTTCGATTTTCGATTTCAGCTCTTTTTAAAACAAAATATCAGTTTCGATTTCATTTTCAGTTTATGAATTATACCAATATTTTTTTTAGTTACAGTAAACTCAAATATTCAATATTCATATCTTTGAGTTATATATATTTATGAAGCTTTTTATTATTGATATGATTTCGTATCATACTGTAAGGCACAGTTGTTATTCTTCGTCAGTATGATTGATCTTTCGCTTTCGAAAGCGTCAGATGAATTGATACTTAAAAATTAAACTACACGTTTAAAATTACACAGTTGTCTGATTTTTTTTCTTTTTCTTTTTTTAACTTTTGAGTTGATCCACTTCTCATCTTGATGTGACTTTTTCTCTTTACCCGTGATATCTATCCACCTATATGAAGAGCGAGGCAAATATATTAAAAAATGGAGCCATAAAGAAAAAGTTGATAAGTTGTCTTTCTATATCTATGATATACTCGTACTGTATATCTTCAAAGATAGTCTTACGGGATGAGTCGAAATGTGTATATATATAAAATCAAAAAACATTTCTATTACATCTCAATACCCGAATTTTTTTTTTTTTTTGTTTGATTGTTTGACAAGTTATGTCTCGTGTTCGTAAATTTGAATTTAAAATATCTTACCTTCTTTAAAAAACTGTAATTTATAAAATTTAAAAAAAATATCGACTTCGATATCACTTTAGTTTTAATTTTATTTTAGTTTCAGTTTCAGTTTCGATTTTGGTTTTGACAAAACTTTTCCATTTAAGTTTTTGACGGTTTCAGTTTAAAAATAAATTAGTTTTATCAGTTTATCGATTCCAGTTTATAACAATTCCTCATCCCCGGTGTAGTGGTTAGCGTCGCTGAATACGAATCCATTGGCCCCGGGATCGAGACCCGGTGACGGTAGGCGGCGCGCAGCAAAACCCAGCTGTTCATCCTTCAACACAATACAAATTGGTTGGTAGATAAATGGGTACCCTGGGTAGCCTAGTGGTTAAGACGCTAGGCTGCTGCTTATCGTGAGATCGAGCAAGGGCGAGGACTTTGTAATTTCTGACCGTCCGTGGTGGGTCGTGGTTCGGAATCCATGTTAAACTGTAGGTCTAAGATGGAGTTTCAAGCTTGACCTTCGTTAGAATGAATAATTCGAGCGGAAGTAAAACCAAGGTGTGTGTGTGTGTGTGTGTGTATATATATATATATATATACGGTTACGCTTGTGCTCTTCTGTCAACTGTTTGGGCACCCATCTTGCACAAACCTTGCGAAAGCCAAGAATATCATGAACTATCGAATAGGCTGACCCTTGAATGATGTCTAATGAAGATGCAATTTCTTTTATTGTTAATCTTCTGTCATCGAAAATCATGGCTCTGGCTTCTTCCTGCTTGTCGCCACTGGTTGATGTTGACGGTCGTCCTGAGCTCTGAGCATCTGTCACACATGTCCGACCTTCCTTAAACATTTGAATCCGCTCGTACACACTTCACCGTGGTAACGCGTTATTCCTATACTGAGCACATAAACGCATGTGAATTTCGGCTCCTTTCACACCTTCTGCCCACAAAAAACGAACCACGGATCTCTGTTCTTCCAGAGTACAAATTGAAAGCGGCGCAGTCATGCTTACTACTCGTACGATATGTGACAGCTACGAGTAGCCTAAATAAGCCTATAAATATCAGTTTGGCTCGTTATTACGAGTATATATTATATATACTATATCATCACTAAAATAAAAAGTGCGGATACTTATTGAGGTACCTTCGTGTGTATATATATATATATATATCGGGTGGGCAAATAAAAGGGAGACCTCGAACTTTGGCTGTAAAATCCAAAGTTATGGTCAGATTTCAATATTTTTTTCACACCCCACAACTGAATAAATTTCCGATAGGGTGAGCCGATTTCAAAGAAAACTAATGAAAATTACGGATTTATTGAACATTTCTTTATACCACTGGAAATTCTCCATTTACACTACTACTCATTGTATGTGTAGAGAAAAAGTTACAAAGTACTCATATATGGTGCTACCTTGATGTTAAAAAAACTGCTCGATATGTTTACCACAAACTTCTACAACATTTCTCAATCTAGGACGGAACTCATCAATGACTTTATTGATTTGCTCTTGTGGTAGCTCATCCCATTTTTCCAGAAGAAGCTGTCGTAAATGAGCGACATTTCATACTTTGACCCGATAAATTCTCTGTGAAATATTTTCCCAAAGGCCGGAATGGCCAAGATTTTAAATCAGGACTGTTTGGTGGCCAAATTTAATACCGCTACCTGGTATTCTTTTGCCATTTTCTGTTTTATCGATTTTCTTGAGAAGCTTGTCCAAACCTCCTGCAGTTGATTTACGTTAATTAAAATCGCTTTAATTATACACTAGGCAACAAAGATTTTGTTACAGAAGACCAAATAGGTGCTCCTAGCTAATTTCGGTATGCTGATTTCAAATCTATAATTAGATTTTTTCTATCACGTCTAGATTTTGTGTAAAATGCAAATCACTTTTAGTAAAATTTTCTAACACGTCCAGATTTTCGTTTTAATCAGCTTAATGCCAGTAATATGAAACTTGCTTTTCAAGGTTAAAGCAATTTTTTTTGCCAACTATATACAAATTTTGTACTACGGTGTGTATTTCTTTTTATTTTGCACATCGTAATAATTACTTTCTACGTTTTTTCAGATATTGTATGGTAATTCAAAATGGCATCAAATAGACGTGCTTATGTAAATCACCCAGACAACTTCTGCTTTGTCTGTGGACAATATACACCTAAGCCACAACGTAGAAACATAACAACAAAGATTAAACTTGCCTACAAGTGTTATTTTGACTGTAAGTTAGGAGACCAACAGAGGGACTGGGCACCACATATTTGCTGTGCACAGTGCAATGCAATGTTAATAGCTTGGATGAATGGTAAAATAAAAGCTATGCCGTTCTCAGTCCCCATGGTTTGGCGTGAGCCGAAAAATCACTTCAATGATTGTTTTTTTGTTTGACAAAGATTGCTGGTTTCACAAAGAAAAACAAATCAAAGATCACGTACCCAAACTGCGAATCAGCAATGAAACCAGTACCACATGATGAAACAAATCCACCACCAGTTCCACCAGCAACGATAACAGACAGCAGTTCATCTGAAGATTCTGCTAGTGATATAGAAACAGGGAAAGATGGCATATATGTTCCAGATGCAAATATTTCCCCACATTTGTTAAGTCAAGCGGAATTAAATGACTTAGTGCGCGATTTGGAATTACCAAAAGAAAAGGCAGAGTTGCTTGGTTCCAGACTTCAAGAATGGAATCTTCTCCAACCAAACACCAAAGTTTCCCATTTCCGCCATCGCCATTTGCAGTTTTCATCATTTTACTTACAGGAAGAAAACGTTTGTTTCTGCCACGATATCAGTGGTCTGATGCAAGGGATTGGCTGTCGCTATGATCCAAAAGAATGGAGACTGTTCATTGACTCTAGTAAAGCTAGCCTTAAAGCTGTATTACTGCACAACGGCAATGAAAAACCTTCAATACCTGTAGCACATGCCACTGGCCTTAATGAGACTTATGAATCGATGAAACTGCTGCTAAGACTCATCAAATATAAGGACCACACATGGAATATTTGTGGCGACCTTAAAGTTGTATCATTACTTCTTGGGTTACAGTTGGGCTACACAAAGCATATGTGCTTTTTGTGTCTATGGAACAGCAGAGATGACAAGAACCACTACAAAAAACATGATTGGCCATCTAGAACTGAACATGTTGTTGGTAAATACAATGTGAAACACCCAGCACTTATTGACCCTCAGAAAGTACATCTTCCACCACTTCACATTAAACTTGGCCTTATGAAAAATTTCGTGAAGGGTATGGATCATCAAGGTAGTGGTTTCCAATATTTAAAGGATAAATTCAAAGGAATATTGACAGATGCTAAGCTATAAGCTGGAGTTTTCACTGGACCACAGATCCGCAGTGTCATCCACGACTCATCGTTTCCATCTAACCTAAATGAGAATGAACTAGGAGCATGGACATCTTTCGTTGAAGTTGTCAAAAATTTTCTTGGAAACCACAAAGCTGAAAACCACCGTAAACTCGTAGAGAAAACATGCTTAAATCTTATGAAATAATGGGATGCAGAATGTCTTTGAAAATTCATTTTTTACATTCTCATCTTGACTTCTTCCCGGCCAACCTTGGGGCTGTAAGTGACGAGCATGGTGAGCGCTTCCACCAACAGATCTCATTTATGGAAAACAGATACCAAGGTAATTTCAACCCAAATATGATGGGAGATTATTGTTGGTTCCTGCAGAAGGAGAGTTCGTCATCCTACAAGCGACAAAGGAAGAGGACACACCAAAGTTTCACTTAAGAACAGGAATTTGCCTTTCAGTAGTAACAACAAAATACTAACGCGCTTTGGGTGGATGGTTGGGCGCAGGGGTGGTAACTCCGCCAGCGGAATTCCGCTGTCTGTCTTAAGTCAGAATAAAGGAGGAAAGACATCCCTGTTCACTAATTATTATTTAAGTATGCTTAACATAAAACGTGGCACGGAAAAGTAGCTTAGACGGCTTTCGTAATAGAAGCGGGTGAAAAAAAAAAATGAAAAATAGGGGTTTTCGGTTACACAAAATCTGGACGTGATAGAGAAATTTTGATATCAGATCTGAAATCAGCATCAGCGCTTTAGTAGGAATCAGTAGTTCACGTGTCTGTAACAAAAAAAAAGTTGAAATTTGTTGCCTAGTGAATTATCAACTTGAACCCATGATTAGCAAGATTTTTCTGGAATATTCGCCATAAATTCAATTTCTCAGCTAAAATGCTAAAAGATGGCACACAAACCAAAAAATTACTTAGTACTAACATACTAAAATTTCATGGTTATATGTATCGTATTTGCCGAGATATGAAGGATTTAAAAGGTCTCCCTTTTTTTTTTTGCCGACCCGACAATGCAGTAGTAGTGTAAATGGAGAATTTCCAGTGGCAAAAAGAAATGTTCAATAAATCCGTAATTGTCACTAGTTTTCTTTGAAATCCGCTCACCGTTAGGAAATTTACTTAGTTGTGGGGTGTGAAAAAAATATTGAAATCTGATCATAACTTTGGATTTTACAGCCAAAGTTCGAGGTCTCCCTTTTTTTTTCCCACCCGATATATATATATATAATATATATATATATGATTGTTGACAAAAGTAAACAAATGAGATTACGATGATTGTCCTCAAGAATAAATGTAAATGTCAAAGCTCATCAATGAAATGACAGAACGTGTTTCCGCTTTACGTAATCCATAAAGGAAAGCAACACACTTCTAAATATATTGATTCAATAAATCTGTTATTATTTATTGATTTTTATGATCAAATCAAAAAGTATGGAAAACCGAAGGTGTCTATTTACTTTTGTTCACCCCATGTATTTGTTGCAACGGTCGTAGTTTTTCAGGAATTTCTATCACACTTTTAGACAGTTGTATTTTTCTAAAGAAAACGTAAATTTAACAGGGTCTGTTTCAGAAGAGAACTGGAATATCCGCTTTGTTAGTTGCAACGTTGTATTCATATCTCTATCAGTACGTCATCTCACCATTCCCTGAAGAGTTTTCATGTGGTTTGAGAAAATCAATTCTCGTACTGCAGTTCGGTATGGCGTCGTGTTTCTTTGCTGATGTCGTTAGCAACTTAAAACGTCAGCTCAGCAATTCTAAAACAATGTCGACGGTCTGTACAATCTCATTAATCTGGAGTGGATAAGTGAAACTTGGCAGGTGGTCTGCCAAAATCCTGAAATACTGGAAAAAAAAACTCCGAGTTTTGCAGCATCCCTTTATACCTTTGAACCTTTCAAATGTTCCGTGCGATGATTCCTCGTTTCACGAAGGTCATGCTTGTTGCCCTTCCTCTTGAGTTGGCTTGGTAAAGTAAAGAGTTGATTTCTTGTGCTCTCCACCTCACACAGCCAGGTACACCCGGTTCATCTGGAATTGTTCTGACACGCGCATCTAGTCTTGTTTTGAAGATATCCACCGCTACACCACTCGAGTTCCTTAGTTTCTTGGGCTCCTAGTTGAACAGTCTTGGAGTTGGTCCTCTCACAAGAAAATTATTTTCCTTCAGGGTTAAGGATATTCCCTGTCTAGCCTTTAATTTGGGAACACGACACATTCTTCCTTTTCTATCTTCCACTGTTGTTTGGGGAGTTACAGGATTCAGAGTAAAATTAAGGACTAGTTTCTCCATTATTTTCCTGTGTAAATAATGGTGTATCTCTCTCTTCTCCTTTCCAATGAATACAGGTTTAATTCGCGTAACCTTTCCCAGTAATTTAGTTCTTTGCACCCATTGATCTTGGCTTTGAAGCTTGTCTGAATCCCTTCAGGCTGTCTAATGTCTTCTTTTTTTATATGGGCATGTTAGGACCGAGCAGTATTCCAACTGGGTATGATCAGTGTTTTCAGTGGAGGAATTATTCTATGGATTTTAGGTCCTCTCTTCTTCCGTACCTTAATAGTTGAAAATTGTCAGTATTAAATTTCTTATTATTGCCTCCAGACCAATTGTAGATTCTGTTCATGTCTGTTTGTAGAGATCCTATATCTGGTTTTCTTATTTTTCTACTAATTTTTGTGTCATCGGCAAAGGATGTTACTGTGTTGTCACTGGTAACTTCCTCATCTATATCAGTTAGCATGATTATGAAGACTAATGGAGCTAATACTGTTCCTTGTGGTACTAAGCCAAGGACCTCTTACTCTGATGAATATATTCCTTGAACTGTTCCGACTTGCTCCCGCTTACTAAGGAAATTATATACCCATTTTCCTACTTTTCATGTTATCCCCATATTTCAGTGGAAATATATATATATATATATATCAGGGGTGGGAAAGTGATATGTAGTGTATATTAGTTCGATTTTCGATTTCAGCTCTTTTTAAAACAAAATATCAGTTTCGATTTCATTTTCAGTTTATAATTATACCAATATTTTTTTAGTTACAGTAAACTCAAATATTCAATATTCATATCTTTGAGTTATAATACTCGTACTGTATATCTTCAAAGATAGTCTTACGGGATGAGTCGAAATGTGTATATATATAAAATCAAAAAACTTTTCTATTACATCTCAATACCCGAATTTTTTTTTTTTTTTTTGTTTGATTGTTTGACAAGTTATGTCTCGTGTTCGTAAATTTGAATTTAAAATATCTTACCTTCTTTAAAAAACTGTAATTTATAAAATTTAACAAAAAATATCGACTTCGATATCACTAGTTTTTAATTTTATTTTAGTTTCAGTTTCAGTTTCGATTTTGGTTTTGACAAAACTTTTCCATTTAAGTTTTTGACGGTTTCAGTTTAAAAATAAATTAGTTTTATCAGTTTATCGATTCCAGTTTATAACAATTCCTCATCCCCGGTGTAGTGGTTAGCGTCGCTGAATACGAATCCATTGGCCCCGGGATCGAGACCCGGTGACGGTAGGCGGCGCGCAGCAAAACCCAGCTGTTCATCCTTCAACACAATACAAATTGGTTGGTAGATAAATGGTACCCTAGGTAGCCTAGAGGTTAAGACTGTGAGCTGCTGCTGATCGTGAGATCGAGCAAGGGCGAGGACTTTGTAATTTCTGACCGTCCGTGGTGGGTCGTGGTTCGGATTCCATGTTAAACTGTAGGTCTAAGATGGAGTTTCAAGCTTGACCTTCATTAGAATGAATAATTCGAGCGGAAGTAAAACCAAGGTGTGTGTGTGTGTATACAGTATATATATATATATATATATATATATATATATATTATGTATGAAAATTATTTCACGAAAGTAACACGTGAAAAATATTTATGATGAATAAAACCACGAAGGAAAGGAAACAGAATGGTGCTCAAGCGCTTTCGTCTAATGACATCCTCAGTGTTCCTGAGGATGTCATTAGACGAAAGCGCTTGAGCACCATTCTGTGTTTCCTTTCCTTCGTGGTTTTATTCATCATATATTATGTATATATATATATATGTTATTTTTATATATATATATATATATATATATATATATATATATATATATATATATATATATATATTATAATATTTTATATATAATATTTTATATATATATATATATATATACAGGGTGAGTCAAAAGTAGCGCCCGATTTCTGTCAGTTGATTGTTTGTTTGCCATTTGTATTACAGTGTACAAGAAGGTAGAAATAAATGAATGACATGTTTATCTAACCATTTATTCGGGGGAAAATTATTACGGAACTGTACCAAGCTGTTTTACTTGCAATTTTCAAAGTGCCCTCCCTCGTGATCGATGCACAATTGCAGCCGAGCAGGCACAGAGTGGCACACACGCCTGCAGAGTTCGATATCAATTTCCTCAAACTTTGCAGTGATTTGAGCCTTCAATTCCTGAATGGTACGAGGCTTTTCACGATAAACAAGGTCTTTCATGAGCCCCCAAAGAAAGAAATCTGGAGGTGTAAGGTCTGGGGAGCATGCCGGCCACTCGATCGGACCGCGGCGGCCGATCCACTTTCCGGGAAAGTTTTCATCAAGCCACTGACGAACATGACGTCCAAAATGAGGTGGAGCTCCATCTTGCTGGAAATAACAGTCCTGATCTTGTACCCTGGGCCAAAAGAAGGTTTGCAGCATATCCAGGTAAATTTCTGCAGTGACAGATCCATCAAAGAAAAAGGGTCCAATTATCCCTAATGGAGATATGGTTGCCCAAACTGTCACGCCAGGTAAATTTACCTCCTTCTCAACTGTCACTCTTGGGTTCTCCGCAGCCCAGTAGACACAATTGTGCCGTTAAGCTTAAAACATGCCTCATCTGACCACCAGATGTTGTCTAGCATTGTGTCCTCTTCGTCAAGTTTAGCTAAGAACTCTTCGCAAAATTGAAGACGGCGGTCGTCATCTCCATCATGAAGGGCATGCAGTAAGTGTGGAATGTAAGGTTTCCATTTTTTCTGGTGAAGGATACGGATAACACTTGATTGGCTCACTTCCAACTCTGCAGATAAATGGCGAGTTGACTTTTGCGGACTTTGTTCCAGTCTCCCGATGGCTTCTTCAGCCTTAGCTACATTCGTTGCCGTTTTCGGACAACCGGACTTCTTTGCAGTGGCTACTGACCCTGTTGCTTCAAATTTCTCGACAATCAATCGTATGTTTCTTCCCTGGGGTGGGTTAATATCGAATTCCTGTGCCAAATGGCGTGCCGCCATTGTTGGTTGTTCATTACATTTGTAGTAATGTTTCACGGCCGCAATGCGTTGATTCATTGAAAGGTAATTCATGGTTCAATTTGGTGCAAATTCAGTAACTTTCCAAACTCTCAGCAATAACCTGCAAAACAAAAACAAAAATAAATAAACTAAGAAAATTAATAATCTGCAAGACAATTATTAACAACATGACTTCCCAGAAAGAATCTGACAGCCGAAAAAA
Source organism: Bathynomus jamesi (assembly GCA_023014485.1). Lineage (NCBI taxonomy): Eukaryota > Metazoa > Arthropoda > Malacostraca > Isopoda > Cirolanidae > Bathynomus > Bathynomus jamesi. Next base: position 32,219 of record JAJOZX010006110.1, read on the forward strand.
ACAGAAATCGGGCGCTACTTTTGACTCACCCTGTATATATATATATATATATATCGTAAAGAACGACGCTTGTATAGGAGATATTCCGCGCAAGACGAGAAAGAGAAACAACAAATGAAAAATGAAGTACCACCTGGGAATCGAACCCGGGATCTTCCGATTGCCGGTCAGACGCGATAACCACTACACCATGGACTTCACTCTTCCAAATGCCATAATTCCATGGTGTAGTGGTTATCGCGTCTGACCGGCAATCGGAAGATCCCGGGTTCGATTCCCAGGTGGTACTTCATTTTTTCATTTGTTGTTTTCTCTTTCTCGTCTTGCGCGGAATATCTCCTATACAAGCGTCGTTCTTTACGTTATTTATACTGCGTGTTCTTTGCAGTTGAATGTATATATATATATATATTATATTTTATATATATATATATATATATATATATATATATACACACGCGTGTGTGTGTCCATATATACATAAAATGGGGTATAAAAGTCTCAGACAAGTAGCACATTTATTAACTATTTAAAAACAATACAGCAACTGACAACAATAAAAACCAATAAAATCCCCAAACTACCGAAGAAAGTTATAATACATATATGATATAATTAGAATAAGTAGATAAATCAAGAGAAAATACTTAGTAATCAATATGGCACCTTTTGCTTTAAGAATTGCATCAACTCTTCTAGACAGTGATTCCATTAGGTTTTTAATTACATTTGAATCAATGTTAATCCAACAGTTGTATAGCACATCCCAGAGGGTCTCCTGACTATTTACGGGGATTTTAGCTCTCTTTCGCTTTAAATGTTCCCATAAATGTTCTAATGGATTGAGATCTGGGAAGTGAGGAGGGAATTTTATTATCTTTAGCACACTATTTTCCTCCTTTGACTTGAGGTACAGTAGTTTTGACACAGCAGCTGTGACTGTCAAATATTTAAAATTTTAACTCATCTGTAGGACATTTTTCCAAACTTCCAATGTATAATTCCTGTATTCTTTAACCAATGCTAGACGTTTAACCCTATTTGCCTTCCTTGAAATGATTTTCCTCGCGGCAACTCTTCCAGGAAGGCCTTCCACAGCGACGCTTCTTTTCACAGTAGTTTTGCTGATTCGTGTTTTTCGTTCTCTATTCAGCTAAGCCTATATTTCTTCCTCTCTTGCAGTTCACTTTCGTAGAAATGTTAAAATCACGTAGTGGTCTTCGAATGGGGTGGTTATTTTCGGTCTCCCCGTTCTTTTCCTTGTCTTATAACTTCCAGTTCCTTTGTATCTGTCCAATGTTCTCCGAACAGTTCCCTTAGAAACTTTAATTTGTGCAATAATTTGACGTTGAGACTTTCCTTCTCGATGGAGAGTAATTATATGACCACGAATACCTTCACTAATCTCTCTAGATACGTTTCTATTAATAATAAATAGCCAACAATACACTTTTAATATTTCTATATTCATTTTAAATGTTCGTAACACTCGTGGAAGGCAAATAAAAAGTGATTAATTATCATTGAATGCACAAATTAATGATTTTATTACATTCCTGTATTATATATATATATATATTATATATATATATATATATATATATATAAGTTATTAAACATATGGGAATAACAGGCAAAGTGGGAAAATGGATCTACAACTTCCTCAAAGAAAGTCTACAGGTCGTCAAAATTCAAGATGTATCATCAGAATCAGAAGTACGCAGCTCAATACCACAAGGTACAGTTCTGGTCACAGTCCTGTTCATTATCATGCTAACAGACATAGACAGTGGAGTAAAACAGCAACAGTATAGTAACATCCTTTGTAGACGATACAAAGATCAGCAGAAAAATCAGCGATGCAAATGAAGTGGAAGCCTTGCACAGGGACACGAACAAAATATACAAATGGTCAGGAGACCACAATATGACTTTTAACACCGAGAAATTTCAGCTCTTGAGATATGGTAGAAATGAGGAACTTAGACTGCATTTTATGCTCCAGATAGACAGGAAATTCAGAGAAACACGAAAGCGGTCGACTTGGAGGTAATAATGACAGATGATGACAAATTTGAGACAGAAAATCAGGTAATAAACAAAGCAAAAAGAGTCGCAGGACAGGTACCAAGAACGCTCAAAAGGAGGGACAAGACAGTAATGATTCTCCTGCTGAGAACACTGATCATACCAAACTTGAATACTGCTCAGTTTTGACGTCCCCATATAAAAAGGAAGAAATTAATAAACTAGAAGAAACGCAGAGGCATTTCACAGCCAAGATTGATGGCTGCAAAGAACTCAACTACTGGGAAAGACTACGTAAACTAAATCTGTACTCCCTGAAAAGAAGAAGAGAGACATACACCATAATCTACGTATGGAAAATGATAAAAAAACTGGTACCAAACCTCAAACTAAACCCAATTACCATCCAAACAACGCTGGAAAGTAGTAAAGGTAGAATATGTAGTGTTCCGAAATTAAAGGCCCGACAAGGGACCTAAAATTGAAGGAAAATAGCTTGGTTGTTAGGGGGAAAGACTTTTTAACCAGCTTCCAAAGGACCTCAGAAACGTTACAGGGGTCAAAGTTGAAGTCTTCAAGAGAAGACTAGATGCCTTGCTCAGGACGGTACCAGATGAGCCGGGTGTACCTGGCTATGTGCGATAGAGAGCGTAAGAGAGTAACTCGCTCCTCCACCAAACCATGCCTAGAGGCGGGGCCACCAGCTTGACCTTTGTGTGAAGAGAGACCAACACACGGAATCTGAACGAGGTAACGAAGTATATACAGTATATATATATATATATATATATATATATATATATATATATATATATATATGCGCAAAAGCTACACCACCAGAACCTAGCACCTCTGGAGTAAGCGAGGATGCTAACCAGTGCCCTTCACAGTCTTCACACGTTGTCGGTTTAATAAGAAACATATATACATATATATATATATATATATATATATATATATATATATATATATATATATAAAGAGGTGGTAAACAATGACTGTGCCCCCCCCCCTCTGCACAAATGAAACTAATAGAGGTACAAAAAAACTGATTGTTGCATCTTTTAGACAATTTAATTCTACGTCTAAACAAAACCACTCAATAGTTGGTGTTGCCACGCCTTCAAGTCGGCAAGAGTAGGAGGTGAGGAGAGACTCGCAAAGGTCAGTGTCGTACTCACGATTTTGGAGGATTGTTTCGATGTGCTGCTCCATGGTCCGGCAGCAGAATCTTTCAGGATCCATCCTGAAAGACCGAGTGGAATCCTTGATGCTTGCTGAACCACCAGCCACCCGATTCTGCCGCCTGACCGTAGCTTTTCCCAGTAGTTGAGTTCTTTGCAGCCATCAATCTTGGCTGTGAAATGTCTCTGCGTTTGTTCTAGTTTATTAATTTCTTCCTTTTTAAATGAGGACGTCAAAACTGAGAAGTATTCAAGTTTTGGTACGATCAGTGTTCTCAGCAGGGGAATCATACTGTCTTGTCCCTCCTTTTGAACGTTCTTTTTGCTTTATTTATCGCTATCTGATTTTGTGTCTCGAATTTGGCACCATCGGTCATTATAACCCCTAAATCGATCTCTTTTGTGTTTCTCTGAAGTTCCTGTCAATCTGGAGCATAATATGCAGTCTGTTTAAGTTCCTCACTTCTACCATATCTCAAGAGCTGAAATTTCTCGGTGTTAAATGTCATATTGTTGTATTCTGACCATTTGTATATTTTGTTCGTGTCCCTGTGCAAGGCCTCCACTTCATTTACATCGCTGATTTTTCTGCTGATCTTTCGTCCGCAAAGGATGTTACTATACTGTTGCTGTTTACTCCACTGTCTGTGCCTGTTAGCATGATAATGAACCGGAGTGGGGCTAGTACTGTACCTTGTGGTACAGTACAACCTGTAGACATTCTCTGAGGAAGTTGTAAATCCATTTTCCCACTTTGCCTGTTATTGTTTCATTTTATGTGCTATTATACCATGATCGCATTTGTCGAAAGCTTTAGCAAAATCCGTGTATATGACATCGTAGTTTTCATTTCCTTCAAGTACATCTAGGATATTGTTATAGTATTCTATAAGTTGTGATAGGCATGATCTTCCTGATCGGAATCCGTGCTGATTTTCGTTAAATCTTTCCAGTGTCTCCAAGAAGTCATAGATTTTCTCTCTGACTATTCTTTCAAATATTTTGGTGAGGTGGGACATCAATGACACTGTCCTGTAGTTCTTTGCTTGAGATCTATCACCTCCTTTAAATATAGGGACAATGTTCGTTCTTTTCAAGATGCTCGCTATTTCCCCAGTGTCTAGGGATCTTCTCCATATCCAGTATAAGGGTGTAGCTATTTCATTTTTACAGTTTTTGTTCAATAATGCGTTTCATTTGTCCGGACCTGCAGCTGAATATGATTTAATTTATCCTATAGCTCGCGCTACATCTTCTGAGGTAAAATCATAGTCTGTTATACTTTCTCCTTGCAATTTTTCTTCAAACAATGCATGTATGTCAGGTATCGTTTTGTCACTTTTTCGGGTACTGAAGACCGATTCATACTGGGTTCTCAATGTTTCACATATTTCTTTTAGATCAGCCGTTGGTTCATTATTTCCTTTCCTTAAGGGCCCGATAGTGGCGCGCGTTTTTGTTTTCCTTTTCGCATAGCTATAGAAGTATTTTGGATTTTCTTTTATTGTTTTTACTGCCTTTTCCTCTCCTCTTTCTGCATGGCCCTTAATCAGGGTTTGTATTTCCCCATCGATACTTTGCAGTTTTTCTTGTATTACTTTCCTGGCATTGTTGTCTCCGCTACTAGCTAACTTCGCCTCTACTCTCTCTTTTGCAGAATATTCTTCTCTTTTGCCTCTCTAACCAGTTCCTCTTTCCTACATCTAAGCCACATCTAAGTTTGTGTTAATCTAATTATTTTTTTTTAGTAATATAAATTTAATGCTCGTATATCACACGCTGGCATGTCACAAGCTGGCATCAATCGTTAACAGCTCAAACCTCGACTATCACCCCGAGAACTCCCGTTGCTAATTGTTTTATTATTTTAAACGACGTTAATATTTTTAAAATGCCTATCTTAACGGTTTTTAAACATATTAACGCTGGTAGAATTCACGACGAACGCGGAAAGATTATTCCATTTATCAATTATTTTAAACGTAAGAAAGTTTTTAGCGATGTTAGTAATGAAACGTCTACCACGTAATTTAAATCCGTTATTACGAGTATTGCTATTATCGAAAATGAACAATTTGTCAAAATTTACGTTATCGATTTTATTAACGATTTCGAAAACTTCAGTAAGCTCCCCCCCTTAATCTCCTAGTTTCGAGTGAATGCAAGTCTAACTCTTTAATCCTATCTTCGTAAGACTTGTTGCGCAATGACGGAATTAGCTTCGTGGCGCGTCGCTGAACCCTTTCCAACCTATCAATATCCTCACTCAAATACGGGCACCAAAACTGAACGGCATATTCTAAATGAGGCCTGACTCGGGGCTTGTAAAGGGGCAATACTGTATAATATTCTTCGATTTAAATTCGAAATTACGCGCTAGGAACCCTAACATCCTATTAGCTTTTGCGCAAGACTCCATGATGATCTACAGATCTACAGAAGCTAAGGCTAACAAAGACCCTAAGATCCACTCTAAGGTTAGCCCGAGAGAAAGGAAAGAGTAGGGGGTTAAGAGAAGAGAAGAGAATAAGGGGTTAAGTAAGGAGGAACACCTATCACTCGTGGGTTAACATTCATTCAGAAAAAGAGAAAAAGACTCATCATCATCATCCGCCGGCCACTGCCGACAAGTCAGAAAAATAGTCGGAGAAAATAGGAGAGGGGTGAAAGATGAAAAGAAGTAAAATAAGAACGCTTATAACCATGCAAACACAGTCTTAACTCACTGTCATACCATGCAAACTACAAACACGCAAGAAAAGAGAGTTACAGACATGCAAAGTAAGGAGATAAGAAAAAGAAAAAAAAATTAGGTAAAGTTAAACAAAACGTGGGTTAGTTTACGCTACGAGCTACATCTACGGTCGTGTAAGTCTAATTTTTTTTTTTTTTAATAATTTTATTGCTGACATCACACGCTGGCATGTCACAAGCTGGCATTTATCGTCAACAGACTCATCCTCAAGCACCACCACCAGAGCTCCAGTTGCTAACTTTGTTTTTTTATTTTAAACAACGTTAATATTTTTAAAATGTCTGTCAAGACGGTTCTTAAACATATTAAGGCTGGTAGAATGAACGACTGACGCGGGAAGATTATTCCATTTATCAATTACTTTAAACGGAAAGGAGTTTTTAGCGATATTAGTAATGAAACGTCTACCACGCAACTTAAATCCGTTATTGCGAGTATTACTCTTATCGAAAGTGAACAATTTGTCAAAATTTACGTTATCGATGTTATTAACGATTTTAAAAACTTCAATAAGCTCCCCCCTTAATCTCCTAGTTTCGAGTGAACCCGGGATCTTCCGATTGCCGGGTGGTTACCTCATTTTTTCATTTGTTTCGTTCTCTCTCTCTCATCTTGCGCGGAATATCTCCTATCCAAGCGTCGTTCTTTACGTTAATTATACTGCGTGTTTGCAGTTAAAATGTATATAATGTTACGGCATGCGGGAGGTGCCCCCTTGGGGCATTGGTTTCAGCGCGTATGTAGAAGAATTACGGCATTTGAATGAGTGAGGCCCATGGTGTAATGGTTATCATATCTGACCGGCAATCGGAAGATCCCGGGTTCGATTCCCGGGTGGTTACCTCATTTTTTCATTTGTTTCGTTCTCTCTCTCTCATCTTGCGCGGGATATCACCTATACAAGCGTCGTTCTTTACGTTAATTATACTGCGTGTTTGCAGTTAAAATGTGTATGTATATATATATATATATATATGTGTGTATATATATATATATACATATACATATATATATATATATAATGTGTGTACGTGTGTGTGTTTTATCTGAGTATATTGGGGCCTGAAGATTTTGCTGCGTTGCGTGTGTAAATACTTGCGTGCACATGAACGTGTGCACTTTCATCTATTACACTAGTCAACAAGGATTTTGTTTCCGCAACGAGATTATGATTCCAAAAGAGTTTGTTAATGCTGATTACAGAATTGACTTGGAAATTTCTATATTATGCGGGGTTTTCGAGAAATTTTCTACAAGAAAATATCATTAAACTTATTACTTTCGAGTTTTTGAGGTGTCTAAAAATTAAAATTCGTTGGGGGCTAAAACCGCAGAATCAGGCAACCGTGCTAGTAGGATGATGCAATAGTGACCGCTGCACTGCGTTGTCTGAAAAAACACTGCCATTAGTCGTTTGATGGTTGTTATTCAATGCTGTTGTGTGTCAAAAGCTCTGAAAAGCCATTGTCTCGCAAATGTGTTAACATTCTGTAACGTATGCGGTGAATTCACTCTCAAATCTCAAAAGAATATCACTCCTCTCATTAAAAGTGTATACGAACTCTATTTCGGATGTAAAATAGGGAACCAAGACAAAAGCTAGGCTCCTCATATTTATTGTACATCTTGCGCAGTAAATCTCAGGGCATGGCTAAAAGATACTCATTGATCCATGCCATTTGCTGTCCCAATGGTTTGGAGAGAGCAGAGAGATCACGTCACAGCTGTTACTTTTATTCGGCGAATATTTCTGGATTTTCTTCTAAAAGCAAAATATCGAGTGAATATCCAAATCTTCCAGCGATAATAAGACCGGTGCCACACGGTGAAAGTGTTTTGAAAACAGAGAGGCCTGAATGTGGACCTTAAAAGATGAAACCACCGTAGACGAGCTTACGAAATTGGACCAAGATATGGACTGTTTTCCAACCTCCTGAGTCAAGAGAGCCTCACTTAATTACACAAGGTGAGTTAAATGACCTCGTCAAGGACTTAAGCTTATCTAATATTCAAGCAGAGCTACTAGGATTTAGGCTACAAGGGTGGAATCTGCTGGCAAAACACACTAACATTTCTGTGTTCCGCAACCGTCAAAACGATTTGACCACATTTTTTTTCTTTGAGCGGAAATCTGTTATTGTAACGATGTAAACGGATTGATGATGGCACTTGGTCATGAACATAAACAGGAAGAATGACGACTGTTCATTGACTCATCCAAGTTAAGTCTGAAGGCTGTGCTGTTACATAATGGAAACGTTTATCCATGAATTCCTGTCGGACATGCTGCTTATATGAAAGAGTCGTATGAAAATATGGTGCTGTTTTGAATTACATAGAGTACACTAAGTACAACTGGCATATCTGTGTCGATTTAAAGGTCGTAGCGCTTCTTCTTTGTGAGTGGGATAGTCGGGCCAGAGATTCTCATTATGCTCTTGAGTGGCTACTTCGTCAAGCTTTAGTTCCTGGGCAAACGAGCGTCACACACAAACAACTAAATTGGAAGGCTATTTTTCAATATGTTTACAAAATAGTATTTTTATCAATTTCTTTTAACTTCTTTTGTCCCATGCTTTTAAAACTCTTCCTTGTAAATAGGAAAGTATTGATGAACAAAAGCTTTTATATTTCGAACCTGAGCATCATTTAAAAGACAAAGAGACTATTATTGATTGTTCAGCTGCGGAACCCCTCAAAAAAAGCTTACAAAATTAATAATTACTTATTCCTTCTTTAACATCATTTTTACGAAATAAGTGAGGCGAAGATAAAAGGTGTTTTTTGTTGGTCCACAGATTAGAGAAGTTATAAATGACAGCCATTTTGATGAAGTCCTAGACGGAACCGAGAGGGTTGCATAGGAAGCCTTTAAAGCAGTCGTCAAAACCTTTTTAGGTAAGAACAAGGCACCGAACTACGTGCAGTTGGTTGAGGAGATGCTTGAAGCGTTTAGGTTAATGGGGTGCTATATGTCTTTAAAGGTGCATTTCCTGCACTCCCATTTGGACTTTTTTCTGACCAACTTTGTTGATGTTAGTGATGATCATGGGGAAAGATTTCACCAAGACATTTCCTCAATGGAAAAATGATACCAAGGCAGGTGGGACCCAATGATACTGGCTGACTACTGCTGGACATTATTGAGGGAAGCCCCAAATGTCGCCTATAAAGGGCAAGTCGCCAACAAAGAGATTTTAGGTGTGGTTAATATAATGTTAGAGCACTTCCTATACAATACAACACATGCAATTTTGTATACTTTTGGGTAAAACTTAATTCGCAGTTCTACGTGATACAAAAATTCCAAGGTCATATTCGTAATCGGTGTTGAAGATCCTATTTTTTTGTCAAGAACACAGAACATCGTCAAAGAAAAAAAAAATGTAAAATTTGTTCACTATTGTTACTGAAGCTCATACGATCCTGTGTTGTATATCTTTATATGTTTGCAGACTATCAATCCCGCTGCGTGGGGTCAAACCACTTTACAATTAAAACATAAGATCAGTAAGCATAGAAACCTTCCGCCCAGAACTAGTCAACCGCTATCAAAACCAGAGCATTCAGCTATTAATAAATAATCATCGTTTTGATACTTTTCATCCAATAATCTTAAACAATTTTTCAATCTTAGAAACTACGAGTAAATCGGAAGACCTTAATAGTATCGGTGCAAAATGGACGAGTGTAAGAATGTTGCAGAGATAATGATCAATGTTACAAACAGGGGTGGGGGTATGTTAAAAAGGGGAGGGGTATGTTGCAAAGGGGGTTGGGGGTATGCAATGAAGGGGTGGGGGTTTGCAATGAAGGGGGTGGGGTATGCAATGAAGGGGTGGGGTATGCACTGAAGGGGGTGCGGTATGCAATGAAGGGGAAGGGGTATGCAATGAAAGGGGAGAGGGCAGGGAGCTTCGGGGTGAGAAGGGAGGATAACCCCCCAAAGGGGTAGCCTTAAACTAAGAGAGGAAGAGAAAGGAGAGACGGAGGAGGTCTTTGGGGGAGAACGGGGGATGTCCTCACCCCCCCAAAGAGAAACCTAACCTAAGTCTTAACCTAAGAAGGAAGGAGAGAGAGTTCTTTATTCCACCGGAGTCCGCATCACTATGAGCGTCCTCAAGCCAAGCAGGTCTTATATAGAGGATGGTGAGTTGCCAGATATCACTTTTTATATATGGAGGGGTTACCAGATAGCATTTATTTTAATTGTTCAGGTATAACTTATTAGGTTGAGTTGCTAGATACCACCATTTATTTTAGTTGCATGATTTGCCAAATAATGTTTTTATTCATATAAAGGGATTACCAGATACCACCATTTATTTTAATTATGTTGAGATGTATCTTATTAGGAGAGTTGGCAGATATCGCCACTTATTTTAATTCACACGAGTTGCCAAATAGTGTTTTTATTTATTAAAAGCAAGATTGACTTTCTCATTAAAGTTATTCAACAAGAAAATTAATTATTAAAACGAAACACAATATTAACAATAAAAGAAATACATTTAACCTGAAATAAATAAAACACATTACATCATTCTGTTTATTTATACGAATTATTGGAAATATATAGAAGATAAATATACATTCCTATACATACGATGGAATGATCAAAAATAAAATTAAAATAATAATAGTATAAGAAATATGAACGAGGAATATATATGATCAAAAAATAAAATAAAAAATGTATAAACATCAATACAGGTGAAAACACAACACACACACACACACACACACACACACACACACACACACACACACACACACAATTATATTAAATAATAAATAAATTGGAAATAAATATATTCACTTTGTTCTACTGCGCAAAACACTAAACTCGCTCGTAATTCAGCCTGGTCACATCATTATAGCTTTGCACTACGCAGTAAACGCGGCTTAACATTATTTCACCGCTCACGGTGTAGGGACCCCTGTACTCTATATAAAGGGGCTTGATATCGTTCAGTACTATTTTGTACCCACTTTACAACCGTTTTGCAAGTTATCTTTAAACGATTTTATTCAAAAGCACACACAAAGAAATCATTGTTAACCACAACATCAATATTAAACATTCTTTTTCAATCGAGAGTTTATTCTTACCGATGAAGTAAGGTGGCCCATTTAACTACCAACCAATTTTTTTGTTTTTTATTGTTATAAACTTTGAAGAAAACCATGTTATCTTTGTAACAATAAATCTCTCACGACAGCACAAGCTCTTTTACGGAAATCTTTATACGATGCATAACTCGCACGTTGCTTGATGTATACAGTAGCTAATAATTCACAATGCAGGTTTACCGGAACAAGAAAATGATTTATAATTCCGTCGATAGGAGTTATAACTTCAATAAAGGGCAGAGATAAAATAATCCAGTTACAAAGCAAAACTCCTAAAATACTCAATACAGAAGTACGATGACATGCTAGCAAGCATTCATTCGAAACTTACTTGTACAGAAGATTTTCAATTTTAATGTTTCCACTTCAGCTACCCCTATTAAATTTTCTGAATTCCAATTAGTAATTTTTAAAACTTTTTACAAATTATAATAATAATAATTAGTAAGTAAATTACAATCATCTACTTTTATCATTACTCTGGTCTAAACATTTTAATTAACAGCGAAAGCTTTACACAGCCCACAAGAGACAGGCAAAACGTTCTCCATATTCTGCGCCAAAAAAGAACTAAATAATTAAACGATTACTAACATTGATAATAAAAGAATTACACAGGATTCTTTATATTGTACACTGTTTTATTAACTCACTATACATTTTAAAACAGTTTAAGAAATTATTTAGACGCAAAACGAGTCCCACATGAAACACTAGAATCTTTAAATTATACATTAATATTAAAATGAGAACTTTACAGTAACTCTGACTTCTATGGCATGAGAAAACTTTTAAAATATTCTTAACCACTAGGAAGGTGAGGATACTCAACCCACAAAGAAAACAAATTTCCACTGCAAAATTTACTGTTGAGATGAATGAGTACGAAAACTGAACCGCGCATCCGTTGTATCAAGCGAAGCAAACGTGGTTGCGAGTTGCAACGAATCCCCTTTGAAAAAATGTATGTATACCCCTCTAAAGGCCTGGAAACACATGGTACCCTTAAAAGTAGAGTAACATCAGACTTTTCAATTAACCACTGTTAATTTGAATGTTATTAATTTTATTTCGAAATCATTGTTAAAAATGATAATTATATGTAAACTCTGTAAACAACTTTCAGAGTTTGATTTAAATATCAAACGACTTTTCGAATGACAATGTACAGCATATCACGGAAATTCAAACCACAAAGCTCCTAATTTTTAGCCCATCTTTATATATATATATATATATATATATATATATATATATATATATATACACAAAAGCTTTTCATTCTTAATGATGCTACATCAATCACCCCTATTAAAAATCCTATCAATTCCAATTAGTAATTTTTTAGCGTATTACACATTTTGGCTATTTATAATAACTACTAAATAAATTATATTCATTTACTTTTATCAATCCTCGATATATAAATTTTTTTAAAATCAACTTCTCTCCACAATAATATATATCAATGTAAAACTCGATTCGGGGACCTTTTTATAAATTTAGTTATTAATAACTTCTTACTAAATTATCTCCTCTCCTACCTGACCCATCCTTCATGCATTAAAAAGTTCTGATTTACTTTACTCACAATTCTTAGTCATAAGGATTTTTACCGTACAGTAATAGTTGAAATATCTAGAATCATCTACAAAATATGAAATGAACTAGTTATTCATAAATATCTTATAACATCTGTGCTCACGCGGAAAGCATCATAAGAAGTGAACTGAATATTTATATAAAAACTATAAAAAGAAAAGAAAACTTATATTCAATGAAGCCTACACCTTTCTAAGAACGTACCAAAGCCAAACGAGACGTGTCACACACCTTCTATCACGAAATGTCACTTTCCAACTATTATTCTCTCGCATTTAAATTCATTTCCATGTAGCGGTCCCCCGAAAACCCTGAACAAAAGATAAAAAACGTAGCTTTGCTCTTCTCATATCGCTGTTTGAGGTTTACGGTATCCAAATGTAGGAGAAAAAGAAATATTTTTAATTTCAGTTCTGAAGTAAACGATACTTAATAAATGCAGTTTATCTCCGTTTAGGTAATTTTTCCAAACTACATCCGTTATTCTAATCAATACAGAGAAAAATCGTTTACCCCTACGAAAAGATTTTCACATTCTCCGAGTATATTTCAAATGTATATATAATATATATATATATATATATATATATATATTTTAAAAACTTAAATCTAGATTCTACACCTGGTCGCAAAGCATTTTTCCAGTTTCTTTTATGTTAATTATATTAAACACGAAATAAATTAAAAACCGTCATGTTCTTAACAGCGCTTCTAACTTAGTTTAATTAGTCTCTCTCACGAATCCTAGTTATTGTTTTTAATAATGTAAATCCTTATTTTCTGTATAAATGCATGCAGGCGTGAATTAAATAATTGGTTAAATTTTTAATGAAAGAGAAAATTTGTTACTTTAAACTTTGACTCGTGGATATGACGTGTAGGCAATGTACACCATCGTTTCACTATAAACCAGGGTGAAGACACTGACATCGTGGGTTCAACTCCCGATTATGCAGGTTAATAATACAGGAGCTTATTCCTCTGTGATTATATTGTGATATTTTCATAAGTGGTGATTGCACGATGAATTTTCAACCATAAAAATGAGAATACGGTGTAATGCAATAAAATTCTATCTTTCTCACTCTGTATCACACACAAATATTTCAGGAACTTACCAAAAGTTATATTGTATAAATGAAAAAGTAGCATTTCCATCCTCTAATAGAGGTACATCTATATAGAAATACTTAAACCGTATACAATACTAAACCCAGACGTAAAAAGAAAAAAAATATTCCAAGGCTTTTCGTGTATTCAGAAGTACACCTCGTCAGGAAATGATTGTTCTCTCTTTTGCGTCTGAATTTCATTGAGATTATTCAAGCTCATATGCAGGGCCTAAATTACCTGTAAGATCTGTGGCACGTGGAACGCACAGCCTTCAAAAGATGTGAACAGTTCCTCTGTGGATCAGTTCAAGTAAAGGATAGAATGAATCTTGCATATTATTTTAAGGTGTAATGAATTTAGAGTTTAAGTTAAATTTAATTTCCTTGCAACGACAGAGGATCAATTCACCGAGATCCCTGTCAATAACAGTAAAAAAAACCTTTGTATAAAACTGAAGAAACAAACCCGATTCAAAACCTCCAACGATCTTGCTTGTAGTTTATTCTAATTTATCCGAATCTCATAAAAGCGGAAAGAGTTCAACAACTTTTTTTCCCAATTTATTGGTTTTGGGTCTTCATACGACGACGAGAGAGAGAGGACATCTACAGATCTACAGAAGCTAACGCTAACAAAGACCCTATGATCCACTCTAAGCTTAGCCCGAGAGAAAGGAAAGAGTAGGGGGTTAAGAGAAGACAATAAGGGGTTAAGTAAGTAGCAACACCTATCACTCGTGCGTTAACATTCATTCAGAAAAAGAGAAAGAAAGACTCACCATCATCATCCGCCGGCCACTGCCGACAAGTGAGAAAAATAGTCGGAGAGAATAGGAAAGGGGTGAAAGATGAAAAGAAGTAAAATAAGAACGCTTACAAACCATGCAAACACAGTCTTAACTCACAGTCATACCATGCAAACTACAGAAATGCAAGTAAAGGGAGTTACAGACATGCAAGTAAGGAGAGGATAAGAAAAAAAAAAGTATTTAAAGTTAAACAAAAAGTGGGTTAGTTTACGCTACGAGCTACATCTACGTTCGTGTTAGTCTAATTTTTTTTTTATGATAATTTTTTGTTGGCATATCACACGTTCGCATGTCACAAGCTGGCATTAATCGTCAACAGACTCATCCTCGACCACCACCCCTAGAGCTCCTGTCACTAATTGTTTTTTATTTTAAACAATGTTAATATTTGTAAAATGCCTATCTAAACGGTTCTTAAACATATTAACACTGGGAGAGTTAACGACTGACGCGGGAAGATTATTCCATTTACCAATTACTTTAAACGTAAAGAAGTTTTTAGCGATATTTGTAATGAAACGTCTACCACGCAACTTAAATCCGTTATTACGAGTATTGCTATTATCGAAAGTGAACAGTTTGTCAAAATGTACGTTAGCGATGTTATTAACGATTTTGAATGCAAGTCTAACTCATGAATCGTATCTTCATAAGGCCTGTTGCGCAATGACGGAATTAGTTTCGTGGCACGACGCTGAACCTTTTCTAACCTATCAATATCTTCACGCAAATATGGGCACCAAAACTGAACGGCACATTCTAAATGAGACCTGACTAGGGACTTGTAAAGGGGCAATATAATATCCTTCGATTTAAATTCGAAATTACGCGTGAAGAAGCCTAACATCCTATTAGTTTTTGCGCAAGACTCCAGGCACTGGTTCCTAACTTTTAAATCCTTAGATACGCGTACGCCTAAATCTACTTCCTCATCAACACTCGCTAACTCTCTATCATCCATCGTGTACGTGTAATTATTGTTACGAGAACCTATATGCAGAACTTTATATTTGTCTACATTAAATTGCATCTGCCACTTATCCGTCAACTCCATAATCCTATTTACATCGTCTTGGAGCCTATTTCTATCGTCCTCGTTAACAACCTTACCGCCTATTTTAGTATCGTCCGCGAATTTTGACACGTTACTAGTCAATCCTACATCTATGTCGTTAATGTAAATTACAAATAGCAATGGGCCTAACACTGAACCCTGTGGGACACCGCTACCTACATCCAACCACCCCGATTCACTACCATTAACAACGACCCTCTGTCTCCTAGCACGAAGCCATTCCTCTAACCAGTTAGCTACCTGACCGCGTATACCGTGCGCTTTAACCTTCGCAATTAATCTTCTATGCGGAAACTGTATCGAACGCGTTTTTAAAATCTAAACAAATAACGTCAGCCGCTCTATGCCTATCGTATTCGCGCACTATTTCGTTATAAAATTCTAACAAATTAGTTAAACAAGATCTATGGCGTCGAAACCCATGCTGACTACTATTAATCAAATCTCTACTTTCTAAGTGATCGATGATACGATCTCTAACTATGGATTCCAAAAGTTTACCGACAATTGTCATTAAGCTGATGAGCCTATAATTGCTATTTACTGAGCGGTCGCTTTTTTCAAAAATAGGCGTGACGTTAGCTAATTTGAAGTCTTCAGGAATAATCCCCGTTTCGAGTGACTGATTAAAAATCTTCGTTAAGGGGCGTTAAGGTAACGTCTTTTAAATCGTTCAAAAGTCTGGGATAAAAAGCGTCAGGGTCTGGAGCCTTGCTAACTTTTAGCCTATCGATATAATGCGCACTCTCACCATCGTAAACAGTTATTTCATCCAAAATAGTCTCGCTGCTAAATGGAACGATATCGTCCACGTCGGAGACATTATTTACGTATTCTACGGTAAAAACTGTCGCAATAAAGTTATTGAAAATACCCGCCATCTCCTGACCGTCAGAAGCCAAAGCGCCGTTAACATCCGCTAGAGGGCCTATGTTATCTTTTATCGGCTTACGATTATTGACGTATTCAAAAAACTTTTCTGGATTATGTTTACTATCCGCAGCTATAAGTATCTCTAAATTACGCTTAGCATTCCTAACTGATCTTTTAACCTGACGTCTAAGCTCGATATATCTATTAAAGTTAGCTGCCGTGCCATTGCGCTTATTAAGTCTATACGCTCTATTACGCTCGTTTATGAACTCACCTATTTCCCTAGTCCACCACTTGGGTCTACCATGATTTCTAGCGCGCTTGGGCCTACGAGGATTAAACTCCCTTTGAATATTCATAAAACTTTCTTTAAACGCCTCCCAATGCAAATTTTTGTCATTACCCAAAAATAAGTTTGCCCAGTCCACTACTCTCATCCTATCCGCAAAACTATCAAAATTAGCACTACGAAAATCAGGACTTCTATTACGTTACTATCCTTAGTGTTTTCTATCAATAACTTAAACCTAAGAATTTGATGATCACTACATCCTAAACTCTCGCCTACTTCTAAACTATCGACTATATTTTTCGCCGTTCGTCATCACCAAATCTAAAATATTGTTACCGCGCGTTGGTTCGGTAACTATCTGTCCTAAAAAATTATCCTCCATGAACTCAATCAATCTCAAACCCTCCTCATTACCAGTAAAAGTCTCGTAATTAACATTAGGGCAGTTAAAGTCTCCGACAATTATACTAATCCGATTGTCAATAAAGTTACCAAGATGTGAGTAAAATCTAGTATCGGTATCGAAGGGTTGAACGGGAGGTCTATAAACAACAACAAAATTAAAACTAATACTACGCGCCCTAACTTCAACGCATATCGCATTCATTAATTGCTGCCGGAAAATTTGTCTTAACCTCAATAGCCCTAAGGGAATTACGAATGTACAGCAAAACGCCGCCACCAATCCTATATAACCTATCATTAGTAAAGAGTTTAAAACCCGCTATATCAAGTTCCCCAACAAGTCCCGAGTCGCGGTATTTAACCACGTTTCAGTTATAGCAACTATATCGTAGTTACCGAAATAAATTATCGCCTTAAATTCATTTAATTTATTTCTAATACTACGCGCGTTACAATAAAAGACGTTTAAGTTATTTTTTACCACGGGCCGGCGTTTTAAACTATTCTTCACGTCTGGCCCGCGTTCCCCGGACCCGAAACGTTTAAAGAAGGCTTCGACCTATACAGCTTTCGTACGTTTTCGTCAATTAACCTACCTAGCCTAGCATTACCTATTTCGTTAAAATGCACCACATCTTTTATAAAAAGGCTAGGATCACTGAATTCTGACCAGAGCTTTACGAAGGGTACATTTTCCTCAGCACAAATCTCTTCTAATTTATTATTAAAAAATATTGTTTTTGACGTAATCCTAAAATTTAAACCGTGCCTAGGGGTAATACCTAGAACTAAGGACCTATTTGACCTCGCCTTCAAGGACCTAATTAACCCCCTATATCTCTCCTATATCATTAAGGTAAAGTCTTTAAAACGGTTATACATAATTAAGTTTATCCAATACTTTGTGTAAAAGTTTTCTCTTTTCGGGGGAAAAAACCCATATTTTTAACATAAATAAATTCAATGTCTTAATTAATATTAATATGTTTGTGTCCATATATATATATGTTAAACACAGACCGTGCATGGAAAAAGGAACTCTTCTGGGAAAATTAAATCCACTATAGTCCGAATAAGTAATGGTAAATGACAAATACCATAGTTTTTCTTTTTTCATGATGCTAGCCCGACGTGGGCAACGGGTCTCTCGCAAAGAGATCCCATAAATATAGCTTCCCTCACCAGCTATCTGCAAAGCAGACAGGATCCAGCTTTGGGACATGGACCTAGGGTTTAAAGCAAGCCTAGTCCCTACATTCAGAACCTCTATATAAGTAAAAGACTCGTTGCATTCACGTCGGATTGAATAAACAAAGAAAAAGGGGTAACTATTGTATTTTTAGCCAAAAAAACAAAACTTAAACCTCAACCGGTATATAGGAATCTATATATATATATATATATATATATTTATATCGACAAGGATCTAAATCGTCAAAGATGCAGTCAAAATCATTTGCATTTTTTTCAAAACGCAGTGTACTCTCTCTCAACGATATTAAGCAACGTTAATTCTGGTTAGGAGTTTGATGGGGGATCATCTTCCGTGTACAAATAATGTGACGACCTATGGTTGAGTTTTCGTTTCTCTACAACATTTAGCCTTATAAATCAAGCTTATTTTTTACATATATTTTGTTTATTTTATGTTTTCTTTCATAAAAGCAATAAAACTTTAGTTTATCGGTATTTATCAATTACCTGAAAGCAAATTTGTAATCTTTAATTTTAGATGCAAGATGGATATAACACATTTTACGCTCTTTTTAACAAGAAATATACAACGAAGGGGAAATAATATCGTATTTATTTTTTATTTTTACTGATTAGATAACACATGTAGAATTAAATAACTTCATCATTATCATTCTCGTCAAATATCACATTGCCCAGAATTCTTTCTGTTGATAATCTTCACCAATTACTCTCTTCGTCTGTGAATCCTGTATGGTAGATATTTCTTCTCCTCCTGAGAGGGTTTGTGCTTTTTTTTGGAGGAAGCTCAAAATCATCCAAGTTGTCGTATCCGTCAGCATTCAGTTTCCGTTTCCTATGGGTGTGAGAAGAAAAAGAAAAATATTTTTAACTCATACGGAATAGTAATGTTTTTTCACGATCGGAGTAAATGAATTAATCTTGAACTTTTCCGTTAAAAGATCCTTACTGTATAAATACTGTACACCTAATAAGGCAATTAAGTAATAAATAATTGACGTCGTGTTAGAGAGTTGCTCTACCATTGATTGATGTATGTGTATCAACTCAGTTGTACAAGCTTGTTTTCGCCACCTGCAAGCTCGTTGGTTCTAGTTAGTGCGGGTGATTTTGCAACATTTTGCGTTGCCGTTGCAGTAGAGATAACAACAGGTTGTATCGGGTGATCAGTTGTTGAAGGCTTTTCAATTTGACAATGAACTCTTTTGTAGAGTAAAAAAAAATTTCTTTCCTATAACATGTTAAGCACACACACACACACACACACACACACACATATATATATGTATATATATATATATATATATATATATATATATATATATATATATATATATATATATATAGTATGGAAAAACGCGCAATGAAAAAGAAAACTCATTAATTTCATTTCAACCGGAGACAAATCTAATATACTATTTTCTTAAATCACCTGCCCAGTATATAAAATGTATGCAAAGAAGTTATATTTAATTCATGTAATATTTATCAGTACGGAATAACTCAATCAAATCTAATTTATGCACACCACACAAATCTTATCACAATATTTTTATTTTAACTTATACTTTGTGAAGCATTTATTGCTATTTTACCGAAAATATAAAAAGCTACTTACGGGTTCTGGTCTTCGTTATCTGAAACTAGATCAATAACTTCGATATTTGGATGAACGATAACACACCCGTATGGAGGTTGCATAGCCTCGGCCCTCAGCATCATAGCCAGTATAAGTTTCCCTTCTTCAGGCGTATATTCAATATAACATCCGTTATATTCTTCGGACTGTACGTTGGGTGATAATATCTTTCGCTCAATTTCGGATGTGTGGATAGCGTCCGAGAATTTATCGTCTGCACTCTCGGATATCGTAAAGCAATCATCGTCTTGGATTTTACAATATAACTCCTGGAAAAAGCAAAGAATATCACGTTATTGTGAAAGGTTTTATCTAATTAACATGTTCATAAAAAGGGCATAGATTCTAATGAATGCACTTTTAATATATGATTGTACAATGTTGGTGGATGGTATCTAAGATTATGAATATCATTACCGTATTAATGCCTCGAAGTCCTCGTCAAGGTCTTTAACCAACATTTTTATGCGATCTATCTGTGATTCGGTTATTATCAAACGGCATTCAGGTGCTTGCCTCTCCATGGTTCTGAAAATGAAGTGAAAGAGTTTAGTAATAAATGTTTTCGCCTGTACATTAATTTAATCAACGGTAGCGAAATAATGATGCCTTTTACTTTCTCCAGAAAGGGTGCGAATCAAGATCGTCATTAATTATTCAGTATTAGTATATTTAATGTGATGTTATTAATTTATATTTTTAAAACAGAGAATACACATTTCTACTTTAACTGTCTGTTGATAGATAAATCTGTTTGTGAATGTAAAACTTGCCAGTCTCTGAAATATGTTTTCTTTAGCTTACCAGGTCCGGCTGAAGTGTCTTAATCAGAGATTTCAAAGTAAATAGAACATAAAACAATGTTACGCACGCTTATATACGCCGAAACTTATCCTCAGGCATTTGTAATACAGACCTATTGGATTTCTCTCCTGTGAGGGAAGGGTATACCCCAACGATGTATGGGCGGGGTTACAAAGTATATATATATATATATGCATGATGACTGTCCCATACTTATATCAGTTCAGCGTCTTACACAGGACGAGCAGGATCTTGGTACAACATGGCCGCCTTCCACAGAATTGAATGTAAAGAAAGGTATGAGTAATTGTAGATGAGTAATATATTTGTTATATTATTGCATACATTTTGTATTGAATGTTCATTCTATCGCATGTTTTTGCTTGTGTAATGATGATAACTCGTTCGAGAATTTTTAAATTTACTTTAAAAATATATATATATATTATTTCCTGCATACAGTTATAATTTAAATTCGCGCTGCAGTAGATGGAAATTATGCATTTCATGTAGCTAACATTTTAAAGAACAAACAACACATTTATGTATATTCGGCATAAGTACAGTTATTACACTCTTTTTTTGCTTACTGATATTCCAGTACTGGGGATGATGATGCCTGCAATTTAGCCGATTTAAGCGACGAAGCTGACATAACGCGCACGAAGCGGAGGCATCGGAGTGGCAGGAAGCGCTCTAGGTTAGCTAATATTTCTACGTCCTTTATAATGAGTTTGGAGGTCCGATCAATTAAAAAAGGAGTACTATCGTAAAGATATGTTTTGTTTTATTATTATATGTATTGAATATCTGTTATACTTTAATTATTTACCAATGATTATTAAATAAACATGTGCCAATTGGATACTTATTTCATTCTGAGAAAAATAATTATTAGAATGCAGTGATACTATTTATACTACCGTAAAAATGAATTATTAGTAGCGAAATTTCGTATTGTTATATCTTGTATTTCAGCTATTGAAGTCGTGTATTTGAGGGGCCATATCCAAGTACCTCAACACCAACTAGAATAAATCCGTCATTGCGGAGGCATAGAGTAGACTCGCTGTCATCTGATGATACGCCAGCCGGAAAGGGTGCGAAGTATAAACCTCTGTCTTTAAAACTATAACTACAATGATATTTTTATAAAAATCAATAAATCTTTCATTAATTTTTATAAAAATATATATAACTCATAATCAAAAGATGTGGTAATTTCATGGAAACTAAATTACGTATATTAAGAACATGTTTCGTGTATTTAACCCGATTTAACATTTCTATTTTCTCATTCTTTAGGTTAGATTTTTCAGATACGGGTGGTGAGGACCCAACATCAATATCTGCATCTTGCTCATGGGGTTCATGCAACGTAAGCCATTTACAAGTATCGGACATTCCATTACTATCATCAGGATCAGAATTCGAGTGACTCTACGAAAGATGGAAACCGCCATCTGAAGAACTGTTGATAAACCATATTTGTCCTCCTTCAGGGGGCGAATCTCCGACCTATGGAGCTCCACGCGTACCAATGTTGAGACGAGAGGAGTCAGGTTACGGACAAGCTAACTCTAGCTTGTCCACTGTAATATTTGATGAGAATGACAATGATGAAATTATTTAATTCTACATGTGTTATTTAATCAATATAAATAAAAAATAAATACATTATTTCCCCTTCGTTGTATATTTCTTGTTAAAAAGAGCGTAAAATGTGTTATATCCATCTTGCATCTAAAATTAAAGATTAAAAATTTGCTTTGAGGTAATTGATAAATACCGATAAACGAAAGTTTTATTGCTTTTACGAAAGAAAATATAAAATAAACAAAATACATGTAAAAAATAAGTTTGATTTATGAGGCTAAATGTTGTAGAGAAAGGAAAACTCAAACATAGGTCGTCACATTACTTGTACACGGAAGATGATCCCCATCAAACTATTGACCAGAATTAACGTTGCTAAATATAGTTGAGAGAGAGTACACTGCGTTTTGAAAAAAACTAAATGTTTTTGACTGCATCTTTGACGATTTAGATCCTTGTCGATATATATATATATATATATATATATATATATATATATAGTCGTAAGAGTCGTTTTTATATACTGTATATATATATATATATATATATATATATATATATATATATGTGTATATATGGCCACAAACATATTAATTAAGACATTGAATTTATTTATGTTAAAAATATGGTTTTTTTTCCCCGAAAAGAGAAAACTTTTACACAAAGTATTGGATAAACTTAATTATGCAGAAAAAAATTTACTATAACCGTTTTAAAGACATTACCTTAATGAATCTCCCCTCTCTCTTTCGTCGTCGTATGAAGACCCCAAGGCCAGTAAATTGGGAAAAAAAGTTGTTGAACTCTTTCCGCTTTTATGAGATTCGGATAAATTAGAACAAACTACAAGCAAGATCGTTGGAGGTTTTGAATCGGGTTCGTTTCATCAGTTTTACAGAAAGCGTTTTTTATTGTTATTGACAGGGATCTCGGTGAATTGATCCTCTGTCGTTGCAAGGAAATTAAATTTAACTTAAACTCTAAATTCATTACACCTTCAAATAATAAGCAACATTCAGTCTATCCTTTACTTGAACTGATCCACAGAGGAACTGTTCACATCTTCTGAAGGCTGTGCGTTCCACGTGCCACAGATCTTATAGGTAATGTAGGCCCTCTATATGAGATTGAATAATCTCAATGAAATTATGACGCAAAAGAGAGAACAATCATTCCCTGACGAGGTGTACTTCTGAATACACGAAAAGCCTTGGAATAATTTTTTCTTTTTACTTCTGGGATTAGTATCGTATACGGTTTAAGTATTTCTATATAGATGTACCTTTATTAGAAGAAGGAAATGCTACTTTTTCATTTACACAATATAACTTTTTGTAAGTTCCCAAAATATTTGTGTGATACAGAAAGAGAGATAGAATTTTATTGCATTACACCGCATTCTCATTTTTATGGTTGAATATTCATTGTGCAATCACCACTTAAGAAAATATCACAATATAATCACAGAGGAATAAGCTCCTGTATTATTAACCTGCGTAATCTGGAGTCGATCCCACGATCTCAGTGTCTTCGCCCTGGTTTATAGGGAAACGATGGTACACACTGTCTACACGTTATATCCACGAGTCAAAAGTTTTAAGTAACAAATTTTCTCTTTCATTAAAAATTTAACCAATTATTTAATTCACGCCTGCATGCATTTATACAGAAAATAAGGATTTACATTATTAAAAACAATAACTAGGATTCGTGAGAGAGACTAATTAAACTAAGTTAGGAGCGCAGTTAAGAACATGACGGTTTTTAACTTATTTCGTGTTTAATATAATTAACATAAAAGAAACTGGAAAAATGCTTTGCAAACAGGTGTAGAATCTAGATTTAAGTTTTTAAATATATATATATATATATATTTGAAATATACTCGGAGAATGTGAAAATCTTTTCGGAGGGGGTAAACGATTTTTCTCTGTATTGATTAGAATAACGGATGTAGTTTGGAAAAATTACCTAAACGGAGATAAACTGCATTTATTAAGTATCGTTTACTTCAGAACTGAAATTAAAAATATCTTTTTTTCTCCTTCATTTGGATACCGTAAACCTCAAACAGAGATATGAGAAGAGCAAAGCTACGTTTTTTATCTTTTGTTCAGGGTTTTCGGGGGACCGCTACGTGGAAATGTATTTAAATGCGAGACAATAATAGTGGAAAGGTGACATTTCGTGATAGAAGGCGTGTGACACCTGTCGTTTGGCTTTGGTACGTTCTTAGAAAGGTGTATGCTTCATTGAATATAAGTTTTCCTTTCTTTTTTTTAGTTTTTATATAAATATTCAGTAAAATTCTTATGATGCTTCCGCGTGAACACAGAAGTTACAAGAAATTTATGAATGACTAGTTCATTTCATATTTTGTAGATGATTCTAGAAATTTCAACTGTTACTGTGTGGTAAAAATCCTTATGACTAAGAATTGTGAGTAAAGTAAAGCAGAACTTTTTAATGCATGAAAGATGGATCAGGTAGGAGATAATGTAGTAAGAAGTTATTAATGACTAAATTTATAAAAAGGTCCCCGAATCGAGTTTTACATTGATATACATTATTGTCGAGAGAAGTTGATTTTAAAAAATTTATATAGCGAGGATTGATAAAAGTAAATGAACATAATTTATTTAGTAAGGAGCTTTGTGATTTGAATTTCCGTGATTTGTTGTACATTGTCATTCGAAAAGTCGTTCGATATTTAAATCAAACTCTGAAAGTTGTTTACAGGGTTTACATATAATTATCATTTTTAACAATGATTTCGAAATAAATGAATAACATTCAAATTAACAGTGGTTAATTGAAAAGTCTGATGTTACTCTACTTTTAAGGGTACCATATGTTTCCAGGCCTTTAGAAGGGTGTACATACATCGTTTCAAAGGTGATTCGTTGCAAGTCGCAACCACGTTTGCCTCGCTTGATACAACGGATGCGCGATTCAGTTTTCGTACTCATCTCAACAGTAAATTTTGTAGTGGAAATTTGTTTTCTTTGTGGGTTAATATCAATACTATATATATATATATATATAATATATATATATATATATATATATATATATATATATATTGTCTTTTCATTTTCGTACAATTTTTTTCGTTGGGGTGATCATTCAATAAGTATGATTGTAGCTACGGAGGAAGCAGCGGATCAACTTGAAAATTTCCCCTCACCATCCTAGTGGTTAAGAATATTTTAAAAGTTTTGCTTATGCCATAGAAGTCAGTTACGTACTGCAAAGTTCTCATTTTAATATTAATGTATAATTTAAAGATTCTAGTGTTTTTCTTGTGGGACTCGTTTTGCGTCTAAATAATTTCTTAAACTGTTTTAAAATGTATAGTGAATTAATAAAACTGTACAATATAAAAAATCCTGTGTAATTCTTTTATTATCAATGTTGGTAATCGTTTAAATACTTAGTTCTTTTTCGGCGCAGAATATGGAGAACGTTTTGCTGTCTCTTGTGGCTGTGTAAAGCTTTCGCTGTTAACTAAAATGTTTAGACCAGAGTAATGATAAAAGTAGATGATTGTAATTTACTTACTAATTATTATTATTATAATTTGTAAAATGTTTGAAAAATTACGAATTGGAATTCAGAAAATTTAATAGGTGTAATTGAAGTGGAAACATTAAAATTGAAAATCTTCTGTACAAGTAATAAGTTTCGAATGAATGCTTGCTAGCATGTCATATTGAGTATTTTAGGAGTTTCGCTTTATAAAAAGTTTAAAAATTACGAATTGGAAATCAGAAAATTTAATAGGGGTAGCTGAAGTGGAACATTAAAATTGAAAATCTTCTGTACAAATAATAAGTTTCGATTGAATGCTTGCTAGTATGTCATCGTACTTCTTTATTGAGTATTTTAGGATTTTTGCTTTGTAACTGGATTAAAAAATTACTAATTGGAATTCAGAAAATTTAATAGGGGTAGCTGAAGTGGAAACATCAAAATTGAAAATCTTTTGTACAAGTAATAAGTTTCGATTGAATGCTTGCTAGCATGTCATCGTACTTCTGTATTGAGTATTTTAGGAGTTTTGCTTTGTAACTGGATTATTTTATCCCTGCCCTTTATTGAAGTTATAACTCCTATCGACGGAATTATAAATCATTTTCTTGTTCCGGTAAACCTGCATTGTGAATTATTAGCTGCTGTATACATCAAGCAACGTGCGAGTTAGCATCGTAAAAAGATTTCCGTAAAAGAGCTTGTGCTGTCGTGAGAGATTTATTGCTACAAAGATAACATGGTTTTCTTCAAAGTTTATAACAACAAAAAACAGAAAAATTGGTTGGTAGATAAATGGCCCACCTTAGTTCATCGGTAAGAATAAACCCTCGATTGAAAAGGAATGTTTAATATTGATGTTGTGGTTAACAATTATTTCTTTGTGTGTGCTTTTGAATAAAATCTTTTAAAGATAACTTGCAAAACGGTTGTAAAGTGGGTACAAAATAGTACTGAACGATATGAACCCCTTTATATAGAGTACAGGTTTCCCTATACCTTGAGAGGTGAAATAATGTTAAGCCGTGTTTACTGCGTAGAGCAAAGCTATAATGATGTGACTAGGCTCAATTACGAGCGAGTTTAGTGTTTTGCGCAGTAGAACAAAGTGAATATATTATTTCCAATTTATTTATTATTTAATATAATTCTGTGTGTGTGTGTGTGTGTGTGTGTGTGTGTGTGTGTGTGTGTGTGTGTGTATTTCACCTGTATTGATGTTTATACATTTTTTTATTTTTGATTTATGATCTATATTCCTCGTTCATTTTTTACTATTATTATTTTAATTTTATTTTTTGATCATTCCATCGTATGTATAGGAATGTATATTTATCTTCTATATATTTCCAATAATTCGTCTAACTAAACAGAATGATATAATGGTGTTTTATTTATTTCAGTTTAAATGTATTTCTTTTATTGTCAATATTGTGTTTCGTTTTAATAATTAATTGTCGTGAATACGTTTTTTTATTTATTATACTTCATTATTTACTCTACTTTCTGCTCTCTATTGCATTTATCGCTTGCTTTCTCTGTACTACACTCGTTTTCACTGTACCGTATAAATTCATGGTAGCCACGCTGAGACTATGAAAGCCGTTACAACACAAACGGGAAGGGGGGTTCATTAACACTCTTTTTAAACGCTTGTTAACACTTTATTTAATTCCGAAAATGCTTTAATTAATTTGAGGGGATGCGAGTAGGAAATTTTACTATAATATTTTACCTCGGAGAAGGGCACAAACAATTAATTTAATTTTAAGGTTACATGGCCCCAACTTAACGCTTATCTCGCTGCTGAATGACTGACTCTTTTTGGGGGTAGTCCGCTCTGGGCCTCTGTTCAGGATTGCCAACTCTTCCCATTTTAAACAATTACAATCTAACAAACATACTTTATCGTAATTTCACAATTATTAGTAAATTTATATAAACATTATAATCTTAACTAAACAAAAATTAATATTCTTAACTAGGCATTACTACATAATTCTCTTGTTGAATAACTTTAAGGAGAAAGTCAATCTTGCTTTTAATAAATAAAAACACTATTTGGCAACTCGTGTGAATTAAAATAAATGGCGATATCTGCCAACTCTCCCTAATAAGATACATCTCAACATCATTAAAATAAATGGCGGTATCTGGTAATCCCTTCATATGAATAAAAACATTATTTAGCAACTCATGTAAATAAAATAAATAGTGGTATCTAGCAAACTCACCCTAATAAGTTATACCTGAACAATTAAAATAAATGCTATCTGGTAACCCCCTCCATATATAAAAGTGATATCTGGCAACTCACCATCCTCTATATAAAACCTGCTTGGCTTCAGGACGCTCATATTGATGCGGACTCCGGAGGAATAAAGAACTCTCTCTCCTTCCTTATAGGTTAAGACTTAGGTTAGGTTTCTCTTTGGGGAGGTGAGGACACCCACGTTCTCCCCCAAAGACCTCCTCCGTCTCTCCTTTCTCTTCCTCTCAGGTTAAGGCTACCCCTTTGGGGGAGGTCATCCTCCCTTCTCACCCCAAAGCTCCTCTCCCTCTCCCCCTTCATTGCATACCCCTTCCCGTTCATTGCATACCCCCACCCCCTTCATCGCAAACCCCCACCCCCTTTGCAACATACTCCCCCCTTTGCAGCATTGATCATTATCTCTGCAACATTCTTGCACTCGTCCATTTTACTCCATACTACTGACCTTAACTTGAAAATAGTTGAATCTTTGTACATTAAAACTCATACTCCATCTCTAATGAACGGACCTCATCTGTTAAACTTTACATGGATTAACCATCTAATTAAATGACCAACCAACTATTTTCCGAAATGTTCTCCCACTTTCTCTTTAACGGGCTCCAGTTTCTTTTTTTTTTTTTCAATAATGTTTATATTCGATTTTTACGCACATAGTACAATATGTTGTATTTATTTTTTGTCTTTTAAGTTTAATTTACAATTTTAATTACAATTTTTAATTTGTTATTTAGCTTACCTCTACTGAAGATATTCCCAGGATGGAACGAAACGTTTGGATTAAATAAAAATGCTAAGAATTTTTACGACAGTCTTCTATTCCTCATTAGATTAAGGTTCCCTGGAAACACACCAATTAACCTTGGTTTTACTTCCGCCGCCCAAACTGTTCATTCTGACGAGGGTCAAGCTTGTTGCTCCACCTTAGACCTTCAGCTTAACATGGAATCCGAACCACGACCCATCTCGGGTGGTCGAAAATTACAAAGTCCTTGCCCAGACTCGGTCTCACGACCTCCCGATCAGCAGCCCAGCGTCTTAACCACTAGGCTACCCACGGTACCCATTTATCTACCAACCAATTTCTATTGTGTGGAAGGATGAACAGCTGGACTTGCTGCGCGTCGCCTGCCGTCACCAGGACTCGAACCCGGAGCCAATGTATTCGTAGTCAGCGATGCTAACTACTACCCCACCGAGGCGCATTAATTAACGATATATATACATACACACTCGTGTATATATAATTGTAGCTAAATTTTTTACTCATATAGATGTACATAATTCTCACGTTGTGAGAATTAAGAAAACCTATTTCTTTCTAGAATCGGATTGCTCATTTTAAAAGTTTGAGTGATCGCCAAATAAGGGAATTAAAACCCATTTCAAAAGGGTTCAACCTTTTCTATGTATTTAATTTGTATGGTATGTGTTCCTTGTTCAATGCCTTTCCATATGTTTTTTAGTTAAAATTTTCTCAAACAATTCAATTCGCAACAAACGATTTGAATTGTCACTGAAAACTATTGGTGACGCTTAGTATTATTTGCATTACAATATTGGAACTGATTGAACAAACGAACGAACATGCCGCCCATAAAAACTAAGACTTTCCGCGAGGAAGGCCAGATAGTTTTTCGACTCATTCTCAGAAACGGTGAGAAGAGGCCAGAAAAATTTCTCATCGCCCACCCGCTACCGTCCATCTTTCTTCACTCTAAACTTAAGACCGATTGATAACCATGTTATGAAGCTTTGAAAAGCTTCCTTGTTCGCTGTCTATGTAAATATAAAGTTTGTAGGATCTCTGTAAATATTATTATAACTACGGCTATTGTGTCAAGTTCATATTTAAAATTATGCTAAAATTTGCATTTGTCATCAGTGAGTGAAAATTTTGATCGTTCAAGTATAATCAACACCAGTGTTAATTTTAAACTTGAGTGATCGCCAATTAAGACGAAATTACGTCAAATTAATATTTATATTACAACTCTTGATATATTTAAAAGGAATTTAAACGATACAATTATCCGGCAGTCTTATGAATGGTTTGGACTTGACGCGGAAGTGAGGTTGGAGGTCACTAAGCGGGAAATCGAGCGTCAATTTACAGTTTAGTAAAGCGAGATCTCGTTGAGGATCCAAGGCCAACAGCTCAAATCTCATTGGAAGACAGAAATCCACCTGAAGTAGTTTAACTAACGTGTTAACTTGTAATAGTAAATTAATGTTAAGGTTTTCGTTCTCATTTTTCCTCCGAAATTTCTGAACATGGAACCTCTGGCGGGACCGCGAACTCGGGTGGCTTTTCGTTGGCTGATCTTGTTGGCAATTTTGGGTGGTTGAATTTTGTTCAAATTTTAATTGTAAATTTAAATTATGAATTTTGTTTGTGCTATTGCACATTTCCCAATAACATTTTGTATTAAATTTAAAATTAAATTTTAAGTTTTCTGAAAGTTTTAAACAATTCAAATTTTATTTTATAATTTCCGTTTAATCCTGCATTTTGAAGTCGGGTTTTGACAGTAGCTTTTTTTTCTCACGGTTCTGATACGTGTCTAAAAAACGCGGAGTTGACATCGTTCGTTTTAGGAGGTCATTAATTCAAAGATAATCGATTTCTGGTATTTAAATTAATCCCATTCCATGGTTTCCCTTAAATTTAAGTTTATTTGGCTGTTGCTTTTATAAAAATCATGGCTGAATCGGCATATTTTAATCAGACCCGTAAATATTTAAGAGCCCAGGTAACTAAAGTGTAATTACATTAAAGATAACATTGATTCTCTATCTACAGATGAGAAACTCGTTTTCATTAATAAATTATCAATGAAGGATGAACTTAGTTTTAGATCAAAAAATTACTGAAGCTATCTGGACAGAGGATAAGTGATGCAGTTTTCGCGAAAATTTACGAGGTTTGTGAAAGCTATGAAAATACTTTGTTAAAGACAGTTGTCATGTTAGAGAAGGAAGAAAGGGATAGATCTAATCAGGGAAATGGGAATGAAAGTGGAACTAGTTCATATTTTGAGGGACTAAGAATACCTAATACGCTTAAGTTGCCAGAAATACCACTGCCAAAGTATAGTCACTCAGAGGGAGAAAGCTTAGAAAAGTTTTTTGTAAATTTTGAAAGCATAATAGAAAAGTGCGAACTTTCCAGTTAAGAGAAATTCACTTTTTTACGTAATCAGTTAAGAAAAGCTCGGCGAACTCTCATTGAATCGTTGGAAGCTACAAATCAATCTTACGAAAGCGCCAAAAACTATTAAGTCAAGCGTTTGCCTCTCCGTCTACACGAAAATTTGAAGTTCTCAAAAGACTGTCAGAATTAAGAATGACGTATGAGAGTGATCCATATGTGCTACATTAGTAGCATGAGAACGATTGCAGAATCATTTCAATCTTTGAAAATTGATATTGACACAGTACTGCAATTCTTCTTTTAGTCAGGAATGAACGAAAGTTTTAGAAGTCAACTTGTTAGCATAACAAATAAAACTAAGCCATTTCTAAAAGAAATTAATTATAATATTTTTGACGCTACAGAAAGATGTACCTTAGCTTGTAAGAGGTATAAAGAATCAGAGATCAAAAGGAGACGGTAATCTTATCGTAAAAAGTGCTAGCCATAAGTCCACTACTAACCTTGCTGCGAGTGTTAATTATAGTAAAACAGGAAGTTTTAAACCCTGTACTTTGTTCCACAGATAATGCAAAGGCAGAACACCCTATTAATAAGTGTTTAGTTTATAATACACCTCGGGCAAAGGTTGATAGATTAGAAGAAATCCGAGCTTGTTAAGTGTGGAAATCTTCACCCTACCAAAGAATGCTATTTTAGGTTTAACAGAAAATGCCAAAAATGTCAAAAATGGCATTTTTCCTTTTTGTGCATCTCACTTGGTGACACAGAAATAAGGAAAATGAATGTTAATGATCCTCCTTCCACAGAGAAAAGAAAGTTACCCCCGTCATGTCACATTCTCAAAATTCCAAGCGTTCAGTACCCAATGAGAATGGTACGATCAATAGCGGCGTGATCTGGTGTGAGGAGTCGATGCATTCTAATACGGGTGGGGATTCCTTTCTTCCTACTTTTACCTGTTTGATTGGTGGTAGGCAAATAAGGGGTCTGTTTGATTGGTGTTAGGCAAATAAGGGGTCTGTTTGATTGGTGGTAGGCAAATAAGGGGTCTCTTTGATTGGTGGTAGGCAAATAAGGGGTCTGTTTGATTGGTGGTACGCAAATAAGGGTTCTGTAAGACAGTTGTTGTCAGTCGAATTTCATACTAGAGTCGATAGCCAATGGAAATAATTTCCAAACAATTAAATCTAACATTTCCTTAACCATAAATGGATTTAACGCTTCTAAGCATTATAAAACTAAAATAGTAGAGGAAAAGGCAAAGATTGGGGACAAAATGTTCAAGTTGGAGGCTACATGTGTACCTAGAATTAACACGTGTTTGGAATTGCCTGGAGTGAAACAAGTTGTTGACAGTTTCCTCGAAAAGGGTTACGAATTAGCAGACAAGGAACTTCTTCATTTAGTCAGAATTATTAAATGACGTCAAAATAATTTGGGGTTCAGAGTCGATGCATTGCTTGAAAAGCTCAACAAATATTTTTGGGGGACAAAATCCTTCTGCCTATCTACAGACCCTGTTGGTATAATGTTGGTGGGAAAAATATCTACTATAATTAATAACCTTCAATACCTGCCAGAATTTTCGGGAAGTAATGAAGGTATATCGGTTACAACGGCCAGCAGGGTGGATTCAGTGGGGCTTACGAAAGAAAGAAATAAGGGAATGGTTAATTGACCTCGGACAGATGCTGAGTGCATTTCAGTATCCCCAATTAAGGCAGATGAATTAAAGAATAAAAAAATTTCTGCCTGCGAATATTTAGCTAAAATTGCCAAGAGCACTAATCGAGACAATGAAAATAATGAGCAGTATATTCTCGAGTTAGAAGTAAACACTAATTCTGTATTCGTCATTTTAGATGAAAAGAATGAAGTAATAGTCAGAGTTGGAAAGGGCCACAAGTGAAGTTTTAAATCAACAGTTTTCACAGGTTTTAAATTATGATACACCGCTATTCGGAAGAAAAAGAAACGGAGCTAAACACTAAGATAGTTGAGTTTGTTTTACAAAGCTCCAGTAGGGACGAAACGGGAAGAGTCGTCATGCCACTCATGTGGAATAATAAAAGAAGCCATTTGTTGGGAAAGAATTTTAATTTATCAAAGCAAATCTTAAAGGCGAATCACCGTAAGCTTTCTAAAACTCCAGGTCGCTTAGAAATGGTAGATCTGTTTTTAAAGAACAAGAAGGGTTAGGAATTACAAAGAAAATTGAGAATTTTGAACAATTTTTGAACGAGCATCCCGAAGCTTCCTTTTTGCCTCATATGGGAGTTTTCAGATTAAATAGAGAAACCACTAAATGTAGAGTTTTTCTTTTTAATTTGTGTGGAAGAAATTACTCGTTACCGGCAGCCTATAGTCATAACCAAGTAATATTACCAGGGCCGAATCTGAATCATAAGATTTCTACGGCTCGTATTCAGCTTAGATTTGATAGCAAATTACTCTGCTTTGATCTCAAACATGCCTTTTTGAACATCGGCTTAATAGAAAGCGATCAAAATACTCTTGTTTTTGTGGTTCAAGAATGTAGAGAAAGGTGACTTTTCATTAATGTTACAAATGCTCAAGGCTGACCTTCGGATTAAGATGTAGCCCCAGTATCCTTATGTTGACCCTGTTCAAGATTCTGATGCTTGACACAACTTGATGGGGAGCAAGTTATTGAATTGAAACGTTCACTGTTCGACTTGTTTTACATGGACAATGGGGCTTGTTCAGCAAATGACTCGAGTCACCTAAGATTAGCCTACTCAAAGTTAGAAAGTATATTTTCTCCTTATCAATTTGCTCTGCAGCAATATGTGACCAATGATCAAGAACTACAAAATGAAATCGACCAAAAATTAGATACGAAAACTCCATCGGAAGTTAAGTTATTGGGGTTGCAGTGGGATAGAAGGAAGGATGTTAAGACTAGTCCCTTAAGTTTAGATGTATCGGCTAACACTAAAAGGCTAATTCTGAAGTCTTTAAATTCAAATTTTGATTTGTTTAACTTCTGCGGTCCCATTCTAAACCGGGAGCGACTATTTCTTCTTAAGTTGCAATGCAATAAATCGTTGGGATGGGACGAGATTTTGCCTCAGTCACTAACATCAGAATGGTCTAAAATTGCCAGAGAGGTTAACTCCAGTCCAAATATAGAAATTCCCAGATTCATCGGTAAAAGGGAAAATAGCTACAACATTATAGCCTTCACCAATAGCAGTAAACTACTATATGGCGCTGTTTTCTATATCCAAGAAATAGAAACTAACCAAGTGACCTTTTTGCTCGCAAAAAACCAGGTAGTCGGTGGGAAGCTAATGGAGAAGACTATCCCTGTCTTAGAATTCCAAGCTATCTGCTTAGGAGTCAGTACATTGATAGAATTGTATAAGGAACTTGAAGGACCCGCTACAGTAATTCCGATCAAAATTAAGGAACTGCTACTTTACACAGAGCATGGTTTCTTTGAGTTGGATCAATTCATACGTTTACAATTTTGCCAAAATGCAAAAGCGTAGCGTATTCGTAATGAATAGGCTCCACACAATAGCACAGGACTGCGGACTGTGTGAGCAGAGTCTTGTCTCATAAACAACTCATGGAAAACAAATTATTTGATTGGACTAAAGTTCATAGGCAGTAATCTAGATACGCTTAGTCGATCAGATTCATTTATCGTACGGGTGCCAAATCCCCAAGTATTTGCCGTGGATGAGGTCCCGGAGCTTTATTTCACCACCAATCAGATTCAGGTGAGGATGGAAAGGGAACCTAGTGAATACGGGGTAGACCATTTAGTCCATTTGGACAGATGTTCAAGTTTTCATCGATTGGCATTTATTCACAGATTGGTTCTGAAATTTATCAACAATTTAAAGTTAAAGGAAAAGAACGGAGATAAATATGATCACTTGCAGTGTTATGAATGTACCAAAGACAATCTTTATCTTATTGCTTGCCATCAGATTCTTTCCACTGATCAGAAAATTCATTTCAAAGACATTTTTAACTACTTTTGCAGAAAAATTGGGGTAAAAAATATGCCTAACATAGTTAGCCAATTGAATATCTTTCTTTCTAAAGAGGGCCTTTTAAGAGTGAAAAGTAAATGTGGGAGATGGAAGAGTGAAGAATGCTATTTTCCAATTATTCTTGAAAAAGGAAGCCAGTTCACCAGAATGATCATAATTGACTTGCATGTGAGATAGCCCATGCTGGTTGTTACTCGTTACTGGCGGAGCTTCGACGCCAATTTTGGGTGGTACACTACTATTCAGTGGTACGTAAGATTTTGAGAGTGTGTAACCTGTAGGAGGTTCAATGAACGCCCAATCAAATTAAATCAAAGCCCATATAAAGACTACAGACTTGACCCCCTCCTTCCATTCCTTACAGATACATCTTCGTTGATTATATAGGTCCTTACTACGTAAAGTGGGAAGGAAAAAAAAACGAAGACGTGGATACTTTGCATTACGTGTCTGGAGCAGGGCCGTAAATTTAAAATTATGCTGAAAGCGGACGTTAAAGATTTCCTAAAAGCATTTCAATTGCATATATTTGAGTATTGGGTACCGGAGCTGTGTCTGTCAGATGAAGGTTCTCAAATCATAGCAGGAGCAAACGTTATAACTAATTTTCTCAACGACCCGGACAATCTGGACTATTTCGAGGAAAAAGGCATTAAGCCCTTATAGTTTGAGCAGTACTATAAGGGGTGTAACGAGTTAGGATCTCTTGTAGAAAGCTGCGTAAAATTAACAAAAAGGTCAATTCATGGCGCTATTAAGAACTTAGTCCTTGAATATCCAAACTTTCATTTCACTGTCTGCCAGACTGTCCATCTAATAAATCGCAGGCCCATTGCGTTTAAAGAATCATCGAGAGACTCCTTATCTGATGAAATCCCTTCACCGATCACCCGAGTAAACCTAATCAGGGGTTTGGATCTTTTGTCAATGAATATAGTTCCGGGGCTTCAACCCGTACCGGACTCTGACGATGATTCATACCATCCTTCAAATCAGTCCCCAACTAGCACTATTAAAGACAA
Source organism: Bathynomus jamesi (assembly GCA_023014485.1). Classification (NCBI taxonomy): domain Eukaryota; kingdom Metazoa; phylum Arthropoda; class Malacostraca; order Isopoda; family Cirolanidae; genus Bathynomus; species Bathynomus jamesi. The sequence continues at coordinate 68,751 of JAJOZX010006110.1, forward strand.
CAATTTGAAACTAATTAAAGCTCGCGAAAGGTTAACTGATCTGTACCATGATGAATTTTTAAAGCAGTTGGTTGACCAAGCAGTTGATCGGAAAGATCGGTATAAGCCGGTTTCTCATACTCGATTGAAAATAGGTGACATAGTATTAATTAAAGAAAAGCCATTGTGAAAGATTTGCAAGTTAATATTTTGGGAGAAGTAATGGGAGCCACAGTTACGAAGGTAAACTCTCGGGAACTGGTTCGTCGGCATGTTTCCTCTAATTTTACTATTGAGAAATGATGAATCTCCTGAAACAGAAAATTTGGAGTTTACTAAAGCGGAGAACCCTGACGAAGGACAAGTGTTCAATCCGGTTGGTCCCCCAAAGCCAACAGCTAGGAAGTGGCACATCGCTCAGGCCTACAAATGCGGCCTCTTGCTCTAATTTCTGTATGAACGGAAATCGAACTTCCGACCCCAGTGTCTTCACTTCGTTTATCGGGAAAGTGTTACCCACTGAGCTACGGGCGCTGATGACTAAAATCCAGGGAAAACATACAGCCTACGATATATTAATTCTACATATTAAATTTTAATACAGGGACTTAAAAAAAGGTTTATTTTCAATAAACTATGATATCCATTCTAATCCTATACAGTCGGTTGAAAACATGCTGTCGTCAGACTCCATGTTTCTTACCATGCGTGTGAAGACGGACAGGACTTTCTGAACTAATTATGCGTACTTACATTTCGTATTTGATCATTTCTATGTACATATTAAATTATATTATAAGAATTAATAAATTTGCTTATTTAGTGGTCGGGGAGCTTTCACCAAGACGGAAAATTTGGGCATAACCGTCAACGTAACCTTGCCTGCGGATGGCTGACTTTTGAACTTTTGTTTTGGTGACCTAGGGTGGCACCATTCTTTCCTGGCCTACTTACTTTCTGGTTGGAAGTGATGCATCAAACTCTCATCACCAGTAACAATATGTTCCAGGAAATCATCTTCCTTCTTTGTACTCCCACTCCTTTACGTACCACGCTAACAATACGAAGAATGCATCAATTCGCTGCTATTTCATTTTAGGTGTGGTGACGAGGGACCCACCTTGCGCCCAATTTGGTGTACTTAGTTCCTCATGGACTGTGCTCAAAAGTCAGACATCCTCAGGCAAGGTTATGCTGATGGTCTTCTGGGATAAGAATGGGACAATTTCGGAGCAGTATACGGAAAAGAGTACAACAGTCAACAGTGCGTCGTGCTGCGATTTGCTGAAAAGTAATCCGAAGCCAGCAATCAGGACAAAACGTCGTGGATTTTTGTCGAAGGGGATATGTATGTCTACAGCAAGATAGTGCCCAATGACGAGGTCAAGAGTGTTGGTGCGTGAGTGTTTCTGCAAAAAACTGAAGTTCTTTGTAGACAGAATCCAGACACTCGCATGGGGTTCGAGGAAGTGCATAGTTTCAGGAAGAGACGATGTTCAAAAATAAAATGTTCACCGAGGCTAGACTTCAGTTAAAGTGGTGTAATTGAACTTTTCTCTTGTTTTTATTTGAATCGCCCTCATATACTTTATATATATATATATATATATAATTATATATATGTAAAATTTCAAACTAAAAATGTAAAACAATCTTTGTTTTTAATGAGGACAAGCATTTTAGAGATGAGCGTGATTATTTTCACTTCGGTGAGATTTTGAAATTAAAACAGTTAAAAGTTTTTCATTGTGCGCGTTATTTAATGCAATTAATTCCTATTACATTGTTAAAATTCTTCAGGATAATTCATATAATTATTATCTGCACTGGAAATAATAATTATTTGCATTTCCTTTTTTCAAGAATGCATCCGTGTGTTCAGTTAGAATACAGGACAGTCAACTAAATTGAAAGGCTATTTTTCAATATGTTTACAAAATAGTATTTTTATCAATTTCGTTTAACTTAGAACTTTTGTCCCACGTTTTTAAAACTCTTTCTTGTAAATAGGAAAGTATTGATGAACAAAACCTTTTATATTTCGAACCTGAACATAATTTAAAAGACAGAGTATTATTGGTTGTTCAGCTGCGGAACCTCAAAAAAAAAAACTTACAAAATTAATAATTACTTATCCCTTCTTTAACATCATTTTAACGAAATGAATAAATAAATGAAATGCAAATTACGAATAAGTATTTTTTGAGTGTTCTGAAATTTTATTATATTTTCCAGTTTTTCCCGCAACTACGAGTATATATTGCCAATAAAGTTGTCAATAACACTAATTTTTTTATTAGTCATATGGTTTCGTTACCACATGCAAGACAGCGCCCATGACTCGGTGTGTAGCGCTGTTTTCCTATAAGCAAGCGAAGTAAACACTGAGGTTGGGGCCAGTGACGGAGGCAGGATTACCCGAAATATCGCTGTGGTCAAAACTGTGCATGCATATTTTACTCTAAATAACTAGAGAAAGGTATTTGGTTCTATCACCACCTCAACCCTTTCTGGAGTTAATTATTCAGTGGCGTAGCCAAACACGGGGTAAAATTTTAGCTTGCCCCCAGAAAAACTGCTGATGTCAAATTAAAATTGAAATAATTGTAAAAATAATGTGCTTTTCAAACTAGATGCAATAATAAATTATTATATACAGAATTATAAGTTGGTTATATTTATTGTGTTTACAATATTCATATTATAAGGTAAATATTTCCATCCCCTCTGATAATTATTTTCCTCCAAATTTAAAAGTCCAGCTACACGTCTGGACTAGAGTGGCTCAACTCCCGATAGTGTTGGCTAATCTTCGATACTATAAAAAGGGAGTCCTGTCAGTCCGTCTGACCGTCCGTCCCTCTGTATTCTGGATTGGTTGAAAGATAGTGACATCATAGACACATCATTAAATGGGTGGAGCTCTAGTGCGTGCTTTTCACTCTGCATTTACATTTCAAAAAACAAAATAAAAAAAAATTTAATGAAACAAAAATTTGAATTTTAAAAAATTTATATATGTACTGTCTGTCTGTCCCACCCTAAAACACGGAAACGGCTCCTCGAGAGAAAAAAATATTAGGTAAAAGTCGCTTAAAATTAATTGAAAATTATTGAATGCCCGTGATATTTTCGTTAGTTTTAATGTAAATATTACGACTCAACCTAACCAGTCGTCAAAGGCATACAGTTAACCTAACTGGGCATTCAATTAATCGAACCTGACATTCATTTAACCTAACCAGTTGGTTAATTTTAATGTTAAAAAAATATATACACCTTTCGCGATGATTCCTCATTTTACGAAGGTTAATTAAGCTTGTCGCCTCTCCTATTTTTTTTTTAATCAAAAAGTTTAATGTTTTCAGCATACTGTATTCATTTAACCCACAATTCTTGCAATGGTTTATATCATATTTACTCTCTTGTAAAATTTTCACGACATCGTTTTTGGTATCTTCATATACCACTTCAACTAGTCTGTTTACAGCGATTATCTTAAAAGTTTCATCTTGCAATAATGAAAAATTGCGACGAACTTTCTCTTGAAAGTTTTGATTCTCATAACGTTCAAATCAGCTTGCACCAGTCGAGAGAGAAATTCTTTTTTGCAGATGAAAATCCAAATATTCACATCAAAGAAAAGGATGAGTTCTGGTTTGGGTAGCCCAACGTCACACTGCTTGCACCAGTCGAGAGAGAAATTCCTTTTTGCAAATAGAAATACTGTACAACCCCAGGGTATCCATAACGATTAACAATTAAAGTTGTTCCACATTTTAGCAATTTTTTCATCGCGGGTACATTCCCCCATCTATTTGCTGAAAAAAAAGATGAATAGCGTGATCCTCTACGTTGTTATTACATTTAAGAAAATCATTAATTAATTAACTTCCCAATTTTCGTTGTTCGGTCTGGATAAACCTATAAACTTAATAGGAATCCCAGCTTTCATCATATTTTCATACAAAAGTTTTGCCCGTGTTTTACCAGCTTTGTCACATCCTTCTACAAAATTAAAGCTCCTCTTCCATTGGAGGATATTTTCCTTGAATATGTGAAGTTTGTTTATTAAGCTAACAGTAAAAGTTAACTTATGTCGAAAAAAAAAAATGGTGCTGGTTAAGTGTGCGGTCTACCTACGATTGGTTAGGTTTAATCATGATATTTTCGTTAAAACTAACTAAAATATGACTAAACCTAACCAATCGTCAAGGGCGATTGACAATGGGATGTAAACAAACAATTAGTAAACAAGATAAGAAGCTATAATTAAAAGGTAGACCGCACACTTAACCAGCACCAAAAAAATAATATATATATATATATATATTTTACTGTACAGGGTGTTCGAAAAGTCCCGTCACCCCCTACAAAATGTACATATTGTAATACCAATTTTATTTTTGTGTGATTAATTATATTTATATGTGGTAGGTGTAATTTAAGAAACAAGTCACTAGCAACAATTATGATACTTTAATTACAGTAAGTACAGTTACTAAACGGTCAAAACGGAAAAACTGTCAAAAACCGTTCAAAGGCTTCATATCGTTTCTGCATGTCTGTATCGCTTAATTCATTAACAAATGACGGGCGGTATGATTTCATGCCGATATCTTTTGTCATGTGATCTCTCATTGTGGACATCGGGACTGCAAGTTCTTGTTATCGTTTCCGAAGTGATTTTTTTCGATGAACAACCACCGATGCAATCATACCTTTACATTGTTCTGCTCGCGCTATTGGTCTCCCCGACCGTGGTTTGTCCTTGATGGAGCCAGTTTGAAACGGCTTTTTCTCACAGCGTAATACCGTCTTGTTTGGTGGTGCAGCCTTATTGAATCTTGTTGAAATCATTCTGGATATCATCTATTGTTTTGCCAGTATGTGACCTTTCATGAACCCATGTGCTCATCACTATCCTTTCCTCCAGAGTGTAAGTGGACTGGTCTGCCATTGTTCACACAACTCTGATACCTGGAAAAGAAAAAATGTCAATGAATCACATATAGATTCAATTAATCACACAAAAATGAAATTGTTATTACAATATGTACATTTTGCAGGGGGTGATGGGACTTTTCGAACACCCTGTACAGTAAACAATTTTTTTATTTAACCTTGACGATTGGTTAGGCTAAATCGTGATATTTTCGTTTAAAAAAGAAAAAAATTACACTATATTATTTTTTAATGTAGAGTAACTATGTATCCACCGAAGGATAATAATTAATAAGTCTTCCACAGGAACTACCAAATATATCCCACCCGTAGGCCCAGATATTTTTGCTATCCGCACGAAGGGGGTTTTCTGCTAGTAATTAATAATAATAATAATAATAATTCAGGCGGTAGTGTAATAGGTCCGCATTAGTTTGGCTTGAGGGCTGTGCCAAGTTTCTGACTCCCTTGACTGATTACATTATTACCACATACTAAAATTTGTGATTTATTCTTCTTTTCAACTCATCCGAAATCTTTACACATCTTCCGCATCCGCCATCAAGCGAAAATCATTCAAACCTTTTCTTTAACTTTGCATTTGAAAGAAAACGGTGGTTATGGGGAAGATTATGAATATGTAAAAAAATAATAATAATAATGATAAAAGGTATTTCACGTATTTTCAGCGTCAAAAATATTTTTCCTCCAAACGCTCAAAGAAACTAAACGAGTTTTATATGCTTCAAAATTAGGTAAAGTTAAGGTATAAAATGAAAGGAAAGATGAATAACTTTTCTCGTTTAGAATTACCACTGAAAAGTAAACAAGATTGTTCGCTAAAATAAACTAAAGAATACGCGTATATTCCTCCATTCCTTTGAGCTCTTTCGTATAGTTTCAAATATCTGAGGGAAAAAAAGTCATTATTTTAGTATATAATAAATTTTTACACTTTTCTTGAAAAAAAAAAAAAACTGTTGCGATTCATAAACGAGGCGCAAACATTCTAGTTTATCTCTTACTGCCTGTTACTACCATTACTATCATCAAGAAATATTAGTAATGTCTCCTAAACTGAGGTTATAAATTGTCATACCGTTATTTCTGCACTGAGAAGTGTAGGAAAGATTTGCTACACACAGATTAAATTTGGCTTAAGAGGAAATTTGTTGTATGATTGCAACTTGGAAAAATATTTTGTATTACAAATTTTGAATCATGTCAAGAATAGCGAACCCAACACCTGCAGGGTTCGTTGTTCTTGACAAGGGAACTTTTGGGTTCGCTATTCTTGACATGGTAAAATTGGGTTCGCTATTCTTGACATGGGAAGTCCTCAAGGACGTTTTCATAACTTCAGACGGTAGGTTTATGTTTCCCAATTTTAAGTAATTAGTTAAGGATGTATTAAATGCTTTTATATTAGTCTTTTTTTATTTAACCAAACTAGCACGACTTAACCTAACCAATCGTCAATGCCGTACAGTATAAAGAATCCTCTTCTCTTAATATATAAAAATAAATAAAAAAAAAATTATTTTTTTATTTATTTTTTTAGGTTAATTGTACGCCTTGACAATTGGTTAGGTTAAGTCGTGATAGTTTGGTTAATTTTTGCTACCCGCGACCCGCACGAAGGGCATAAGGCTAAAATTAACAACATGCGAGGATGCAAACGCGAATTTCTTCCAGGTTATTTTACAACAGTTCATGTGGATGGAAAGAAATAAAGTAAACAGGTTAATTAATTTCTGTAACGCAATTGCCACTCAATTTCCTTTTTAATAAATTAGTATACGGTTCATTTTCATTTCAGTAAATTGTTTTATTTATTCTTTCATCAATAAAGTGAAGATTACATATGTTTAACTTTTTCCTTTACATGATATTTATATTGGGTTTGCTATTCTTGACATGGGAACTTTTGGGTTCGCTATTCTTGTCAAGGGAATTTTTGGGTTCGCTATTCTTGACATGGTAAAATTGGGTTCGCTATTCTTGACATGATCCCAAATTTTTATTGTGATCTTAAAAGTTTATGATAAAGATTATATAACAAATAATAGTTCTTAAAAAAATAACCGACAAAATATAAATAATTAAAAGTCCTAACTTACAGGGTGTTCGAAAAGTACCGTCACCCCATACAAAATGTACATATTGTAATACCAATTTTATTTTTGTGTGATTCATCGACATTTTTTCTTTTCCGGGTATCAGAGTTGTGTGAACAATGGCAGACCAGTCCACTTACACTCTGGAGGAAAGGATACCGCCCGTCATTCGTTAATGAATTAAGCGATACAGACATGCAGAAACGATATGAAGCCTGTGAACAGTTTTTTACCGTTTTTTCAGCAATTCCTTCACGTGAAACAGTGATTTTTTGTGACGAGTGTGTAATTTACCGTAGCGCCAAAATGAGAAATGTTTACTTCTGGAGCAAGAAAAATCCACACTTTGAGGAACTGGAACACCATCCACCGCACGTGATGATATGGGGTGTAGGCTTAGGGTTGCTAGGTCTCCGGTTTTGGGCCGGAGTCTCCGGAAATCAAGCTTTGTAAAAATGTCAGATCTTTTCCAAATGGACGACCCCACGGGATATAGCTGAAAATTTGTATACTAATAAATTTTTATATTCTAATAACGAAAATGACTATTTTCCTGGAGAAATATGCGCAACATACGAAAAAAATTGCATTTATATGCGCACTAGTTTGCATGGCGCATGACCGTTATTTAAATTATGTAGTGTTATGTAGTGGGTTTTACAAACTAAAACGCAGATAATATCCTTTATTTATTAAAATTTGCAATATTTAATAATATTTTAAGGACCTTTTCCAGTTTGTGTACCGTTTTTCATATAATTTATTTTTGCTTCTTTTCAGATCAAAAATGAGTGATAATATCAATTTTTTTATTTATTTTTTTAGGTTAATTGTACGCCCTTGACGATTGGTTAGGTTAAGTCGTGATATTTTGGTTAAAGCTAACGAAAATATCACGACTTAACCTAACCAATCGTCAATGGCTGACAGACATTCCTGAGCGTGACCGACTGACAAACAGACATTCCTGGGTGTTTATATTAATAATTTTGAGGAATAAGAACGATGAAACGATACATATTGAAGTTTTATTGGCAGACGTTTCGGAAAAATTAATTATGAAAAACGGTATGAAAAATTAATTATGAAAAACGGTATGAAAAACGGTACACAAACTGGAAAAGGTCATATTTTAATAAATAAATCTTCATTTGCATACCTTTTTCTCCATACGAACTCGATCTTTTCCGTTTCATGTACTATTTCCGATTTTGTTGAAAATAAGATATTTAATGTAGATTTTTACGCTGATTTAAAAAATGAAGTCGGTTTTGGAGAAATGAGGGTTCAAAAGTTATGTTTGTTATTGTAATTTGTATGGGATATAATGCCCGGTTAGGTTAACTGAATACCCTGTTAGGTTAACTGTATGCCCTTGACGATTGGTTAGGTTAAAACTAACGAAAATATCACGACTTAACCTAACCAATCATCAAGGGCGTACAGTTGACCTAACCGGGCGTTCAGTTGACCTAACCGGGCGTTCAGTTGACCTAACCGGACAGAAAAATAACGATCGAAATCTATTTACACAAATACTTAGTGACATAAGCCAATATTACTAAAGAATACAGTAACTGTTGTATTAGTTTTCAGTTGTATTGTTATAGTTTTTGACCTAATACAAAATTACAATAACAAACATAACCTTTGAACCGCTCATTTCTCCAAACAAAGACTTACATTTATTAAATCAGCGTAAAAATCTACATTGAATATCTTATTTTCAACAAAATTGGAAACAGTACATGAAACGAAAAATATCCCGAACTCCCATAAACAGTAATTTTTGTTATTAATGTTTATTTGTTGCCTGCTTAGGCCTAGTTTAGTCTGAATATTATTGTTGTAGTGTGAGCACATGATAATGCAGTGCTGTGATCTATCTACTTGCGAGTTGCCCCCGGTCACTTGAATGCCCGGTTAGGTCAATTGAATGCCCGGTTTGGTCAACTGTACGCCCTTGACGATTGGTTAGGTTGTCATGATATTTTCGTTAGTTTTAATGAAAAAAAATATATACGGTATATATAATATATAATATGCTACACACAGACCGTGCATGGAACAAGGAATTCTTCTGGGAAAATTAAATCCGTTGTAGTTCGAATAAGTAATGGAATGACAAATACTTTAGATTTTCTTTTTCATGAAGGAAGCCCAACGTGGGCAATGGGTTACTCACAAAGAGGCCCCAAAATAGAGCTTCCCTCACCAGCTATCTGCTATAGTATTTGTCATTTACCATTACCTATTCGAACTTTCGCGGATTTAATTTTCCCAGAAGAGTTCCTTGTTCGACGCACCGTCTGTGTGTAACATAAAAGTTTCTCAGGACGTGATCTTTTTAATAAGCAAGGAACCACAGGGAAAAGGAAAATAAAACACGAAGTCTGAGCGCTTTCGTGATATATTCAACTCAATCTGAAACATCACCATCAAACTATGATCAAACTTCCCGAATAGAAAACTTAATCTAAAGGCTACTAAAAACTATCGAATACATAAAAACTAAATAAAAGAAGTTATAAATTAAAAAGTACACATAGCAATGATAACAATTATTAAATATAATATTAAATTAAAACAGGCAATTAGGTGGCAAGAATCCCGTAATCTAAGTAAAACCCGTGGCACAACCATCCGCACGTGATGATTCCAGAATTTTCCACAATCTATTGGGGGGTGCGAAAAAAATTCCCCAATAGGCAACTCAATCTAAAACATAACCTAAAAACAATCTAAAACCTCCCCAATAGATGACTTAATCTGAAAGCTATTAAAATATAAATGCATAAAAAAACTAGTGAAATTTATTACATAATGTGCATGGAATTTTATATACACAACCCTGTTCATTTAAAGGAGCGTTTTTAATCAATATGTTCTTAATTACATCTAAATTTCTGAACGCGATATTTACGTTAAAAGTCCTCAGCAATTTCGGCAGTTCAAGAAAATTTTCATTAAATGGTTATGCTAAGAAGTTTTTAGTGGTATAAGGAGTCTTGTCTTTTACCTCGTAGAAGGTTTTCTTTGCCATTTTCAAAGATTTATCTATGCAGTTCTTTGGATATTTTAAATCCAACGCAATTTTATATATTTTACTAATTTCATCATCAATGAACTGTAATGGTTAAACTTAGTGTTTAAACTTAAAATCTTCTTATTTGCGGTTTTATATCTATTTTCTTTCTTTATTCAATTTCTCTTTACCTTTCATCATCCTCTCTTTACCTTTCATCATCCTCTCTTCACCTTTCATCATTCTCTCTTCACTCGCTTCGCTGTACTTTATAAATACGGGTAGACGTGGCCGTGGGCGCCATTATAATTTGAACCAGGCAAGGAAGACGGGGGAATTAATTATACACATCAGTAACACTTTACTGACTTTTATTTATACCGAAACACTTTTAGATAAACGGGGTAATGCGAGGGAGGGAATTAACATTAACATTTTAGCCGGAGAGAGAGACGAAATAATATTCTAAATTCACATAAACATCTTAATACCGAGAAACACCTTATTAAGCCCTTATTAAGCCGATCACTGGAGGGCATTTCTACCCAGCCTTCGCTTGGGCAGCTTTTTAGTGTTCCCAACTAGTATTTTATAAACAAACCATTATTTAGCGTAATTACATTTCTTATTAAATATTATTATTATTTTTATTAAACAAACATTATTAATTTCTTATAACCAAAACATTTTAATTCTTAATTAGACATTACTACAGAACTCTGGGCTACAAATTCGGAAGCATCTTAGGAACAAAGTAGAAAAAACGGTTCGTTTTACGTTAATGTGGTGAGCCGAATAATAATGTATACAGGAACAATTGTTAGTGGATTTTCTGTAAATATTGTACCTAAACTTTTTTCCAGACCTATATATTTAAACATCTAAAAATGGGATCGATGAGTATTTACTTATTTCAACTGTAAAATTGATAGAGGCAGTTAAATTATTAAGCTTCGGTAAGAATTCAATGAGATTTAAATTTTCTGGCCAAAGGCAAAGAACATCATCTACCTATCTAAACCACGGAACATAATTTGGCAGAACCTTCCTTAATATATAATTTACTTTAAAAAAAACTCCATATATAAGTTACTTAAAATAGGAGAGAGGGGGTTTCTCATAGCCATACCAAATTTCGGCCTAAAATATTCATTATTAAACACAAATTTCGAATCTACTCTGCACAGGTTAATTAATTCTATAATGGTAGAAGACTCCTTATACTACTAAAAACTTCTTAGCATTACCATTTAATGAAAATTTTCTTGAATTACCGAAATTGCTGAGGACTTTTAACGTAAATATCGCGTTCAGAAATTTAGATGTAATTAAGAACATATTGATTAAAAACTCTCCTTTAAATGAACAGGGTTGTGTATATAAAATTCCATGCACATTATGTAATAAATTTTACATTGGTCAAACTGGCAAGACCCTAGAATTACGTATTAAACAGCATGAATACAGCATAAGAACTGGACAAGAATCTAACGCCATTTTCATTCACGTAAGAGATACCAACCACCCCATTGACTGGGAAAATGCCTCCAAATTAATTTTTAGTAAATCTTTTTTTAGTAGAAATATAATTGAATCGAGTGTGATCAAGAATAATTCTGATTATGTTCTTAATATTAGTTCTGGTCTCTATAAATTAGACTCATACATTGTCAGAAAGGTGGTAGAATATTCTGACTTCCGTATTCTTGCCACTTAATCCCGTGTTTTAAATATTTTTAATAACTGTTATCATTTTTATGTGTACACTTTAATTGTATGATTTCTTTTATTTAGTTCTTTTATGTATTCGATATTTTAGTAGCCTTCAGATTAAGTTATCTATTGGGAAGTTTTAGACTGTTTTAAGGTTATGTTTTAGATTGAGTTGCCTATTGGGGAATTTTTTTCGTACCCCCAATAGATTGTGGAAAATTCTGGAATCAGCACGTGCAGATGGTTGTGCCACGGGTTTTTCCTTAGATTACGGTATTCTTGCCACTTAATTGCTTGTTTTAATTAAATATTATTTTTAATAATTGTTATCATTGTTATGTACTTTTTAATTGTATAATTTATTTTATTTAGTTTTTATGTATTCGATATTTTTTAATAGCCTTTAGATTAAGTTTTCTATTGGGGAAGTTTGATCATAGTTTGATGATGATGTTTTTAGATTGAGTTGCCTAGTGGAGAATTTTTCCCTGGTGTATTCATTGATATAATTCTTACGTTTATATAATCCTCATATTCTTATTCATATATTCATTTTTACATATCAAGCCCAAAATCGTATCACGCTGACACGAGTTTGGATAAAACTTTGATTTGCTTTTTATTTTATAATTGGTGAATTATTTCTTTGTAAACTACGTAATCAGTTTATATAAAACCCAAAATCGTATAACGCTGACACAAGTTTGGATACATTTTTGATTTGCTTTCTATTTTATAATTGGTTAACTATTTCTGTTTAAACAACTTAATCATTTTCGTAGACTTAGCTTAATAATGTAATCTTGTTCATTTTTTTTGTATACATTCTCTCTTCGTTGTAAAAGATGAAGTCATGTCCTGCTTAACGTTTAATTTTTAATCTTAAGCCTTTCATTTTGGCCCATGTGCATGTTTGTTTGTAATTCGTGATGGGAAGGTATATTTCATTTTCCATTTTTAGTTAACTCGGCAGATCATAACATCAGACCTGTGAATATGCGGTTTGAAAATGAAAAAATATAGCTTCCCTTTGCTAAGCAATCTAGGCATCGATACAGCAAAAATATTTGTTTTGTCTTTAAATGTTTTGCAAAGTAAATCAGCCTATTGAGAATAAAACAGATCAGCATTAAATAATAATGAGATAAGGAAAAAATTGGATATAAAAACCCATAAAATTTCTCCAATATTCATTCTGACTAGATTGATCTAACTTAGAGGCTGAGCATTACTTGTAACATTTTAGCAGTAAATTACCGTAAGAAAAAGTCTTTATCTTCTCCGAACCTTGCTCTCTTCAAAGAACTTAGTCTTAAATAGAGGAAAGTATTTTCCCGATACGTTATAAGAAGAATCGAGGAACTTAGAGAGAACTTAGTCTTAAATAGAGAAAAATATTTCCCGATACGTTATAAAAAGAAATCGGGGAGTAGTATAGAAGAAAACTACTGCGATTCCCTATACGGTATCAGCTACTCCAGAGTAACAAATCCGTTGCTGTTACCTAACCAGAACCCCAGTCTACTTCGAACCGACCAAGGCCATAGACGGAGGGGTTAACATATATATTTGTATATTTATGAAAATGAAAATTAAAAAGTTTATTGGCAGACCATTAGTCCTTATGACAAATATTAATAATACGAACTGACAATGGATTACAATGACAATTTACATACTAAGGATAGAAATATATACAATTAATACATTAATACACTATACATTATAGAATAATGTCGAAGTTAAGTGGAGTTACAGACAAACGTGTGTATACCATGAATTCCATAGATTAGAAGACATATGGCAGGACTGATTAATAGCTTGGATGATCGGGTTGGTTGAATTTTTAATTCTTTGCATTAGAATGTATTGGGCACGTCTTGTTACCTCCGGGAAGCTCGGAACATTGTGTGTCGCAAACATTTGCGTAGCTTACAGAATGTAGGAGTCTAAAAGAGCTGTTGTATGGCAAATTTAGGGTTCTGCCAGAACCTTTGTTATAATTCACCCAGAGTTGCTGTTCGTGTATATTAGTGCAGAAAGTATTAAAGAGAGTGTCTTTAGCTTCACTTGTACAAAACCGGAAGTTCTTTATAGTCATATTCGCTTTAGCACAGAGGATTCAAGATTTTCTTATATCCGAGTCATCATTCATGGAGCTGTGATAATTTAACCCAAATACTTAAATTCTTGTACTTCCTCTATTGCTTCACCTCTCATTTTGAAACTAATATCAAGTGGCTGATTAGAGCTTTCAAAATGGAACTGCATGATCTTAATTTTTGTAACATTAAAAAGAATATCATGTTTCTGCGAATATAATTCGCAGACTTTTAGCAGACAATCCAGGCCTTTAATAGAAGAACTTATTAATACCATATCATCGGCATAGACTAAGTTATTTATCCTTGTGTTATCTCTACAACATCCAACTGTTGCCTTATTGAGGGAAACAATTAATCCATCAATATACAGTACACATTAAACAGCAGAGGAAAGAGCAAGAAGCCTTGTCTCACCCCACAAGAGAAATCAAAACATTCGGATAGTACATTGCCCCACCTAACTGTAAAAGATTGGTGGGAATACCAAAATTTCAATAAATTTAATATGTACATTGGAACTTTCCTGTCTTCCAGTTTTTAAATAGAATATTAAGGTTCACTCTATCATATGCCTTACTTATATCTTGGAAACAGCTATAAATAGTTAAATTACTGTCAGTGTATTTAAATATAATTTCTTCACTACGTAGATACACAGATCAGTTGAGTGGGACCTTTTGAAACCAAACTGATTAGATGTCCATAAGTAATCATTTAATCGGTGTAACAAGAGTTTCTCTAGTTGTTTCGAGAAGCAGGAGGCGACAGCAATATGCCTGTAATTGTTGTTGGGAGAATGTCCCCGTATTTATTTTTGAGAAGGGGCAAGATAAATACCCTCATGAACCCTGCAGGGATATAACCAGCGGTGTAGTGGCAAATTTTAAGGTGCAGGAGCTCTAAGGAATATATAATAATAATAATTAATAATACTTCACTTAAACTTGGAATATTAAAAATTTGAAATTATGATTAGAAGCCAGTGTTTTCATCTCAGTCTCTTTGTTCCCAACTTCAAAGTATCAACTAAAAAAAATAAATAAATAAAATTTGGATGAATGGAGGTGCGGGAGCGGCGCTCCCGTGCCCTCCCGCAGCACTACAACCTTGCATATAACTATGAGCCAGCATGGCTGAGAAGAGCAATGAGATATACAGACACATCACATCACTGGTATATTTTAAGTGCTCATTCGATAGGTCATCTACCCCTAACGCCGAATCAGTATTTAACTCTTTAATTAACCTCTTTACTTCAGGAACTGATATCAAAGTATTTTCCCTAGTTCCTCCCACATGCGTTTCGTTGCAACCTATCTTACAATTAGCTCTACTCACACGATAAAGAATGTTGGAGTAGTGGTTTTTTCACAACCTTGCAATTTTATCCTCCCCCGACATCCCATCGATTATTGGAGGGATGGCATTTTTGACACCCGTTTCATTCTTAACGAGTTTCCAACATTTGTTATTATCATTACTAGTACAGTTCCCGCCGCTTCGCTGACGGTTAGACAGGCTAAACTACAGAAAAAGAACCCAGCCGTGAAAATTTTGAGCTTCACATTGTGTCAACATTTCTGAATCTGGTATCTCCCAAAACCTCCTCACCCCCATTCATACAACTTGGGGGCTAACCCCTCGCCAATTACCCCCACCCCTACCCATTATCACCACATCCCCCATTACCCCCACCCCCACCCTTCCCCCATTGCTAAACTACAGAAAAGAACACAGTCATGAAAATCTTGAGCTTCACATTGCCGCCCGTAATACAATTTCTGAATTTTTTTCTCACAATTTTTTCTCACAATTTCTGAAAGTGTGACGGACGGACGGACAGACGGACAGCTCTCTTATTATAGTATAGATTTAAGTAAGCCTCACAGGCTTTTAAAGCTTGAATAGAATCTTCTTCCTGTCTACATCGCCTTATGGCTGTCTCATACTGACTCCTACTTCTACACATATTCGTGTAAATAGGTCGTAATCTGGGGTTACCATGAAGGTATCGTAAATCGTAGGCGTCTTTCGATTACCTCTTCAGAGGAAAAATAAAATCCTTTCATTGAGGAATAATTTTAGTATGATAATTGTAAGATATAATCAGGAGTCTTCCTGCTTCCCTTAACAGGGGATACTAAATTATTATAATACCTATCTATGAGTTTACAGTGAGAATTATTTGAGCAAGGATTACCACAGGCATGATGCAAAATTTCTAAATTATTAAAGAGATGACCTGTTTTGTCTTTATATTTTATTCTTTGTTGCATATTAACATACAACCAATCGACACGATTGTTCTTACCTATTGAGTTCTTTTTATGTCATGTTTCACACAAGTTGGTAAAATTAATTAATAATTCTAACGGTCCACGATCAGAAAGAAAGAAATCATGCAGAATATAAACACCAGCGATTCGATCCTTTAGACTATTACTTGTGAGACAGTGATCAATCCATCTGGTGGTCCTACTCATATCACTAACATGTAAAATTATCACTAGTAACACCTAATATTTCTACATCATTTATACCTAATTTACAGACTCGCACATGTTACCCAATTCTACAAAAAATTCCGAGTTCACAGGCACATTAAAGTCCCCATTATTATACACTGAGAATATTTGAGATTATCTGATAGTGACTTAATTTTGCACGACAAATCAATTTATTCATCTGCAGGGTGCTCGAAAAGTCCCGTCACCCCCTACAAAATGTACATATTGTAATACCAATTTTATTTTTGTGTGATTAATTGTATTTATATGTGATTGGTGTAATTTAAGGAACGAGTCACTAGCAACAATTACTTTAATTACAGTAAATACAGTTATTAATTACAGTTACTAATCAAGAATTACGGGCGGTATGGTTTCATGCGAGATCTTTTGTTATGTGATCCCTCATTGTGAACATGGGGACTGCAAGTTCTTGTGATCGTTTCAGAAGTGATTTTTTTCGGTGAACGAGCCACCGATGCAATCACACTTCCACATTGTTCTGCTCGTGCTGTTAGTCTTCCCGACCGTGGTCTGTCCTTCATGGAGCTAGTTTCAAGCAACTTTTTCTCCCAGCGTAATACCGTCTTGTTTGGTGGTGTAGCCTTATTGAATCTTGTGTTGAAATCATTCTGGATATCATGCATCGTTTTGCCAGTATGTGACCTTCCATGAACCCATGTGCTTATCACTATCCTTTCCTCCAGAGTGTAAATGGACTGGTCTGCCATTATTCATACGACTCTGATACCTGGAAAAGAAAAAAAATGTCAATGAATCACATATAAATTCAATTAATCACACAAAAATAAAATTGGTATTATAATATGTACATTTTGTAGGGGGTGACGGGACTTTTCGAACACCTTGTAGTTTACTGCCGTTGTTGTATGGTAAATAGCAGTTTACAATTAATATGCAATCATTGTTCACTTGTAATTCAATTTCTAACAACCTTACATTATCACTTGTTAAAAATTTTATATACAGTATTTTAACAATTTTTTTGTTATTAATTAAGAAAGCACCTCCACCAAAGTGCCTACCGTACAATAACTCATTTTATAAGTCTACTGCTGAGGACGCATGATATATAAGGTCATCATGGATGGTAGAGAAAAATTTTAGCTCTTGCTTAGGTACCCAGTGCAGGAGTATCAAATCTGCTCTGTCACAGATTTTATAACCATCTACAACTGAATTCCTTAATGACCTTACGTTATACGAAACTATTTTCAACAAGTTCGCCGCCATGAATGAAAGAAAATTTATAATTGTTATTACAATCACAACTATCATCATTCCCACAGATAACATCACTATTATTATCATTAGTTCAGGCATAACTTTGGTTTTGCTTCCGCCCGAATTTTTCATTCTGACGAAGGTCGGGCTTTTCACTCCACCTTAGACCTACAGTTTAACGTGGAACCTGAACCACGCCCTACCAGCAGCCCAGCGTCTTAACCACTAGCCTGCCCATTTATCTACCAACCACTTTCTTTTATTTTGTGGAAGGGTGAAGAGCTGGGTTTTGCTGTGCGCCGCATGCCTTCACCGGATCTCGATCCTGGGGCTGATGGACTCGTAGTCAGCGACGCTAACCACTACACCACCGAGGCGCATATATATATATATATATATATACATTTAACTGCAATGACCGCGCAGTATATTAACGTATAGAAACGACGTAAGTATAGAGGAGTGTTCTGCACACGTGGAAGAGAAATAACAAACAAATGAAAAATCCGGGCGGGTGCCTTATTTTTCATTTGTTTGTTATTTCTCTTCCACGTGTGCAGAACACTCCTTTATACTTACGTCGTTTCTATACATATATATATATATATATATATATATATATATATATATATATATATATATATATATATATATATAATGGCAGTTGAGTGTATTTAAGTGGTTCAAGTGTTTAACAACGTCTCTCCTTTCGAAAATGAAACGGCAATTCCTTAACTTGACCATCCAGATTGGATACGCAGTTCACACACACACACACACACACACACACACACACACACACATCAGATTCTCTCTCTCCTCTCTCTCTCTCTCTCTCTCTCTCTCTTTCTAATATATAGGGCACCTCACTTTCCCGTTAATAAGGATCTAAACTTGTATAACACTAGGCAACAAATTTCAACTTTTTTTTTGTTACAGACACGTGAACTACTGATTCCTACTAAAGCGGTGATGCTGATTTCAGATCTGATATCAAAATTTCTCTATCACGTCCAGATTTTGTGTAACCGAAAACCCCTATTTTTCTTTTTTTTTCTCACCCGCTTCTATTACGAAAGCCGTCTAAGCTACTTTTCCGTGCCACGTTTTATGTTAAGCATACTTAAATAATTAGTGAACAGGGATGTCTTTCCTCCTTTATTCTGGCTTAAGACAGACAGCGGAATTCCGCTGGCGGAGTTACCACCCCTGCGCCCAACCATCCACCCAAAGCGCGTTAGTATTTTGTTGTTACTACTGAAAGGCAAATTCCTGTTCTTAAGTGAAACTTTGGTGTGTGTCCTCTTCCTTTGTCGCTTGTAGGATGACGAGCTCTCCTTCTGCAGGAACCAACAATAATCTCCCATCATATTTGGGTTGAAATTACCTTGGTATCTGTTTTCCATAACTGAGATCTGTTGGTGGAAGCGCTCACCATGCTCGTCACTTACAGCCCCAAGGTTGGCCGGAAGAAGTCAAGATGAGAATGTAAAAAATGAATTTTCAAAGACATTCTGCATCCCATTATTTCATAGATTTAAGCATGTTTTCTACGAGTTTACGGTGGTTTTCAGCTTTGTGGTTTCCAAGAAAATTTTTTGACAACTTCAACGAAAGATGTCCATGCTCCTAGTCATTCTCATTTAGGTTAGATGGAAACGAGAGTCGTGGATGACACTGCGGATCTGTGGTCCAGTGAAAACTCCAGCTTCTAGCTTAGCATCTGTCAATATTCCTTTGAATTTATCCTTTAAATATTGGAAACCACTACCTTGATGATCCATACCCTTCACGAAATTTTTTCATAAGGCCAAGTTTAATGTGAAGTGGTGGAAGATGTACTTTCTGAGGGTCAATAAGTGCTGGGTGTTTCACATTGTATTTACCAACAACATGTTCAGTTCTAGATGGCCAATCATGTTTTTTGTAGTGGTTCTTGTCATCTCTGCTGTTCCATAGACACAAAAAGCACATATGCTTTGTGTAGCCCAACTGTAACCCAAGAAGTAATGATACAACTTTAAGGTCGCCACAAATATTCCATGTGTGGTCCTTATATTTGATGAGTCTTAGCAGCAGTTTCATCGATTCATAAGTCTCATTAAGGCCAGTGGCATGTGCTACAGGTATTGAAGGTTTTTCATTGCCGTTGTGCAGTAATACAGCTTTAAGGCTAGCTTTACTAGAGTCAATGAACAGTCTCCATTCTTTTGGATCATAGCGACAGCCAATCCCTTGCATCAGACCACTGATATCGTGGCAGAAACAAACGTTTTCTTCCTGTAAGTAAAATGATGAAAACCGCAAATGGCGATGGCGGAAATGGGAAACTTTGGTGTTTGGTTGGAGAAGATTAAATTCTTGAAGTCTTGAACCAAGCAACTCTGCCTTTTCTTTTGGTAATTCCAAATCGCGCACTAAGTCATTTAACTCCGCTTGACTTAACAAATGTGGGGAAATATTTGCATCTGGAACATATATGCCATCTTTCCCTGTTTCTATATCACTAGCAGAATCTTCAGATGAACTGCTGTCTGTTATCGTTGCTGGTGGAACTGGTGGTGGATTTGTTTCATCATGTGGTACTGGTTTCATTGCTGATTCGCAGTTTGGGTACGTGATCTTTGATTTGTTTTTCTTTGTGAAACCAGCAATCTTTGTCAAACAAAAATAACAATCATTGAAGTGATTTTTCGGCTCACGCCAAACCATGGGGACTGAGAACGGCATAGCTTTTCTTTTACCATTCATCCAAGCTATTAACATTGCATTGCACTGTGCACAGCAAATATGTGGTGCCCAGTCCCTCTGTTGGTCTCCTAACTTACAGTCAAAATAACACTTGTAGGCAAGTTTAATCTTTGTTGTTATGTTTCTACGTTGTGGCTTAGGTGTATATTGTCCACAGACAAAGCAGAAGTTGTCTGGGTGATTTACACAAGCACGTCTATTTGATGCCATTTTGAATTACCATACAATATCTGAAAAAACGTAGAAAGTAATTATTACGATGTGCAAAATAAAAAGAAATATACACCGTAGTACAAAACAAATGCTATAAAAACACAAGTCACCACAACCTGTCACTTGCTCATCAGCAGAGAGCTTCAACAACCGTTCTGCTTGACTGTCACGTAGCGACTGACCGTTGGGCCGTTGCCCGTTACTATGCTCTTGACTCAGTGTTGCCAACTCGGGATAAATTTTATTTATCAAAATTGTTCGAATTTGTATATAGTTGGCAAAAAAAATTGCTTTAACCTTGAAAAGCAAGTTTCATATTACTGGCATTAAGCCGATTAAAACCAAAATCTGGACGTGGTAGAAAATTTTACTAAAAGTGATTTGCATTTTACACAAAATCTAGACGTGATAGAAAAAATCTAATTATAGATTTGAAATCAGCATACCGAAATTAGCTAGGAGCACCTATTTGGTCTTCTGTAACAAAATCTTTGTTGCCTAGTGTAATCAATTAAGTAGATTAATGAATAATAAAATTAGTGTAATTTTTGGCTATTTCAACTGCGGTAATATAAACTGGGAAGACAAAACAGCTGATGCTGAGGGGTTCAAACTATTGGAATTTGCAGATGATAAATAATATATTAAGTCTGTGGGTTGACGGTCCTACTAGGCGTAATAGTAAACGAAGATGATGTAGTCTTTAACCTGGCTATTGGTGACACTTTAAGTAACAGCGATCACAGTTTGATTAGGTTTGACCTCAGGGTTCCAATTAGTACTCGAGAAAAGACGCACGAAAAGTTGGGTTTCTCCAGAGTAAATTTTGGAAGCTTCCGAAGTAGTTTAGACACCCTTGGAGTTCTAATAAGCGAGGATGTCAGTGTCACCTGGAGCTCAGATAGGGATCAACTTAGAATATTACAGGACACTTTTATACCCACTAAAATAGTTTCTTCCTTGTCAACCAAGATGCAAGCTGAAATTCGGCGACATTCAAAGAGTTGAATGACAGACATGTTGAATCGCACATGACAAACATCCAGTTACAGAAAACACGCTTACACACTTGTCTGCCTTGTTAATAGACTAGATTTTGTAGAAATACATGTTTTCCGATTGAACAAAACCTAAAAAAAAAAATGCATGGCATGGATTAGGCAAGGTGAATTTGCGTTTCTGCCGTCACGATTTTTTTTCCTTCGCTTGGTGGACTTCGTACATGTGAAGGATTATGGCATGGTGTGGAAAATCTTATTTCCTTCCTCAATTCCTGTTTCAACCCTTTTCCTGTAGAAGCATTTAATCACCTTGCCAGCGTGATAGCTTTCCGTGTACATGGATGTAGACATGGAGAGTTGCTTAATTTTTTGGGGGCTAACCGGGAGTGGGCTGTGGGGTCTTCGTATAAAATCAAAACATATGTTCGAGGTTTTTGTAACAATACCGAATAGTTGATCTACGATTATCACAAATATATTTTGTTAGTTTGTACAACCATACTCTCTAGAGTCTAGAGCAGTGGTACTCATTGTGCTGCTTGCGAGCCAAATGCGCTATATCTATATATATTTGGCTCGCGACCCGCCCAATGAGTACCACTGGTCATAGAGTATGGGCATACTGTAATTGTCGAACTAGTTTATCTCGTCTTCTCTTTCCTGTAAAATTTCCTTGGCTACTTTCCCAGGGTCAAGGTATTTTCTTCAACCTTTCTCCGTACCCGCCTCTGGGGAGGGAGCACGATGTTTTTCTACCCATTTTTCTACTACTGCTAGAATAATTAAAAAATGCACTAGTTTAATAACAGGAACCTCCGCGAGAGAACCGAAAGGTCTTTGAGGCTTCCTCTTGTCCTTGTAACTCCTTGTAACTCTCTCTCTCTCTCTCTCTCTCTCTCTCAAGTGTTGCTTACAAACCGCTTTCATTTTTCAGTGCTCGTTCAGATTTCCTGAGTGATGGTTGTGTTAGAAAACTGTCGGAAGAAGCATTCTTGTCGTGTTTTGAAATATGACGCGGTAAGAACGTCTCAAATTTAAAAAATTTACAGAGAGCTGCTAATAATCTTTGATTGTACTTCTTCATCTGTTTCTAAAATAGTAAATACTGTACACGAACATAATAATTAATTAGTGCAATTACCATTACAGAATGGACGTAATTTGTAAATTATTGGCAATGGATACCTAAAAACCGCATTCGATAATGATATCGTTCATTTAATAGCAACTATGCATGCATTTTAAGTTAATGAAATCGAAATATATTTCGTGTATCATTTACTTTATATATATATATATATATATTATATATATATATTATATATATATATATGCTTTCATTTCTAAGTTCTTTACATTTCATTATTTTTCAGAGCTAAAGAATTTGCCCAAAAAAGGCAAATATTTTCCATTCATTACACTCGTCATTATTCACTAGCGGATGAATTATTCATTATTCCACAGGTCTTCTCTTGAAACATGGCACACCATCACTTTGCTAGTTATTATTATTATTATTATTATTATTATTACCCCATAAACTAGCACTAAATCAAATCTATAGATAACTAAACAATCAAATGGGAAGAGTCGATTTAAGGTGAAATTCTTGTATATGCATGGTGGGTCGAACAATATATATATATCACTTGGTAATGTAACTTGTTCAGCTTAAGTTTACTGAAATTTTAATGCTGCATTGATGTTTGCATTCCTGTAATATTAGACGCAACACCTGAATTGACCATCCATTAATGAATGTCTTTTTGTGCCATGCGGCATTGTCGCGGCAACCAACCTTCATTTATTTAATGTTAATTTATGACTTTTACCTTCCCTCACCATTCATATATATAGAGTAAAAGAAGTACGTTGCTTTTTGTTTGTTTTGGGGTTGTTTAAGCTGCTCCATCGTATTCGAACCACGGGTCGGTACATCGTCTAGATGCGAAGGACGGTCCCCCATCCAACTACTACCCAGGGTTAATGTCGCTTAATTTCGCTGAGCTACAGAAAGCGATGTTGCGGCGTGGTCACGACGTAGCCCTACTCACTTTGCTCAAAATCAGATATGTATATAAAATTTTCTTTTAGAATGGATCTCTCTGTTGTTTTCTTTTCCTTTAGTTAATTATCCCTTTTATGTTTTGTTTATTGTAAAATATTGTTTTGTACAGTATAAATGATAAGTTAGATCATTGAAGTAAAGCGAGGATGGATGGGTGACCGACCTCTCCATTCAGATTTAGTGACCTGTAAATGGTTTGAATTCCACGTAAAGATGTAAGTCCACCCCGCTACATGACGTTTGCCCTTCTGAAGGGGGTTCAACAACCCCATTTTTATTAATAATTGATGGACACCGACATTTAGTAAATGATCCAGTTCGTATAATATAAAATGATCATACGGGAAATCCTATTAGCTAAAAGTCCATTTTTCGTTATCTTTAACCCTTATTTCATAACCTGAGTGAATCATACCCATGGTATTAATTACCATGGTTATGAAATAATGATTAAAATTCTGGGATCTTTCCGTTCTACCCCAGCAACAATTTCTAGTGTAGTTTTACTTGCTGAATTCAATAATATATATATATTTTATTTTGGAGAAAGTATTCGTGCTTTAATTAGTTATGGTTATAATTATTAATTTTTTTCTCTCTTTTGTAGATATTGTTATGGATGATAAATGGAATTTCATAAACATAGTTAAGGAAATAACATTCTACCCCAGCCTTCTTTAGTTAACCTTATAAGGCTAACTAACGAAAATATCACGACCTAACCTAACCAATCGTCAAGGGCGTACAGTTGATTTAGCTAAACAAAGGAACGAGAAACATTGGGGAACATCTAGAAATATGATAGATTCTTATTTATGCGAATTTCTGTGGAGGAGAAGACAAAAAAGAAAGGACATTTTTATTGAAATCTTAAATGCAATCTCTACTTTTAAATAAAATAAACGGACTATAACTCTTTTGTTATTAATTTCTCCAAAATAAGATATATATTATTGAATTCAGCAAGTAAAACTACAGTAGAAAATAATATATAATTTCATTTTTGGTTGCTGGGGTAGAACGGAAAAGAGCCAAATTCTGACTATAGGTTAATGCAACGATAACTTCTGAATTAGCTTTATTTTAGTAAATGAAGAATGTAGAAGAGTGAATCGTAAATGGTTTGCAAACCTGACATAGAGAAGTTAGAAAAAATTTCAAAATTTAAACTAATTTGTAACATTTTGAATTTATTGCTTCACGCTTCATAATTAAAGTTACTTTAATTTTACTTAAGTCTTTTTTTAATTTTGAAATGACAGCAGGAAATGTTCATCTTATTTTACGAGCTGTAACACGTTTTATGTATTGTGCATTTCTGTTAAAGATTGTCTTACAATCGAGCTATGCTGTTGCCAGTTCGCAACACCGCTTGTCATTGGGTAATAATATTAATGTTTGGGTTGTTTATTTCCTTCGTGATAGAAAAAACCTACTCCTTTACGTGGGATTCGAACCACCAGTCTTTTTTATCTGAATACTGATGAAGGTCACCGATCCAACTACTTCAACAGACCCAACGTCGCTTTACTTTGCTGATCTTACGGGAAGCGGTGCTGCGACGTGGCGTTAGATCTCCAGGTTAGTGACATTGGGTCTGTGTATTAGATGGATGGGTAACTATCATCATCTACATTCATATGACGCAGCGAACCGTGGTTTGAATCGCACGTAAAGCAGTTGGTCCCCTCCGTCACGTGACCGACTTTACAAAGGAAATAAACAACCGAAGCATTATAATTACTGTTGTTCTACTATGGTACAGACGTAAAACTACTATTTTATTATTTAGATCCAAAGGTTGAAAACAAACTTTCCCAACATTTGTCTCGTAAGTCAACTATCCCATTCAATCGATAGTAATGGTAAATTAACTCTCTATTGGATAATAAAAAAATCAATACATTACTTAAAGTTAAAAGTGCTTCAAGGAGATCTTCTATTGAAGAGAAATGAGAAATCGTTTTTGGCCAGAAAAATATTGGCTCGTTTAAAAAGGAACTATATACTGTATATAGGATTTCATTGTTCAATATTTTGTAGAGTCTTTCACGTGTTTATATTCTCATCGATTATATCTGTTTCTTTTTTCCTTATTATCCAGGTATTACACGAACAAAGATTTGTTTGTTATTCTTTTTATTTTGCTCACTGCGCATGCGATTTTACTTCAATATTTTTGATGTATTTTAAAAAGTATTGATATAGTTATAATAATATTTTATTGGAAAAAATCTAAGAAAACTTTATAATTTTGATTTATAATAACAATGAAATATCGCAATTATTTTAAAATAGCTCCCCGTACCATGCGCCTCTCATAAAAAAAATGTACTCTGCATTTGGTTTTGACTCTTAAAATCTACGTTAAGTTAAACGAGAAGACCAATTGATACCAATTATACTCGTTAAATAAAATGAAATGTTTCATTTCGAGTGTAAAAATTTTAAATGGCTCAAAAACTCGGCTCCGATAGTTTAAACAACCTTATTTAATTCTTCATAACGTGAGATAAAACCGCAATCTATAAACAATGTTAAAGGTTGTTTTCACACTAAATAAAAAATGAGGTTGTGAGATTATTTTTTGCTGTTGATTTGATCTGTTGATCTGTTGAGTTTGTGCGTCACAATGCCAAAATCTTGGGCACCCCTTGGTGGGTGTCTCTTCCGCAGAGCGAAAGCTCGTAAATCGGCGGCTTACAGAGCCGCGGTAGCGGACGCAGCGATGGCAGATGGTTTGGATATGGTAGCATCACCCACCTCCTATCAGGTAAGGTTACCGCATTTATGCACTATTCGAAAAAATAATTTTGAATGTGGATAAAATACTAAGTTAATTAACAGCGCCCAAATCGGTGTTAAATGCATCTAAACTCTCCAAAAAGTTAAAGCACGATCATCTACCTGCCGGAAGCTTAAATTAACTGATTACATTCGAAATGTCGTTCACCAAAGTGAAGTATATGCTGGAGAAGCTTCGTGGGACGATATTTCCCTTCTATAAATGATTTAATGGATTTCTAGACGAAGTCAGAATTCTTTTTATACATGACAGTCTCACGGGACGGTCTTTCGGCTCGCTTCCTAATTAATTACTTTACGTTATTTATACTGCGTGTTCTTTGCAGTTGAATGTATATAATGTTACGGCATGCGGGAGGTGCCCCCTTGGGGCATTGGTTTCTGCGAGTATGTAGAAGAATTACGGCATTTGGAAGAGTGAGGTCCATGGTGTAATGGTATCGCGTCTGACCGGCAATCGGAAGATCCCGGGTTCGATTCCCAGGTGGTTACCTCATTTTTTCATTTGTTTCGTTCTCTCTCTCTCGTCTTGCGCGGAATATCTCCTATACAAGCGTCGTTCTTTACGATATATATATATATATGTGTGTGTGTGTGTGTGTATATATATATATATATGTGTGTGTGTGTGTGTGTGTATATATATATATATATATATGTGTGTGTGTGTATATATATATATATATATGTGTGTTTGTGTGTGTATATATATATATATATATATGTGTGTGTGTTTGTGTGTGTATATATATATATATATATTGTTTTTCCAAAATCTTAAGATTTTAGCATAAAAGTCGATAAATAATGAAAAATTTCTTAAATCAATAAATGCAGAGGGGAAAGGAACACAATCACATATATATTAATGCAATTAATTTGTTATTTATTAAGGTTTATGATCAAATAAAAAATTCGGAATAAATAAAGGTGTCTACTTTTGTCAATTCTCTCTCCCTCTGTCTCTTTTTTGTCTTTACCTATTGTTCGTCGTAATTACACACGTATGATCGAGTGTCCAGTGTTAGTGATCGTGAAAACTTGTCAGTGTTCGTGAAAACTTGCTTTCCAGTTAAATTAACTCGTCAGTAAAGTGATATATTTGAAATAGTGTTCGATGCCTTCATTCAACGGGTGAGGGCACTGTGAGGGCATGGTGTGGAAAATCTGAATTCTGCTCTTTCCTATAGAAGCATTTCATCAATTTGCCGGCGTAATGGCTTTGCACGTACGTGGGTGTAGACATGGAGAGTTTAACCTTTACCTCTCTTAATCCTTTTTGGGCTAGCCTGAAGTGGGTCATGGTCTTTGTTGGACCATTAAATCGGTAAATAGAGCTGTAAATATTTTGCATAAAATCAAAACTATATGTTTCACGGTCTTGTAATGATACCAAGTAGTTGATGTGCGATCGGCACAAGTATATTCTTGGTTAGTTTATACAGCGGTGCTATCTAGCGTACGATCCCAATGTGTGCATAGTGTAACTGTAGAGTAAGCTTATATATTCTACTCTTTCCTGTAAAATTTCCTTGGCTACTTTTCCAGGGTCAAGGTATTTTCTTCAACCTTTTTCCATACCCGCCTCTTGCGAGGAGGGAGCGGAGGGTGGGGGGAGAGCCTTATGTTTTTCTATCCATTTTTCTACTACTGCTAGAATAGGTTAAAAATGAACCAGTTTAATAAGAGGAACCTCCCCGAGTGGACCGAAAGGTCTTTGAGGCTTCCTCTTGCTGTGTAACGCCTCGTGGGTAAATATAGAACCTAGTGATTGGTTTAAAATAAGTGTTGGTGTGCGACAAGGATGTGTGACGCCTCCATGACTATTCACTCCAAAGTATTTATGTGTGGAATGATGAGAGAGGTGAAAATGCAACTGCTAGAAAGAGTATTGAATCTGGTGTGTGATGGGAATAAGTGAGTGTTGTCGAATCTGTTGTATGCGGATGATGGCTGTGCTATTTTCCCAGAATGAGTGTGATATACAAAAGATTGTTAAGAGTTTTGTGGCATTGTGCGAGAGAAGATTATTGAAAGTGAATGTAAGTAATAGCAAGTTATTGATTGTGGACAGAGGGAAATTCGGACAGTCATGTGATGGTGAATTGTGAAACACTGGAGGTGGTAGAATGTTTTCAGTGCCTGGAATGTGTATTGAAGAAGAGGTACGAGAGCGGATGAAGTTAACAGTGAAGTGAATCAAGGAAGAAAGGTGGCGGGTGCTCTGAAAGCGGAGACTGGATCGAGGTGCTGGGAGATGTTTACATAAAAGTGTGTTAGTACCGACACTTTTGTATGGGTGTGAAATACTGACAGTGCATAAAAGAAAGCAGTAAAGAGTAAGAGCGGTTGAGATGCATAACCTGAGAAGTACGTGTGACATGCGTCTTAATTGATACAGTAAGAAATAGTGTGGCTCTGGAAAGATGTGGTGTTCAGAAGTGAGTGGATGTGAAAACTTAGGAAAATGTATAAAGATGGTTTGGACAAGTTGAAAGAACGGAAGACGGAAGATGACAGGGTTGTGAAAGAATGTATAAGAGTGTTTGTGAAGGTAGAAGAGGAAAGGAAGGCCGAGAAGAATATGGATGGACATAGTTAATGATTGCGGGAGTAAGAGTGGAGTTGATCCGTGTGATGCACGAGAAGTGGCTGTAAGTCGGTTGGAATGGCGGAGGTTTGTTAGAGATATGTAAATTCGAGACTCTTGTCTCTCTTATTTTTGACAAGGCCCGGAACCGCCTCCATGCTTGGCGACGCAGGTGTGGAATTTTGTCATACAGAAGGGTGCTGGTCCGCCAGAACACTTATGAATGAAATGAATGAATGAATGAATGAATGAATGTGTACGCCTTACTTTCTGCCTTTTTTTCTCTTCACTGACAAACTTTTTCACACAAACTTTTGTACTTTTACACCTGAGTTTTTTTTCGCACAACCTTTTGCACTTTACATCTGAGTTGTATGTATATATGTATATGGAAGTTATTTTTTCTTATACTAATAAAGTTTTCCATTTTCATTTCCCATTAAAGAGGTTAGTTACAAAGTTCAGCATATAATATCGGGTCTGTAAGCTATACAGTATATTAGGGACTTTAACATTTAATCCTTATACTTAACCCCTTAACGCCGGAATTGTTTGTAGGGTTAAGTTATGAATGCGTGTATTTGAAATGTTATCAATATGTAGCGGTCGTCCTTTTAGGGTTAAACCAGACTAAATTATACTTTTCACACACGCACGCACGCACCCACCCACCCACCCACGTACGCACGCACGCGCAAGGGCAACGTAGTGGCCAATGTCGTAACACCGCTTCCCGCCCGTCGATCAGCGACGTTAAGTGTTACTGGGTTTGTGAAGTAGTCCAATGGGAGACCGTCCTCTTCGAACAAATTATGTAGCGACTCGTGGTTCGGATCCCACGCAAAGTTGTCAGTTTCCTCCATCATATGATCGTAGATGTTGCGAAGGAGGTTAAACAACCCCAACTTTACATTTCCCATTCCTTGAAATTCATCTTATAACACGCACTGGTTTAAGTTTCCACGGTTTTTCATACTGTAAATCAGCAAATCACACGTTACGTTGGAAACTTTATTGTAAATTACACATTACTATATAATTTATAATATATATATACATATACTGTATGTGTATATATTATATATATATATATATATATATATATATACATATACAGGGTGTTTGAAAACTTTCTGTACAAATTGTAATGGGGGATAGGCAACACCAAGACAAACCCTTTTCGTCTATAAGTGTATGTCCGCTGACGTCACCATTCGGCGCGAGAGGGCGCCGCTGCAATTGGCTAAAAGGTGAAGTGGGCTAGACTCGCGCTTGCCGCGGGCATTCTTAAATCGGACGTAGTACGCGTAACATGGAGCGCTTCACGACTGCTGAGATGGCTGACATGCATATGGTGTATGGGGCTGCCAATGGAAACGGAAGAGCTGCTGTGAGGTTGTACCGACAGCGCTTCCCAAACAGACGTGTGCCAAACCATCAAACGTTTGCGCATTTGCATCGGCGACTGCGAGAAACTGGAACATTCCATGCAAACATGCATGACACTGGTCGGGAGAGAAACGTGCGCACGAGGTGTTGCACGTATCCTCGGTGTGAACCACGACCTGGTCTGGAGAGTGTTGCACGAGCAGCAGTTCCATCCGTTTCATCGTCAGAGAGTCCAGGCATTACAACCTCGGGATTACCCTCTTCGTGTGGAATTCGCACGCTGGTTTCTGCAGCAGACAGCGGTGCAGCCTAATTTTCCGGCTTATGTGCTGTTCTCAGATGAGGCCTGTTTCACACGTGAGGGTGTGTTTAACATACACAATTCTCACGTGTGGGCGCACGCAAATCCACATGCTGCACGGGTGCATGCTCATCAAGAACGGTTCGCCGTCAATGTTTGGGCGGGTATCGTCCATGGCAAGTTGATTGGGCCGTACCTGCTGCCTGCCAGACTCGACGGGCGGGTTTATCGGATATTTCTTGAAGAAACATTGCCGGAACTGCTGGAAGATGTTCCCGTGGCTATTCGTAGACGAATGTGGTTTCAACACGACGGGGCCCCAGCACACTCCAGCAACGATGTGCGGGATTATCTGAACGCCACTTTTGGGGACCGATGGATAGGCAGGGGTGGGCCCGTAGCCTGGCCACTGAGATCGCCCGAT
Organism: Bathynomus jamesi; assembly: GCA_023014485.1. Classification (NCBI taxonomy): domain Eukaryota; kingdom Metazoa; phylum Arthropoda; class Malacostraca; order Isopoda; family Cirolanidae; genus Bathynomus; species Bathynomus jamesi. The sequence goes on from JAJOZX010006110.1 coordinate 99,928, forward strand.
TTAACATAACTCGATTTCTTCCTGTGGGGACACATGAAGAACCTCGTGTACGAGACTCCCATTTACTCAAAAGAAGACTTCGTAGCAAGAATCGCTGTCGCCGCTGGAACTGTTCCCGAAATGCCGGGAATCTTTCGACGTGTTCGTCGGTCAATGCTTCGACGCTGTCGGGCATGCATTGATGCTACCGGTCGCAACTTTCAGCACCTTCTTTAAATAAACATGCCTTCTTTAAATAAACATGTTACGCGTACTACGTCCGATTTAAGAATGCCCGCGGCAAGCGCGAGTCTAGCCCACTTCACCTTTTAGCCAATTGCAGCGGCGCCCTCTCGCGCCGAATGGTGACGTCAGCGGACATACACTTATAGACGAAAAGGGTTTTTCTTGGTGTTGCCTATCCCCCATTACAATTTGTACAGAAAGTTTTCAAACACCCTGTGTATATATATATATATATATATATATATATATATATATATATATTAATGAATATTAGATCGTAAAAGCAAACATTTTGTTCATGAATTGTTAGGAAAAATTTTTTGAAGTATCGTATATTTTACTTTAATAGGTAGATTTGCACATAAACGGTTAAAGTTGGTTTTGGTGTTGCATGATTATCCTCCGTAACTCAATACAATCGTATAAAATTACTGGAGCGTTAAGGGTTTCTGAAGTGTGGTAAATTTTATACCGTTCTCGTAATTGATAGAATATCATAGAGACCTAGAATCAACATTATCATTTAAAAACATTTTTCTGTGACTAATGTTTAGATTCGGGCTTTCATTGATCAGCTTCTTTTTCTTTTAATGGTTGGAGTAAGAAAATGAAAGAACACCTTTATATTTGGATTCTTCTGTAGGCCCATTGTACCGCTGAAAAGTTTGGAAAGGACTGTAGTTTTCTCGTTCATGTTTCACACTTCAAATTCCGTATGAAATCGATCTTTGGAACTGCATTATATCTACAACACTTAATTAATATATGCTGAGGTTGATTTGCGCTTTTCTTTCAGAGTAAATATAAAAAAATGTTCCATAGAAAAGACGTAAATGACGCTAAAATGGACATGACGATAGAGGGGCCTGGTTTGGTTGGTGCTTCAATCGCGAGATTGTCCGTGTTTCACGAAGAATAGTTTGCAAAGGTGTGCACCAGGAAGGACAATGACAAAAAATATATATTGCATCAAATAAGCACACTAGTGAGCAGAAAGTAACACCGAAACAACGTGAGAAAACAGCATTGTTGCGAATTCCGCATTTACTTCTCAGTCTATGTCATTGCTATTCCCACTTTGTCCTCAAATGAAAATGACCAAAAGTGAAAAATCTATATTTAACAAAAGCGCTCCTTGATTTGGGTACAATGTTTTTGTCGCTGAAACGGTGCCAAATGAGAAAAAGCTAATATTTCCTAACCTAACTTATTTTAACCAGTAATACCCCAACATAACATTAACCTAGCCAATTAGAACCAAACATTTCGTTTCCTAACCAATCCTAACCTAACCTATCGTTTCCTAACCAATCCTAACCAATCTTAACCTAACTTGGACCAAAGTGGGGAAGGCCGTGGATGGGAATGAAAATGACGAGAAGTGAGAATGACATAGAATGGGAATTGCCTAGAATGGGAATGGCATAGAATGGAAATTGCATTTGTGAACACGAATGGGAATGGCATAGAATGGAAATTGCATTTGTGAACACGAATGGGAATGGCATAGAATGGAAATTGCATTTGTGAACACGAATGGGAATGGCATAGAATGGAAATTGCATTTGTGAACACGAATGGGAATGGGAATGATCTAGAATGGGGTGAGACCGAACTGCGCACTATGATCGGAAGCCTACAACACTAAATATTATTTGTTTTAGTTCTCTTCTAGCTATTTTGACTGCGAAAGTGTATGATCGTCGTTGCAGGCTACCGTTAATTAAACTCTGGACAGATTTTGATGCAGTTGTTTTTTCGTTCACGATTTACAATTCATTTCGTCAACGTTGCTTTGTGATTATTATTATTATGCTTGTTTCTACCTTTTTTATTGGCGTCCACGATATCATGAACTTGGTTGCTATTGTCCTCTTGAAACATGAACAATCTCGACGACCTTGGTCACGAAGGCATCATCCAAATGGACCCGTTATCATGCCCGTTATAAGGTAATTTAAATCTTTCCTAAATGCCATTTTTATATTTATTCTGAATGAAGCGCAAAAATCAACTTCAGCATATTAAAATCTTAAATGTTCTTCATATCCATAGATCGATTTTATACAGGATATGACACCTTATCATCAAGTGTGAGACAAGAGCTTACAAACTTTTCAGCGGTAATATCCTTGCTTTGTTTTCTTACCGTATTCAATAGAAAATCCATTTACATAGAACTAAATATAGTTTTAATAAATTACTGCTTATATGTTGTAAAGACATATAAAACATATTTTAAATATATAAAATAGTCTCCTTTAATTAAATTTAGACCTACAGCCGACAGCATATGCTTAATAACTTCCTTCGGTTTCTTTTATATTTCAAACCAAAAATATAGATAAGTATATGCAAAAAACTTTACTTTTTTCTACGTGAAGGTCAAAATATGAAAATAAAAACCCACTCTAATAGACAAAGTTTATTTCCACGACAGTTTCGACGCCCACTGGCATCCTCTTCGGGTGGATAAAGAAACACCACCCGAGGATGATGCCAGTGGGCGTCGAAATTGTCGTGGAAATAAACTCTGTCTATTAGAGTGGGTTTTTATTTTCATATAGATAAGTATAATATAGCCAATAAAATAAATGCTAAATGTTATAAGAACCCCAAAAAATCTAGCATGCGTGTAAAAATTAAAGATTTTATATTAATGATGTTAGGCCTAGGACCCGAGAGCTGTGCTTCTGAACCTTTTTTGAGCTGGCGAACCCCCTAGGGCTTAAGGCAAAAAATTTGTGACCCCACTTCCCTAAATGATGATGCAGCATACTTGAGCTGCAGAAAATAGCTCTCAAACTATTTCCCATGTGACGATGGAAAGTTGCTAGAAAGTGGACACTTAATCCATTCATTGAAAGGGTGATAGAGGCTGCCGAATTTGTGGGAAACCTACATGAAGAATTAATTAAAATTTCGGATCAATGAAAGAAAGCCACCCCCAGCCTTCTTTAGTTAACTTTATAAGGCTAACTAACGAAAATATAACGACCTAATCTAACCAATCGTCAAGGGCGTACAGTTGATCTAACGATTGGTTAGATTAGGTCGTGATATTTTCGATAGTTGGCCTTATAAATCTAACGAAAGAAGGCTGGGGGTTGCTTTCTTTCATTGATCCGAAATTTCTTATGACAGGAGCCTGTAGTTGTCATTCTTGTCAGAAGACTTGTGTACATTTTGGATAGCACGGAAGAGTGAGTAACCAGAACTGATGTTTGAAGCGTCGAAAGTTTTAATTCGATTTGCAACCTCATACTTACGCGAATTGGGCTTCTTATCAATGGTTGTAATTGAAATAAAGCAATGAAATTGACTGTTTACGTGTTATTCTGTGTTCAGCATATTTGCAAAGCAGGCACAAGTGTCTCACTGAAACAGGTGTCTTATAGCAGTTTCATGTGGAGATTACGACTAACTATTTTTTATTTAAAAAATAGTTTCGGTCTTCATTTTACATATTTCTGTAATTTTTCCTGGAAAAAAAACTTCATTTTTTCATATAGGCTGAGTTTTTTGGGGGGGTAAGCACAGGGACCTCTAGCTGAGCACCACCTGCAACCCCCGGAATGAGAAACACTTTCCGTGAAGATATCTAATACAGTATTTTCAACTCTTCTTTTCAATAATTATTAGTAGCAGTCAAAGACAGGGAATTACGCCATATTCAAATTCCCAAGCATACCTTGATAGGCTATATTAAAGTATTTATTGATAAGCAATTAATAAATGTCTGTAATGAAATTAACTCTATATTAAACTGTACATACATACAATATGCAACAGTAATTATTGTCCGTAGCATTTTATAATTAGCAAAGTAGAAATTTGTTTTAGCAGTTTGAGGTAATTAAAGTACAGGGTGTGCTAGAAACAATGCTTCAAAATTATTTGGTCATTTTCCTAATTAATCACTATGTATTCAATATATGTAGTGGTTTACATTTCCAAATTCTTCAGATTTAGAACACTTCCACATGGTGACCATTAGGGTGGTCCTTATTTTTGAAGTTTTGAAATGTGTACCTCCCACCATTCCAATTGATGTTCCATGGTAGAAACTAATGTGTACAAAATCTTTTTCAATCGGGTAATATTTAGGGTGTGCTCAGTCAAACCAACGTTTTCTGCTTTTAACTTTATTCTGCCTATAATTAGAAAATTAGAACTTTCAATTAATCAATGCTAAAATATAGAATGCACATTGGAAAAGCAACATTTTTCTGCATTTATACATATGCAAGAGAGTAACAGAGTACCTAAATGGTGTAATATGGGTCTCACAGTCTAACTTATGCACATTTCGATTCAGGACATTCGAGTCCTATTTGGTCTTGGTAGCAGATGATGAGGAAATACCCTGAAGGAGTGTGGCTTTTTGGCAATTGAAATAACGCTTGCGGTGTTCTTGGACAACTTGCAGGATGAACTAAGTCTGCTCCTCGTCTTTCGTCAGCAAACCGTTGTATTCCTGTATCAGTGCGACTCCTCGTTCTGCGGTGTCGTTCACAACGCGAAAATCTCGGACGACATCCTCTGCTTGCAGATAGTCGGGATTTATCATCCAAGTGTCAGGATCCACTTCCAAGAAGGAATCCAGAAGTGAAAGAATCTGGAAGAACTTCCGCGTGTGAAGCGTACGAAATCACGGGGATTCTGGGGATCCTGGCATGGTCCAGAGAGATTCGCTTGGGAAGATCCTCCTCTCCCTCCCGACTGAGTGCTTCCACCATCGCCCTCTTCTCGGAAGCGTCGACGTCTCGGTCAAAGAAGGCGAGTGCCGCCAGTTGTTCGCTTAGATACCAGAGCTGCCCGCGCAGCTTGTTCAAGGCACCCTTGGCTGCTGGCGAGTCGATTGACACGAGAAGTTTCAACAGACACAGATTGCTGGCAGGAGCTGCAGTTGACAGGTGGGAGAGGAACCAGGACTTAACATACACTCCAACACCAAAGACACAGAAGTTCCGAAGACCTTGCGTCTCTTGCTTCGTCAGCTTGAAGCCAGTATCTCTGAACATGAAGATTTTCAAAGCGTAAATCAATCTTGACATGAACCGTGCACGGTGGATGACACCTGGCTTCCTGAATGATACTGCACGCGGTAAATCTCCTCTCACGAACAGGAGGGTCAACTCCAAGAGTTCGTAGTAATCATCACGTTGATGCGTCAGTCCAAGTTGACTGATCACGAAATCCTTGACATCAGCAGAAAAATCCAAAAGTGCAGCTGCAACGACTGGGTCTTCTACTCCAGGCTTGTAATGAGTGACATCGATATATGGCCGGAATGTCTTGAACCGCTTGAAAAATAGGATCTCGGGGCCACTCGATGGTCCCATCGTGATGCTGAATGCTTCTTCAAGAATAATTTCATGGCTGTGATGTCTGCACGCCAAGTAGAGAACTTCTGTCTCCAGCTTCATTTCGAGCAAAACACACGCACAGTTCTTCCGTCCAGTGTTGCTCGATGTTGTATGAAAGCTGAGGGCTTTGATGCGGTCCTTGACACCCTACTCAGACACCATCTCGATCATTGCGTCTGCCATTGCTTGACCAGTTTCAGAATGCAGCTTTGGAATGCATAGGATTTGCTCAATTCCAGACCCTGAGACAATGATTGCAAGTCTATTGCAATTATGATCTCCTGTTAGATCCTGCATCAGCTTTCCGTCCCAATGAAGCACCAGCGGCCTCTGGGGGTTGAACTCAGCCTTGAGCTGAGCTGCTAATTCAGCCCGATGCTTTTGACGATAACGACGAATAGATGACCGATTGATGGTATATTCCTCGACGTTTAGAAAAAGAATGAGAATGTATCGAAAGTCTGGTACTGCATGCTCTCCTTAAAGGAGGAGGCATGCAGTTATAGAGTTCAGAAGAGCAGTGTCCGTTATAATAGCGATAGTAGAGAGAGAGAGAGAGAGTGAGACAACATTGCGGCGAAGAGAGAGGGATTGAAGACAGTAAGAGGCAGGCAATTAATGAGACGAAAAGTCTTTGATTCCACCCACTCAAGTAGTGCTGTGGGGGTTGAGCCACCCCACACGTGAGGAGTATACTTCATACAGGGGCAGACAAGACCCCAATACAGAGACAGGAACTGAGTGGGGTTGAAGAAACTGCAGAGTTGGTACAACACACCTAACCTCTTAGAAGCTGTTTTGGAAAGATAGTATATATGATCTTTCCAGGAAATATCATGAGAAAAGGAAATGCCAAGAGTGTGAAAGATTGTGACGGGCAGACAGATGGAGGAACTGAGTTTTTGAAAGCCACAAGGTTTTCTCTGCCCCAATCAGATATAACAGAAAGATCAGAGGTCAGGTGTACCATAGCCTTCCTTCGTGAATCATGGAGTGACTGTCGAGAGGGACACTTTTTGAAGTGGGTGGAGAAGTGAAGAGTGGAATCATCGGCAGAGGATTGGATAGGACAGGAAGTGAACCTTAAGAGGTAATTGATAAATAAAAGGAAAAGAGTGGATGACAGGACAGAACCCTGAGGAACACCACTGTTAATAGCTTTAGGAGAAGAACAGTGACCATCTACAACCGCAGCTATAGATCGGCCAGAAAGGACGTTAGAGATGAAGGCACAGAGAGAAGGATAGAAACCGAAGGAGGGCAGTTTCGAAATTAAAGATTTGTGCCAAATTCTATCAAAAGCGTTTGATATTTCTAGCGCAATAGCAAAGGTTTCACCGAAATCCCGAAAGGAGGGTGACCAAGAGTCAGAGAGATGGAAGAAGATTGTCAGTAAAGTGTCCCTTGCGGAACCCATGCTGACGATCTGAAAGAAGATTACGAAAAGAGGTGTTTAAGAATCTTCCTATTAAGGATAGATTGAAAAACCTTAGGAAGGCAAGAAATCAAAGCAATTCCTTCTTTGGGACAGACTGAGTCAAAACGAACTTCCTGCTGGAAGAAAAAGTACCAGATGAAAGGCAGCAAAGATGAAGGAGTTTTTCTAGGGGGGGTGTCAGCACAGAAGTACACTTCTTGAGAACAACATGAAGAACACCATCAAACCTTAAGACTTTCTAGATTTGAGCCGAGATAGGGCGGGAGGAACATCTTTGACAGCGATTCTAATTTCAGACATAACTAAATCGGAGGGAGGAGGAGATGGAGGAACAGCACTGGAATCGTCTAGGGTTGAGTTGGAGGCGAGATTTTGAGCGAAGAGTTCAGCTTTGTCAGGAGAAGAAACGGCAACTGAGCCGTCAGAATGGAATAGAGGAGGGAAAGAAGAAGTAAAGTTGTGGGAGAGGTTTTTGTTGGCTGGATTTTGTTGGCTGGATTTTTTTAGACATTTTTGTCTAATGAAGGAATTTTTGGTGAATGAAGAACAGATTTTGCACGATTCCGGACAGGAATATTAGCTAAGTGAGGGTCAGGAGTTGGATGGCGACAGTATCTTCTGAAAGCGGATAGCACTAGAGCAAGTAAAGTTAAAGCAAGTTTTTTTTATTAGTAATAGGAATAGAATATGGAATGTACGCCTCCTCGCCCGAGAGAATCACCCCCGTGATGCGCTTAGCACACTCGGAAGGGCCCCGCCCTCGGAAGCGGTAATCATTTCATGGGAAATCATAGTAGTACTGACTAAGGGCCTCCTTGTGTAAAGTGAATCAAGCAGAGGCTCAGAACATCTCAAATGGGCAGATGCAGTCCTGCTACCCGGGTTTGTGTTCCCGGTATCGGCAGCGGGGGAGCCAAAAGTGGGGATATTTACAGTCCCCTCCCAAGAGATTCTTAGGCTTTTGAAGTTGTTGTCATTGTTAATTTTTTTTTTAAAGATTATGTAATGTGTAAGATGCGTGTATGTGTAGTAAAGAATAGGGAGCGAAGTGTGTGTTTGAGAGCATGCTGAACTGTTCACAGGGTAGATGAGACACGGTGAAAGACTAGCTAAAGAGGACAGTAACAGGAGAAACGGACGTTCCAGCACTACCTATCTTCTGTTTAATATCTCCCCCTGGAGTACTTCCCTGGTCGATTGGTGTCTACAATTTCCTCCTTAATATGAGTATTATTCTTTTTTCACTATTTGTATGTTGAATACCTTAATGGAAAGACCTTGAATCGTTTAGGATTTATAACCTTGTTCTTATTTTTGGACTGTTGGCAAAATGCCCTACTGCAATGTTTCTGATGACATTACCACATACAGTTAATGAGGAGTCATGGTGAAAGTACATTTCTACATGATCCCAAGCTACTCAACACTAATTGTGAAGGTGTTTCTTGTGAGTTTTTAAACTTTTTTATATTTTTAAAGGATGTTATTCTCTTGTGTCAAATTTCTTATTTTGTCGATCATGCAAATGCTTTTTTATATTTACATATTATTCCAGTGGTGAAACTTATTAAATTTTTGACTTTAGAGTCTATATACAGGGTGTACATAAAGTCAGGATCTATTTTTGTGAAGCACTTGGAAATTATATGGAATTCAATCATAAAATGATAAAGTGGTAACATTTATTAAATAATTAAGAGTAGGATTCGACGTGACGCCCATCAGTATCCCTGCACAGCTCAAATCGTTCCGCAGCATTTCTAAACACATTCTGGAGCATTTGCGGGGTTATGTTATCTGCAGCAGTTCGTATACGTGTACGTAAGTTTTCAAGACTCGTAATCTTCGTCTGATAGACGTGCGATTTGATAAAGCCCCATGCAAAGAAATCTAAAGGGGTTAAATCTGGTGATCTCGCTGGCCAAGGTCTGTTGCTTCCGCGTCCGATCCAGCGATTTGGAAAACGTCCATTTAGATAATCCTGAACAATTTTGGCATAGTGACAAGGAGCACCATCATGTTGATAGACGACAGGGATAGGATTGTTAGTACCGTCGTCTATCAACATGATGGTGCTCCTTGTCACTATGCCAAAATTGTTCAGGATTATCTAAATGGACGTTTTCCAAATCGCTGGATCGGACGCGGAAGCAACAGACCTTGGCCAGCGACATCACCAGATTTAACCCCTTTAGATTTCTTTGCATGGGGCTTTATCAAATCGCACGTCTATCAGGCGAAGATTACGAGTCTTGAAAACTTACGTACACGTATACGAACTGCTGCAGATAACATAACCCCGCAAATGCTCCAGAATGTGTTTAGAAATGCTGCGGAACGATTTGAGCTGTGCAGGGATACTGATGGGCGTCACGTCGAATCCTACTCTTAATTATTTAATAAATGTTACCACTTTATCATTTTATGATTGAATTCCATATAATTTCCAAGTGCTTCAAAAAATAGATCCTGACTTTATGTACACCCTGTATAATGATAACGAAAAATTTTATTACTGGAAAAATAACTTCCATAATACATATAGTAATAATAAAAACTGCTAAAATTCCAAATGCCTGAAGCAGTTCAGATAGAGAGTCCATAGGGCCTAATTACTAAACTAACCCACCCTAACCTAACATATTTAATATAGCCTAAACTAACCTAATTTAACATATTATTAAGCTGTTATGAACTTCGGAATTTCGCCTCAAAACTAAAGTCAGGAATAGGCTAAAAACAAAAATAGAAGTAATGAAAACAATATTGGTGTTAAGCGGAGCTACATGCAAACATTTTCCAGCTTGCTAATTGGTGATTAATTTCATGGTAATGTTTTCGAAAATAATATTACTTGTAATATTACTTCTCCTTTGCGCTTTGCATGCTATCCAATTTGCCGTCCAGGTAGATTTCAAATTATTTAACGAAAACGTGCAAGGCCCAAATCAATATTTTGGTTCAGTACAAATGTCGAGGAATAACATTACAATATACAGTATATGACGTTTTAGATAAAGCCGAAAATTCAAGATCGAACACCTACGGTATTAATTAGGTGGTACGTGTACCTTCCTTCCTTCCTTACTGGTACTAAGAAAAGCATGATGGTAAAAAGTGGTACGTCGACCGGAAAAGGTTGGGAACCCTTGTTTAGAAGATATATGGCAGGAATGTTGCGTAATTTGGATAATTGGATTATACGCGTTTTCAATGCCTTGCATTAGAGACTGTAATGAACATACTAATATATATATATATATATATATATATATATATATATATATATATAATATATTATATATATATATATTATAATATGAATTACATGAACAAAACCTAATTTCCTAATGTCGACGTTCAACAAGTCGGCCTTATTCCAGATCAAATTTATGCAAGTACATGAATTTCAAATGAAAATGAAAAGTTATTTTAACTGAGTGACTAACCCATATATACATTTCATATTTTCAATGAAAGTGACTAGCCTAACCAGACCTAGCGTAACCTAACCGGGCATAGTGAACCTAACCTTACTTAATTTAAACTGCCTTAGCATGAATTTAATTGACATGCATAAAGTCGAGATTAGCTGAACTTCATTCTCACCGAACTGATGGTAATGTTCTCAAGTGGATCGAAAATTGGCTTAGTGGACATAAACAAAGAGTGGTCATTAATGACAAAACGTCTAACTGGAGAAGCGTAACTAGCGGCGTGCCTCAGGGATCAGTTCAGGAACCAGTTTTTTTATTATTTATATCAGTGATATCGACATAGGAATTAACAGTATAATTTCAAAATTTGTGGATGATACAAAACTAGGGGAACGAACAAAATCAGTGGCAGAACACTTGCAGATTCAAGAAGATATTAATAAGTTACTCGAGTGGGAAGAAATTTAGCAAATAAACATTAATATAAATAAATGTAAAACGTTGCATATCGGTAGAAACAACGTTAAAGAAAAGTATTTTATGTACGAGAAGACACAAACGAGTTTTACGGAAGAAAAAGATTTGGGTATTAATGTTGCCGATATTCTTAACGCGAATAAGCAATGTATTGAAGGGGTTAGAAAAGCAAGTAGAATCCTAGGATTTATTGGTAAATCATTTGAATTTAATTCAGAAAAAAAAATTCTGACATTATATAATTCCTTAGTACGCTACCATCTAGAATACTGGGTTCAGTTCTGAGTTCTATACTTGCGGCAGGACATAGACAGAATGGAGAGAGTGTCGACACGGGCTTCTAAGACGATTCCTATATGCGAAACAACTCATATTCTGCCCGTTTAGAAACGTTAAACTTACTCTCACTCGTAAAAAGGCTGATTCGAGCCAGGTGTTTAAAATGATTAAAGGTTTTGATAACGTCAACGCCGAAAAATATTTCCACTTCAGAAATGCAGATAGAACTCGCGTACTGGTCTTAAATTAATCGGTAAACATTTTGTTTCTATGTAATGAAGTTAAACATTTCTTCCTCACTCGTATCATTAATTTGTGGAATGGATTGCCAGCGAGTTTAGTACAAAGTAATTCGGTCGAGTCCTTTAAATTTGGACTGGTCCAGCCTAGCCTAGCCTAGCTGGACCAGCTCAAGTTGTATTGCATGGGTTGTAATAACAATACACACACTAGGGTTGGTACCAGCTTACCACCCCAAGTGTGTGTATTGTCCCATTTAGGAGCATTTGTTAGCGTATAAAAGTATTGTAGAATTTTCACTCTGATTCTTTCCTCTTTGCTTTAAACTTTTTACTTATCTTTAAATTTCCTTCCTTTCTTTCAACTTCCCTTCTTTGCTTACGCTTAAATTTTTACTCGTCTTCAAATTTTCTTCCATCTTTTACGGGAGCAGCCGGTTTATTGCTGTTTGGTATCCTTTGTATTCCTTTGTATTTTCGGCATCACGAGTATGTAAGTTTGGAAATTTTGGTGCCGACATTGTGTATATTTACAGTGTACAGATCGACATTGTTTCGGCTACCCCTTAATAAATATATATATATATATATATATATATATATATATATATATATATATATATATATATATATATATATATATATATATTATATATTAGGGTGGCTATCAGCATATAAGGACAAACAAATTTTTTTTAACTTTAGAGTTCGGAAGGTCGAATTTTGTTCTTTATCATGAGAAATCTTAGCATGTAATTTTTTAAAGCAATCAAATCATATTTAGGGGTGGCGCACGGCAGTAAAAAATGTAGAGTAATCTACTTTTAATTAATAGTAAAATACCCCATTTATTTCTTTGCAAAATTTGCAGAAATTATTATTCAAATGTTTATATGAAATATTCATGTTTTCAGATATATAGTTGTATTTATGATATAATATCAATATATGTAACTACTTCTTGTGATTTTTGGCATCTGAAAACCTGGCAAAGAGAAAGCTGCAACTAAAATCTTCAGTTAACTACATGTTGAGGAAGTCCGTATGTGGCAGTAATTCGTGCTCCATTTATCTCATGGTTAGGGGCTTCAAGCCCTAAAATTTTAATTTTTTTTGCAATCATGGCTAGTACTAGTTACAGTACTCGTTCTAAAACAGATATATGGCGTGTTGGTCCAACTTTACCAAAAATTGGGCGATAAACTTCCTTCTCAGCAGCAAGTTTTGGCACTTTTTTTACCATCATTCAGAGATGAAGCTCCCTTTGAAAGATAGTGCTAAGAACACTTTGATCAGTGTTATGGGTTTCTGGAAGAAAGCCAGTATTCCAACTGCGCATGAACATGATCTTATTAAGCGGTTGCTGAAACTTCATTCTGAATGGAAAACATTACAAAAAAGTAAGTCCCGTCGATCTTAAAAGCAAATTTCCAATGAAACACACTTCACATCACGACTCAATGAACTATTTGACATTGCACACGAGAATGCTCTGTCTATGATGAAAGTAGAAGATAAGAAATTCCTTATTGCTCAGCGCAGTGGAAGGAAAGGTCACATAGCTTGTATTGAAAAATGACAACACTCAAGGAAAGAAATAAGATAATTAGAGAGCAAAATTTTATTAGCCGCAAGAGAAAACACGAAAAAAAATATAACAATTAAGCAAAGTTGCAACAATAGATTCAAGTTCCAGTAGTGATAACGAGTCGATCCATTCGGAAAATAGTACATCTCAAAAATTAAAAAGTTTTTCTCAGGGTGACACCCAACCACAATTGAAGAAAGCAAGACCTCACAACATAATGACTCCCGAATTCGCGCAACCTCTAGACCGTACAAAGACCAGCAACCGAGCAGCAGCTCATATCGTTGCTGCTACGGCAAAAAATTTAGGATATGATGTAGAGTCATTATCGATCAATAAAGATTCTATTCACACTAAAAGGATGAAAATTAGAAAAGAAACTTCAGCTAATATCAATGAACTCTTTGCTCCAGAAAACACCCTAGTAGTTCACTGGGATGGGAAAATGCTACCTGATATCGGAAAAAAGTCTGTCGGTCGTTTGCCTGTGGTAGTGACTAGTAAAGATACCGGCAAGCTTTTTGCAGTCCCTAAGCTTACCTCCGAAAGTGCAAAAGCAATTGCAAAGGTTGTTGTTGAAACTGTAAAAGAATGGAATTTAACCAACCAGATGAAAGCTTTGTCATTTGATACCACGGCAAGTAATACAGGAAAGAGAGGAGGTGCCTGCATCCTGATTGAACAATGTTGGACAAAAATCTGTCGTCATCATATCCATGAGATTATAGTTGGAAATGTATTTGGCGTCCTTTTTGGTCCCTCATCAGGACCTGATACTGCTTTATCTAAGCTATTACAGCTAGAATGGAGTAACATTGATAAGAATAAGCTTGAACCAGTGATTGGTGATAAAGAAGTGACCTTAGACATATCTGAATGGAAGGAAATAATTGAACTCTGTAAAACTAACCTCGAAGAACGTCAACCAAGAGATGATTACCGAGAAACCTTAGAATTAACATTGTTGTTTCTGGGAGAAGTATCCCGACGAGGAAGAAGACTGATGCAACCAGGTGCTCTACATCGTGCACGTTGGCTGACAAACGTAATTTATTCTTTAAAGATTTATCTCCTCCGTTCAGAGGTTCGTCTAACATCAAGAGAAATATAATCTTTAAGAAGATTCAATTTATTCACTACAAAGATTTATGTAAAAGCATGGTTCCAATGTCCACAAGCAACTTTAGTTCCTGCAAATGACCTTGGGGCTCCTTCAGCAATTAAAATCTTACCCAGACACTGTCGTCTCCAAATCTGCAGCAAGGCATTCGGTAGTCAATTGTGGTATTTAAGTGAACGTCTGATTGGTCTCGCTTTCTTTGATGATCGTGTACCTTTAGAAATGAAGAGATTGATGGTCGCAGCTCTAAAAAATGAAGGGGATAAATGCCCTCCAAATAGAATTTGGCCAACGATTGCTGAAGGAAAAGATCTGTCATCATTTGTCACAGCAAACTCTCGACAACTGTTCTCAGTTTTAGGGTTGGAAGATAACTTTCTAACTTCTGTAGATCCAGCTCAATGGGAACAGATTCCAGATTATCAAAAAGCTTCCAAGATTTTTAAAAGCATGAAGGTTGTCAATGATATAACAGAAAGAGGAGTAGCATTGAAAAGGACTTTAACGCCTCTGTAACGAGAAATGAGGAACAGACAGTTTTTGCTCCAGGTCGTTGAGGAACATCGTAAAACATTCCCAGATGCAAGAAAGAAAACGTTAGTTGAAGGTCTTCAAAGTTCAACCAGGCGACAATGAGTTGTATACAAATTGGTATTCTGAGTTTTTTAGGGAACAATATTATGGGTTCCGAACTTAACTTTTCGAATATATATATATATATATATATATTAGGGTGTCTCTTATTGGGTAGTCAAAAATTGAAATGTTGAATTATTTTATCTGCGCCCCCTAAAATAGTTCCATTTAGCATAAAAACTAAAACTTGAAAGTTTGACACAAATTGGCTCATATTTAGGGGTCGCCCCCGGCTAATAAAAATGGTGACCATGGCATAATAGCTCCTGACATATGATTATGCTCATTATACACATAATTCATTCCTTCTTTTTTTAGTTTGATTCGTTTTTATAAGTATAGGCCTTCTTATTTATCATTGATCCTTTTCTAACCTATCCTTGATGTTGTTATAATCCATCCTTTGGTCCTCAATCCTTCTTTATCCCAATCCTTTTTCTCCTATCCAAAATCCTTCCTGGCTCTTTTTTTATATACAATCAGCAATGAAGCATTGCTACAAAAAAAAAACATTAGTGTATTATATAGAGATAAATTCAAAATGCCAGTGCTATTTACATACTTTAATTACTTTAATTAGCATTATTTCCTTATACAACATTTATTTAATATACAATGATTATACAATATGGTGTATTTTAAGGTGCGACCTCAATGATGGTTATTTTTTGAGAAGAACAGTTTTTGATGGAACTGGGTGACTCTGGCGGTGTTTTGCAACAATTTGGAGCAGCAACTGGAGCTGCTCTTCCCCCACTGTCAATTTCTTATTCAGCTCTTGAACTAAAGCTAATGCACGTTCTGCCCGGTCATTTACAACAGATAGAGCTGCAACAATAGCTCTGGCCCTTAAATATTCACAGTTGGATGTCCAAGTGCTGGGTGCCTTGTTCAGAAATCCTTCTGGCAAATTCAGCTTAGTAAAGAATTCTCTAGTATTTCTCGTAACAAGTTGGTGTAGTCCTTCACCAGAGCAGAAGGTCGATTCAGGAATCCGAGGACGCTTGGGTGGTCTATCAGTGGACTCATCTTCTAATGCCTTTACCATGCGTTTCTTTACATCTGTAGTAATTCGCTCATCAAAGAAAGCAAGACCAAGTGCTTCTTCAGACAGGTACCATAAGTGGTTAGAGAGCTTTTTTTTAGTTGCATCAGAAATCTTTTTGTTAGGATAATTAATCAATGACCTCATAAGGAGCCAGTCATTAAATGGGGTTTCAATAGGGAGTGAGGATGTTGTCCAAGCCTTCATATAGATGAGAACAGAAAAAAGGGAAAGATCTCGAATTCCTCGTTCTTCAGTCTTAGTCATCTTGAACTGGTTTCGAAAAAGCCACATCTTGATAGAATAGAGCGCTTTGGACATCCAGCGAGCTCGATGCATGGCACCTGGTGCACGAAACTTGATGCCTTTATTGGGGACACCTCCAAGAAAGATGATGGACAGATCCAAAAGTTCTTGATAGTCATCCCGTAGCATAGGTGCCTGGGATCTAGCAAACTGAATTAGTTCAGTTTTAGACTGGATAATTGCTTCTTTAGTAATCGTGTCTGTCTCACCTGTTTGGAACTGGCTTTGATCAACAGAAGTCCAATTGTCACGAAAACGCTTAAAGATCAATATCTCTGGACCAGTTGATGTAGATCCCAATGTTGCTTCAAATGCAGCTCCCAACAATAAATCTAAAACATGGTGTCTACAAGGCAAGTACAAAACATCATGTCCCAATTTTGCTTCGATGAGAGCACAGGCTCCACTATATTGACCCGTGTTTGAAGCTGTTGTATCGAAACAAATTGCTTTTACTCTCTCTGTAATTCCCCATTCATTCAGGCAGTTAAAGACGGCTTCAGCTTGTGCTTCTCCAGTTGAGTTTGGGATTTTGGGGACACCAAGCAGCTGTTCAACACTAGGTCCTGACACAAGTACTGGGAGACGATCAATGTGCTTGTGCGAGGTGAGGTCCTCCATCATCTTGCCATCCCAGTGGACTGTCATAGAACATTCTCCATGGAAATGCTCCTTAAGTTCTTTAGCATGACGAGCTCGGTTCTTATTTCGAAGGCGATGGATAGAATGTTGGTTTATGTTGTAATCTGAAGCGTCCAAACCAAAGCTTTTAGCTGCCTCTGCGAGGATAAATGTTGCCTCTCTAGAGGAAATTTGTGTAATTTTTTCATTAAATTCATAAAAAAAATTTCAAACACTAATAAAATCTGTATAAATAATTGTGAAAAATATAATAACATAGTTTATTATCTGATAATAGCAAAAAAGAAGTATAGTGATACACAGTTACACACCTTTTACTTATGACAGCAGAACACTGAATGATGACAAATAAACAATTGCAACATAATCTGGAGCATTCTTGATGAAACATGTTTAAACAGGTTGATCTTGTCTTATCAAGCAATATTTTCAGCTACAAACTTGACAATTATCTCTAATATATTCATTTAATTGAATTCATCATAAATATGATGATTAATTAATTAAAAACATATGTTTAGTATACTTGACAACTGCTAGTAATTTCAAATATTAATTGCATAAATAATAGCTATATTTTATGAACTTTAATAAGCGGGGGCGACCTGTAAAAATTGTTTAATCCAAAAAAAGTTTTATATGTGATGTTTTTTCAACCAATGGAACTGGTTGAGGGGGCGCAACCTAAAACAATCAACACTTCGAAAATAAGAGACACCCTAATATATATATATATTTTTTTTTTTTTTTTAAGTTCAGGAAGAACCGATTCGCCTCTATTTAAAAGGGCATATCTCAGCGGAAAAACAAAGAAAAAGGGAGAGGAAAGACAGAGGAAAAAGAAAGGGTGGAGGGGACAGTCGAAGTGGAAAAAGACCAAGGATGACAAGGACTGCAGGGTCGAGCCCCATCATCCTTGGGTGCTAGGGCCGGGAGGGTGCACGTGAAACCTCCAGGAACAAGCACGTACAAACGAGCACAAAGAGTACTCAAGAGCACGAGCTTAGAACCCCCTTGCGGGGATATATATATATATATATATATATATATATATATATATATATATATATATATATATTACAGTCAATGTCTAATATCAGGCAATTTGTAAATTGACTGAAATTTTAGGCAATGTGTCAAATTGCTGATACACACAAAACCTAACCTAACGAATTTTTAGGCAGCATATTGGGAAATACCAGTGGGCATGTCCCAAAGCTGGATCCTATCTGCTTTGCAGATAGCTGGTGAGGGAAGCTATATTTTTAGGACCTCTTTGCGAGTGACCCGTTGTCCACGTTGGGTCGGGCTGACATCACGAAAAAGAAAAAACTATAGTGTTTGTCATTTAGCATTACTTATTCGGACTACGTATAGTGGATTTAATTTTCCCAGAAGAGTTCCTTGTTCTATGCACGGTCTGTGTGTATCATGAAAAAACCTCAGGGGACTATTCTGAGTTCAATCCCATATATATATATATATATATATATATATATATATATATATATATATATATATATATATAATATATATATAATTATATATATTTTACTGTAGTGCACGTTATAATCGTACAATGACTCCGCGTATATACTTTTATGTTTCATAGTTAGTAACAGTTACATAATTAATGTGAAAAGATGCCTGAGCATCGAACCGGTGGTATCTGGACCATTATTTAAAGGGACGAGAAGTGGGATCCCTATCGGCGTTCCCTCCACCTCCACCCGAACCAACCCCACCATCTACGCTCCCTCGCAAGCCTGCTCCTCCATTGATACAGGTACAATAGGATCGTCTGCTGAAAATCGTGTTCTTGTAGAAAATCCTTTATGTTTTATATTTGACAAAGTAGATCATATTAGGTCAGACCTTCTCGTATCTGTTTGTTGTGGTTTCTATGATGAGGAAGAAATAGAACATGTGAGGGTACAGTTAAGCACCCTATTCACTGCTGCCCTCCCAACTCGTAGAGGTAATTCTAGAAACGAGAATATCCTAAAAGACATTATAAATAAAGTGTTGACCCCCCGGGATAATGAGTACAATATTACCTTCTACGTTACTAACTTCCATAGAATACCGGTAATCTCTATAGGTGATGTAGCCGTTTCGATGCTCCTCAAACAGTACAACGAAGTACAAAAGTCGTTAGTTGAACTGAAACACCAACACGTGGTATCAAATCAGAAAAATGCGATTTCGCTAGAACAATTTCGGTCAGAGTTAGATGCGTTGAAAGAGACTCTCCTCCCAAAGCCCAGTTACTCGGAAGTTGTCCAGCAAGTCAGAACCCCAAGAAGCGCGTCGGGCAGCGAGGGAAACGAAATCCCCCTCTCCCAACTCCCCCCTGAATGTGGGGTAGAAACGCAGCATGCAGGGGAAACGGTCAACCTCCCTCCTGTTCAGGAAAGGACTCCTGCTCCCGATTTCACAATGAGGAACAGGGACTGTCCGATGCCAAGAGACGAGGCATCACTGCCCTCTTCCTTACCTTGCACTGCAGGGGAGAGGCGTTCGATTACTCAAACGCCTCGCTCGACGTGCAGTTCCACCCCTTCTCACCGAAGAAGAAGGGGCACGCGCGTCCGTCAGGATATAAACACCGCTAACAGACCCTCACCAAGCCACAGAGTAGGGGAGGGGGCCTCCTATCCCCCCAAGGTCGTGCCACCCATACTCCAGTCAGGCGAACCCTGCCTCAGGGAGATTGAGGGAAGAGGACGGGGGGGGGGGTCACAGTTAACAGGCGCTCTTCACGGAGAGTTCCTCAACCTGTCTTCGCCGCAAGGCCACCGGTGAGGAATCTCACCCTTTTTGTGTCGCGAATTCAGCTCTCGAATGAGGAAAGCGATATTTGACACATGATGGAAGAAGTCTGTGGTGAACACAATATATTGTTAGTTATAAAACTAAACACAAAATCTCCGTATTATAACTTATTTAAAGTAATAAGTAAAGGTGTAAATTCGCATTTCAACCCGTACAATATGAGTCATTGGCCAGAAGGTATTATTGTTTAGTTTATTCACTTTTCCAGGAGATTTGATAACAGGCAAAATAATAATAATAATAATAATAATAATAGGCGCCCTAACGGTAATGCCTGAAATTTGTACTGAGTATAATAATAATTATTATTATACTCAGTACAAATTTCAGGCATTACCGTTAGGGTGCCTATTGTTATTATTATTATTATTATTATTATTATTATTATTATTTTGCCTGTTATCAAATCTCCTGGAAAAGTGAATAAACTAAACAATAATACCTTCTGGCCAATGACTCATATTGTACGGGTTGAAATGCGAATTTACCCTTTAATTATTACTTTAAATGAGTTATAATACGGAGATTTTGTGTTTAGTTTTATAACTAACAATATATTGTGTTCACCACAGACTTCTTCCATCATGTGTCAAATATCGCTTTCCTCATTCGAGAGCTGAATTCGCGACACAAAAAGGGTGAGATTCCTCACCGGTGGCCTTGCGGCGAAGACAGGTTGAGGAACTCTCCGTGAAGCGCCTGTTAACTATAATCATTAATAATAAATTTTCTATCAGTCATGGCGGATAACTTGTTGAAAATAGTCTCATATAACGTAAAGTCAGTGAGGAATTCAATTGTAGATGTTCATAAAATCTGTGACAGTGCAGATTTGATACTCCTGCAAGAGCACTGGCTACCTAAGCAAGAGCTAAAATTCCTCTCTACCATCCATGATGACTTTATGTATCATGCGTCATCAGCAGTAGACTTGTCAGATGAATTAATGTGCGGTAGGCCTTTTGGTGATGTTGCTTTCTTAATAAGGAAAAATTGTCAAAACAAAAAATTTTTAACCAGCGATAATGTAAGGTTGTTAGGCATTGAATTACAAGTGAACAATGTTTGCATATTAATTGTAAACTGCTATTTACCATACAACAACGGCAGTAATGTAGATGAATACATTGATTTGCTGTACAAAATTAAGTCATTATCAGATAACCCCAAATATTCTCACTGTATAATAATGGGGGGACTTCAACGCGCATGTAAACTCGGAATTCTTTGTAGAATTGGATAACATTTGCGAGTCTGCCAAATTAAATATAAGCAATGTAGATGTATTAGGGGTAACCAGTGGTAATTTTACATACGTTAGTGATATGAGTGGTACCACCAGGTGGATTGATCATTGTCTCACTTGTAATAATCTAAAGGATCGAATTGTTAGAGTTCATATTCTGCATGATTTCCTTCTTTCTGATCATAGACCATTAGAATTATTAATTAATTTTACCAATTTATGCGCAACACGACATAAGAACTCAGTAGGTAAGAATAATCGGATCACTTGAAGATCCGTCACCCTAGCCTTTTTTAGTTAGCTTTACAAGGCTAACTAACGAAAATATCACGACCTAACCTAACCAATCGTCAAGGGCGTACAGTTGACCTAATGATTGGTTAGGTTAAGTCGTGATATTTTCGTTAGTTAGCCTTATAAAGCTAACTAAAAAAGGCTGGGGTGACGGATCTTCAGGTGATCCGAATAATAGCGTCGACTGGTCTAATGTTAATATGTAACAGAGAATAGAATACAAAGACAAAACAGGTCACCTCTTTAATAATTTAGAAATTTGGCATCTTGCCTGCAGTAATCCTTGCTCAAATGATTCTTACTTTAAACTCATAGATAGGTATTATAGTAAGATAGTATCCCTGTTAAGAAAAGCAGGAAGCCCCCTCATTAAATCTTACAACTATCATACTAAGATTATTCCTGAATGAAATGATTTTATTGCCCCCCAAAGAGGGAATCGAAAGACGCCTACGATTTGTGGTGCTTTCATGGTAGACCTAGATTAGAACGAGTATACATGAATATGTGGAGAAGTAGGGGTCAGTATAAGGCGGCCATAAGACAATGTAAATAGGAAGAAGAGTCTATTCGAGCATCAAAAGCCTGTGAAGCTCACATAAATAACGATAATAAAAAATTTTGGAAATTTGTTAAGAATCAAACGGGTGTCAAAAATGTCCTCCCTCCGACAATCGATGGGGTGTCGGGGGAGGATGAAATTGCAAAGCTGTGGAAAAACCACTACTCTAATTCTTAACAGTGTAAGTAGGGATAATCTTAAGATAGATTGCAGCGAAATGCCTTTGGGAGGGATAAGAGAAAATACTTTGATATCAGTTCCTGAAGTAGAGAGATTAATTAAAGAGTTAAAGACTGGTTCTGCGTCAGGGGTAGATGACTTATCGAATGAGCACTTAAAATATGCCAATGACGACGTATGTCTGCATATATCATTGCTCTTATTAGCCATGCTTGCTCATAGCTATATCCCTGCAGAGTTCATGAGGGTATATATCTTGCCTTGTCAAAAATAATTATGGAAACATTCTGTACAGCAATAATTACAGACCTATTGCTGTCGCTTCCTGCTTCTCGAAACTACCAGAAAAACTCTTGTTACTCCGATTAAATGATTACCTATGAACATCTAATCAGTTTGGTTTTAAAAGGTCCCACTCAACTGACCTGTGTATCTATGTACTTAAAGAAACAATATCTAAATACACTGACAGTAATTCAACTATATACAGTATAGCTGTTTCCTAGATATAAGTAAGGCATATGATAGAGTGAACCACAATATTTTATTTAAAAAACTAGAAGACAGGAAAGTTCCCATGTACATATCAAATTTATTGAAATTTTGGTATTACCACCAATCTTTTACCGTTAGGTTGGGCAATGTACTATCCGAATGTTTTGGCTCCTCTTGCGGAGTGAGACAAGGCTCCTTGGTCTCCCCTTTGCTGTTTAATGTGTATATTGACGGATTAATTGCTTCACTTAATGAGGCAACAGTGGGATGTTGTATAGATAACACAAGGATAAATAACTTAGTTTATGCCGATGATATGGTCTTAATAAGTCCCTCTGTTAAAGGTCTGGATCGGCTACTAAAAGTCTGCGAAGTGTATTCGCAGAAACATGATATTCTTTTTAATGTTACAAAAACTAAGGTTATGCAATTTCATCCTAAAAGCTGTAATCAGCCAGCTGATATTAGGTTTAAAATGAAAGGTGAAGTAATTGAGGAAGTACAAGAGTTTAAGTATTTGGGTCAAACTATCACCAGCTCCTTGAGTGATGACTCAGATATAAGAAAACAATCTCGAAGCCTTTGTGCTAAAGCGAATATGACTATGAGGAACTCTCGGTTCTGTACAAGTGAAGCTAAAGAGACTCTCTTTCGTACTCTCTGCAGTAATATATACGGACAGCAACTCTGGGTGAATTATAAAAAAGATTCTGGCAGAACCCCTAAATTTGCTGTACAACAGGTTTTTTAGACTCTTACATAAATTACCCCCCCCCCCCCCCCGAGATGCTCAACTTCGCAAATGTTTGCTACTCGCAATGTCCCGAGCTTCTCGGAGGTAACAAGACGTGCTCGATACAGTCTAATGCAAGGAATTAAAAATCAACCAACCTGATTATCCAAGCTATCCATGAGTCCTGCCGTTTATCCTCAAAGCTATTGAATTCTTGGTATGAAAACGTTTGTCTGTAGTTCCACTTAACTCGACATTACTGTAGTATTTCTAATCAAATGTGTATATATTTCTATCCTTAGTATGTGAACTGTCATTGTATTAATAATAGTTATCATATGGACTATAGTCTGCCAATAAACCTTTTCATTTTCATTTTCATTTCATTACAATCGAGTGTCAATAACTTAATATTCTATTAGTTGTGACAGGCACGATCTGACAGTTCCGAGTTACATCGAATCTGTTTTTGCATTTGTTTCCTGTAGGGTGTCTGAAGTTTCTTCTCAGCAATCAAGAAATATTTTTCATAAGTAAAAAATTGTTTCTCTATAATTTTTACATTTTTTTAATAACCACACCATTCCATGACTCCGAACCTGCGGCAAAATGTGATTTCATTGTTCAATAATTCAGACTACAGTATATATTTTCTGGAGTAAAATTAATGTCTGAAATATTCTGTCATTATAATTTTTCCTCAAAATAACAGTTGCAATCGTACATCATTTTATCCTCTTTGGAGAAGCTGAAAAGCGATTCCTATATTGTGCCCTTCATAATTTTCTTTTAAGAGTCAGTCAGTGTGTCTGTCTTTAGATGTCGTATAATCCTTCTTGTTAATCGTTTGTTTTTGTGAAGGTAGGAAAATCCTTTTTGTTTTGTATGACTGTTTTTTAACCGTGTTCCCTTCTTTTCTGGTATGTTTGTTAGTTACATCTTTTATATCAGGGTCAATATTCTCAAGTTTTTCTTCATGATATCACTCTTTTAATGTTGTGAAAGCAGTTGTTGCGTTTTCCAATTTCTTCTTACGAAACAGAATATGTTTTTCTGTGTCATATTTCTTCGTTTCCTCTTTTACGTCATATGCCTGTCAATGTCAATGTTGTTTTTTCTTTTAAAATATATTTTGTCCTACGCACTTCCCTACTTCAGTTACGCTTATACTCTGTCCATTCTTGAACTCAGAGGGCTAAACCACCACTCTCCGTACGTAGCTCAATGGTAGAAACAGTAATAAACCAATAAACCAATAAACAAAACTGACTCGGAATGAATTTACATTCTCTCATACGAGACACGCCCTTCAGTTTGTTTGCGAAACCGGTCGCAACCTTTGGACAACATTGTCCGAACCCAAACACGCTATTAGAACGAGCAATGACGATCCCCGGCCCTTATTCAAGCGTATCAGCTCTCGTAATTACCACTTAACCGTAATATATCCACTCGTGCAAGTATACAGATCTTCCAGCTTGTATTCCCGTTGCATTGCTGAGCTTGCTCTTATTAAATATTGCAGCTCTAACCAATCATTTGTGCATCCGACTTCTAACGGGTGGACATCTTCAACCGTATTGAACGTGAACAATCAGTCATTAGTAACGTGCCTAATTAATTTTCAATTATTGTGTTTATTACTACTTCCGATCACTGATTTCTTGAATTATTTGGGTTCTATTAATCTTCATAATTTTATTTCCATTACTTTTATTATTAATTCTAATATTAAATTATCTACTATTATTATTTATAATACTTTTCATAATTTATTTCGGTACCATTTTCGCTGTTCATTGTGCTCTCCTTCGGTTCTATTTTTATCCCACACCTTCCTCCCTCCACTTCCAATCTTAATCCACATATACACATATACAGGGTGTTTCAGGTCGACCCTAGAAATATGGAAAAGAAACACTTCATATTAGTTACGAAATTACTATGACAAACTTCAAATACCAAATACCAAATACAAACTACAAATTGGCGGAATTTGTAGTTTGTATTTGGTATTTGGTATTTGAAGTTTGTTATAGTAATTCTGTAACTAATATGAAGCGTTTCCTTTTATTGCAGGCGAATGAAAATGGCCGATAGAGGAAGTGGATCATTTCGATTGTCTAAGCAAATTCCGCTAATCTCCATATTTCTAGAATCGAACTGAAACACCTTGTGTAATAATAATAAGGCTTTCGTTATTTTTATATTTTTAGTTGAGCTTGACCATATCTGTAGTATTAGTCGAAAGATTTTGCATCTTTCTTTAATTTATTATGGCTCTTATTCATCATTAAAATTTCTCGAGAGAAAGATTTATCATTTTAAATTGTTACTTTGACTTATAAATAATTTCGCAGTCTAGAGTCGGCGTTTCATGGTTTCCTTATCTTCGACATTTGAGTCCAAACTAAATTGTTCAAAATTACCTAACTTAAATTCAGTCGATTTAGTCTTCCTCTTGGTTGTCACTTAAATGTTCTTCTTTGACATTAATGATAGGCGTTCTTCGGGCTGTCTTTTAGGCTCCTATAGTTTCGAAACACTAAGTCTAACTCGAAGCTTTCTCTGGTATTTTCTTTCTCGCATTACGATAAACCCAAATAGGTGGAGAAAAGCATTTCATGTCGTTCTTGGTCTTCTTTTGTGCCATTCTTCGCCGGATTTATATACGCGTACGTATTTCTCCCCAACTTTCTCTCCTTTATGAATAAAAACAAAATCGCTGCAAAGCGTTACGTTAACTTGAAAACAAAAACAATCTGGATATCGGGATTTCGGGAGAAGAGTTGGAAAAAAGTAGCGGGTGCCTTCTAACTGGTTTGAAAAAAGAATAGCATTGAGGAAAAGTTTAAATCGGACTGAAGAAAAAAACTTCGTTTCGGCGCAAGAACATCAATTGAAAATACAAACTACTGTATTTCAAATTAACAGTGTAAAGAAGGAAAGATTTCGCAAAACACGATATTTAGAAAGGCTATTTTCAATCATTTGCAATCACAACTCGTTCATTGAATCACTAAAAATTACTGTGTATTGTTTGTAGGTTACACTACTGTACTACGAGTATTTCGGGTCCTTCATAAACTTTTGGGAAACGCACGTTCTGACATTCACGTTCACATAGAAATAAGAAATAATAAAACATAAGAAATTATAATAATAATAAATAATATTATTATATATATAGAGAGAATGTGTGTGTGTATTACAGGCAATCTGTGTAACTAGGAATTTCATGAAATCCCTAAAATGTTCGGGGATTTCGTGTAAGGTTAAGTCGTGATATTTTCGTTAAAACTAAAGAAAATATCACAACTTAACTTTACATGAAATCCGTGAGCATTTTAGGGATTTCACGAAATCCCTAGTTTCACAGATTTTCTGAAACATATATACATATATAGATTAGATAGATAGATAGGTAGAATATTCATTATTTATTTAATTAACTAAACTGGCAATCCTCCGAATCCATGAAGTGTTTATACCTGGATTACATACGCCTTCCCATCCAAAGTTGAAATAGAACAATTATATGTATACTGTTGAGAACGTGAACTATAAGTCTATAACCTTTAATTTAGCATTCATAAATGTCACACTTTTTTGTTTTTTATTCCTCACACCTCATTTACATGGAACAAACTCCTCACACTTTCTTTTATCTGATTTCTTTATCCTACAAATAACTTTCAGCATTTAGTCTACGTACCTTTTCATCCACGACATAAAAATAATATTCTAGATTTTATCTTTACCAGAAAAAAATAAAAAAGTTAATAGTGTTACATACCCTTTAGGTTTGTTTTCCTTATTTCCATATACAGTATTTCATTACATCATCCTTTCTCTATCTTAACTGGTTTCTATTCCTAGTTTACTCTGGTTTTCGTAGGCATATAGGGTGTGGATCATCCATTTTGAAAAGCTGGATAATTTTAAAGGACTATTTGAAGTAAAAATAGTTTTAATCAGTGTCTACTTAACTTTATCGTACGCAGAACGCAGAATTTGGATGAAACTAAAAGTATGGTAATGATGATCTCACTGGCTTTTTTGACACGATCATGCTTCTCTCTCTAAGATTTTTATAGCGTGTATAGAATAAGCCAGCAAGCATTCTTAACATAATGTTAATAGTTTCGACAACGCACTCTTAAGAGAGCTTAGAATAGTTGTTCTCAAATTGGGGTACGCGAGAGTCAACAATGACACAATAGAAAATTCTAAAATAAAACTACAATTCTTTAGTCGTACAAAAATATTGTCACAACAAGAGAAGTAGTTTAAATATATGAACAATGTTTTATTTAATTTTAGATTTATAAGTAATATCGATTGGATTTATAATATTGGACCACCCGAAGATCAGGGCCCCCAGCCTTCTTTAGTTAGCTTTATAAGGATAACTAACGAAAATATCACGACCTAACCTAACCAGTCGTCAAGGGCGTACAGTTGACGTAACGATTGGTTAGGTTAGGTCGTGATATTTTCGTTAGTTAGCCTTATAAGGCTAACTAAAGAAGGCTGGGGGCCCTGATCTTCAGGTGATCCATAATATTAAGTTAATAATACTGTTATATATAATATTCTGGTGCAAATTTATTGACACAGGGTGAAATAGGGTTGGTAAAACAAGCTAGGGAGGGTACATGACTATTAAATCAATATCTGTCTGTATAAGGGGTACGTAGCCCAAAACGTCTGAGAAACACTGACGTTGACAATAATACGGGGTGAGCGAAAAGTTCCTGTGCACCTGTCCACTTCCACCACAGTGCAGTACAAGTTCACTACACTTCTTGCAGGTGCACAGGGACTTTTCGCTCACCCTGTACTAACAGAAATGTAGTTGTCCTATTTCTAAACCATTATAAGATACCTTTATGAAACAAATATGAAATATTAACAGAAAAAAATCCTCTTTGATGCTAAGAATAATTTCAGTTAGTTTTTCATAATTTCACAACCATTTTGAAGCGTTCCACTGAGATATAAATAATCTGTATATATATTTTCTACGTTTAATAGGCCTTGTATAATTGCTATCCCATTCACTCGTAATTGGTTCCTCAAACACTATTAATTTATTTATTTTTTAAAAATATTTTTTATTTCTGAATTTCATAATTTGCTTTCATTTTCTGAAAATAACCATTGAATGGGGTTGCGACGATGATAGACAGTCAAGGCAAAGATATAAAACTCCGCTTTCAGTAAAACTTTATTTAAACGTTTTGGAAATTTTATATCACTCCATGATGTGTATATAAAATACTTCATTTATGGAACGGGATGAATTCATAAGTCCACAGGCACATCATCATCTTTATAAAAATATTTGATACAGTACTTTTTTCGATATTTCACATGCTCTCCGAAATCCTGAAACAAACTGTAACTAAACTACGGAGGAAAAAATGTTAAATAAAAACTGACAAAAGAATCACGAATCGCCAAAACTGGTTCTGCATTTGTCTCTCCAGTTTTCGCAAACCAGTCTTTTGGAACGTCTAAATCAGATAATATTTACATTAATTAACTGGGATACGTTTTTCTACTTAACTCGAACGCCACTGAGAGTAAATCATCTAACAGCTGAAGGCATTTCGAGCTTTTAGTAGAGAACTATTGATTCCGAGATGTAGGTCCACGCAGCAGCCATTTGATATTGATAAATGAACACAAACATTCTTCTTCCAAATTTACACAAGTTACACTTGTAGTTCATGTATTTGGTTTTCTTCTTTATCTCTCTATCTATCTGTCTGTTGACCGAAAAATCTATACCAACGGAAAATTTATCTACGGAACCATGTTATAAATGTTCAAACTATTTTTAATTTAGTTCAAAGCACGTTAATGTAATTTCCTTTCGGTAGATACTGTTTGAACACACACACACACACACACACATATATATATATATATATATATATATATATATATATATATATATATATATATATATATATATCTGATATACACACACACCGTGCATGGAACAAGGAACTCTTCTGGGAAAATTAAATCCACTATAGTCCGAATAAGTAATGCTAAATGACAAACACTATAGTTTTTTTTCTTTTCATGATGTTAGCCCGACGTGGGCAACGGGTCACTCGCAAAGAGGCCCCAAAATTACAGCTTCCCTCACCAGCTATCTGCAAAGCAGATAGGATCCAGCTTTGGGACACAATCTAGGATTTAAAGCAGCTTAGCCCCCACTATATTTAGAACCTCAATATAAGCAAAAGACTCGTTGCATTCACGTCGGATTGAATACATCAAAGAAAAAGGGGTAACTATTGTATTTTTAGCCAAAAACCAAAATTTAAACCTCAACTGGCAGAATTGAGCGTCCACTTTCCAAGGAACATAAAATGTCCGTTTCATGATGGGATAGAACTCAGAATGGTCCCCTGAGGTTTTTTATGATACATATAGACCGTACATGGAACAAGGAACTCTTCTGGGAAAATTAAATCCACTATATGTGCCTTGAAAAGTCGACGCTCAATTCTGCCAGGTGAGGTTTAGTTTTGGTCTTTGGCTAAAAAATACAATAGTTACTCAATCCGACGTGAATGCAACGAGTCTTTTGGTTATATTGAGATTCTAAATGTAGTGGGGCTAGGCTGCTTTAAACCCTAGATCCTGTCCCAATACAATGTTTTGCAGATAGCTGGTTAGGGAAGCTATATTTTTTGGACTTCTTTGCGAGTGACCCGTTGCCCACGTCAGGTCGGGCTAACATCATGAAAAAGAAAAAAACTATAGTATTTGTCATTTAGCATTACTTATTCGGACGATAGTGGATTTAATTTTCCCAGAAGAGTTCCTTGTTTCATGCACGGTCTGTGTGTATCATAAAAAAACCTCAGGGAACCATTCTGAATTCTATCCCATATATATAGTATATATATATATATATATATATATATATATATATATATATATATATATATATATATATATATATATGGGGAATGAACTCAGAATGGTTCCCTGAGTTTTTTATGATACACAGACCGTGCATGGAACAAGGAACTCTTCTGGGATAATTAATCCACTATAGTCCGAATAAGTAATGGTAAATGACAAATACCATAGTTTTTCTTTTTCATGATGCAAGCCCGACGTGGCAACGGTCTCTCGCAAAGAGGTCCCATAAATATAGCTTCCCTCACCAGCTATCTGCAAAGCAGACAGGATCCAGCTTTGGGACATGGATCTAGGGTTTAAATCCATGTCCCAAAGCTGGATCCTGTCTGCTTTGCAGATAGCTGGTGAGGGAAGCTATATTTATGGGACCTCTTGCGAGAGACCCGTTGCCCACGTCGGGCTTGCATCATGAAAAAGAAAAACTATGGTATTTGTCATTTACCATTACTTATTCAGACTATAGTGGATTTAATTATCCCAGAAGAGTTCCTTGTTCCATGCACGGTCTGTGTGTATCATATATATATATATATATATATAATATATATATATATATATTATATATATATATATATATATAATATATATAGATATATATATATACACGGGTGTCCCATTCGAAATGAAACAACTTTGAAACCTTATAATTTTTATTGAATGATGCAAACAATGTAATTCACAGAGTAAATAGTCAATGTCATAAAGTTTCATATGATATATGGAATTATAACATTAGATATATTGTGCATAGCATAATGTTTCCTTTTGTTAAGATCTTCACATGTTATATGCTGAACAATTTGAAGCTTATATGAAGAGAGCTGCAGCCGCTTGCGCACGACTTTATGCACAGTTGAACGAGGAATCTGCAGTTCGACACTGGCACGACGGATGGACTTTCTCGGGCTACTACCAAAGGCGCCGCGTATTCGTTCAACATCATCTTCCGATCTTGTTCGCCCTCCAGAGTATTCCTTTAGAACACTGCCAGTCTCCTCAAATTTCTTGGTCCATGCATATAGGTCTCTTCTGGTGGGTGGTTCCATGTGAAAGGTTGCACGGAATCGCCGTTGCACCAGAGTAGGGGACTTCAACTCAGCCATCCATAACACACATTTCGCTTTTTCTTATGGGGTAAACATAATTCAATCTGGAACAAACAAAAAACATTATGACACAAACTTATGCATATGGTATAGTAACTGGCCAAGTTTCAACATTCTCACATTAATACTTTAAAAATTACAGTGTTTCAAAGTTGTTTCATTTCGAATGGGACACCCGTGACCATACACCGATGTTAGATATTTTTTCGCTTCATGGCCGTTCTCAAACAACCGCAACGCGTTATGGACGATTCGGATATGACCACAACGCGTTGTGGACGATTTGAAACGACCACACACCGATGTCTTTCATCAAACTCTATTTAAACACAACATATATGGAAATGATATAAACACGACGTATATTTATCGATGTATTCACTGATTAAAAGGCAAAGTTAGGCAGATATGCTCGAAAAAAGATAAAGTCCTTTAAAAAATTATTATCAATAATTTTCCCGTAGGTTTCGATTAATTTTAAGCAACTTTAGAATGAGACGTAAATGTAAAAATTAACCAACTGGTTAGGTCAACTGAGTGCCCGATTAGGTCAACTGAGTGCCCGGTTAGGTTAACTGAATGCCCGGTTAGGTTAATTGTACGCCCTTGACGATTGGTTAGGTTAAGCCGTGATATTTTCGCTAGTTTTAACGAAAATACCAAGACTTAACCTAACCAATCGTCAAGGGCGTACAGTTGACCTAACCGGGCATTCAATTAACCTAACCGGGCAGTCAATAATTTTAAAATCGTCCACAATGCGTTGTGGCCATATCCGCATCGTCCACAACGCGTTGTGGTTGTTTGAGAACGGCCATGAAGAGAAAAAATATCTAACATCGGTGTGTGTGTGGTCACTTAGGTGCATCCACAACGCGTTGTGGCTGTTTTTTCGCTCACTGAGCGATTTCGATGTTTGGGCGTAACATTTTATATATATATTATATATATTAGAAAACTACAATAACTATAGAATAATTTTAATAGCAAGATTGAAGTAAAGCGTTCAGCCATAAGGAGGGTTCGTCTTCACGTAGTAAGGCAACTTCTTGAGTATGACATTTTACCATACACGATCTAATAAGCTAAAAACTTCCTTTTAAGTGTAGCTACTGAGCGAAACTCGTTTTATCCTGTGTTTTAGAAAAAGCCACATTTGAAAGGAATAGTTTGCAGTTCCTGGATGGTGTAGTGGTAAGATGTTATACTCGGGACGTTGCCTTACAACATGAGGACGAATTATACCCCTCCTCAGTGGTGCACGCTTTACTTCAGTCTTTTTACATATACAATGTTGCGTATGTGTTCATATTTAATGAAATACAGTGATTTAATATTAAAATTTTCATGTATATTTAAAAATATAACTTCCATGTTATACAATACACGGAACACTTAACATATTACTCGTACTTTATAATATTTTTTGTAGACCAAACCAAATTACTGTATAGACTATTACTATCATTTTCAAAATTAGTAATCACATTAAGCATTTGCCAAAGAGAAAAAAATGCTTTTTTATGCTTAGATCACAGCATGTTATAAAATTAATGAATTTGAACTTCTCTGGGAATAAGTGTGCATATAAAATGGTTTGTGGGGGTAAAGTTTACGTTCTCTGTTCGATGACATTTGAAACTAAAGCTTTTTATGGTACCCTATATAATATTAATGTTGAGCATTTAATTTTTACACACACACACACACACACACACTCTCTCTCTCTCTCTCTCTCTCTCTCTCTCTCTCTCTCTCTCTCTCTCTCTCTTATATACTGTATATATACAAGGTGTTCAAAAAGAACCTCAACCCACTGGAGAATGCATATATCATAGTAACCTACCCTTTTCGTTTCTATTTTGGGTTGCGTTTATTTTTGAACATCCTGTGTGAATTAAGAAGAAATTCTAGATCAGAGATTGTCAACTTGTATTTGCTTGCGGGCCACTTTCTTTCACCCCCATCGGTCCTGGGGCCGCGCGTCTATAGTAAAATTACATGAAAATATTAATTAATTCAAAATTATAATGAGAGAAAATGTAATGTTGTGAATAATGCTAAAACATTTTTATAATAAAGAAGTGTCATATGGCAAGAAAAATCTGATTAATAGTTCGAGGTTGGGGGCTGGGTAAACCGCCTGACGGTACGGTTAAAACTGCCTCACGGGCCGGATGCTGCCCGCCGGTCTTCTTTTGACCATCTCTGTTCTAGATTAATTCTTCGTGAATAGCTGCTATAGCTAATCAGGAATAAAGGTAGTACAAATGCGGGAGTAATTGTGAATTTCTGTCGTAATCAACTTCATTAACTGAGTGAATATAGCGGACGAACTCTTTATTTATATTCTCTTCAGTATATTAATTACGAACGCAAATAGACAAAGGCATAACACAATGCAATCGGCTGACGTCGTGTTATTAATAATGTTTCGTACTAAATTTCAATAAATCGTATTATTACGAGTAATTTTCTATAAGTGTGAATATGTCGGTAGGTCCTTTTAGTTTATTAAAAAAAAGTTTTAAAATGAATTGAATTAATGAACTATTTGCCAGCTACAAAGCATTAACGTAAGATGGATGTTCAAATCAGCTTATT
Source organism: Bathynomus jamesi (assembly GCA_023014485.1). Classification (NCBI taxonomy): domain Eukaryota; kingdom Metazoa; phylum Arthropoda; class Malacostraca; order Isopoda; family Cirolanidae; genus Bathynomus; species Bathynomus jamesi. The sequence continues at coordinate 133,735 of JAJOZX010006110.1, forward strand.
GCTGACGTGCAAACTTTGTGTAGTTTGACGTTATTGCAAAATGCTGAGGGGGAAAATGTATGCAGTATAAAATTAAACAGCTTACAGCGTCGAAAAACGCAATTAAAACAGGTGGTCAAGTGTACAATATTATTGTTCACATGATATCATGAAACTTAAACGGGGAAATACCAATTTGGGGAATTGCATATTAACTGACGTGCCAATTTAGTTAAATTTTAATGGTATACTCGTGTGTGTGTGTGTGTGTGTGAGTGTATATATATATATATATATATATATATATATATATATATATATATATGTGTGTGTGTGTGTGTGTGTGTGTGTTTTAAGTGCAATAACCGGACTAATTAAGGTGGAAAGTGAAAAGTTATTTTTCCTTTTCGGGAAATATCTCTGAAGTATCTGAGGTATTCGTCCAGTAAAGGTATCATATCGTTCAAAGCCATATTAATTTCCATCCCTCTACCTACTGTACGTCGTACAGCAAACTGTCTCTTGAGGACAGAAACTTATAATATTCTATCCTCAAACCGGATGCGAGAGATGCAATCAAACCCTTTAATTTAGCAAATAAACTGTTTACCTATAACGTATACATATATTGTACGTGTGTGTGTGTGTGTGTGTGTGTGTTTAATATAAACTTTTTAAACTAGGTCATGATTCCCAGCTTTTAATTAGCGTTATTTTGTTGTTGAAATGTCTGATCTGTGAGGTAGATCCTGAAAGGATAAACACTTACTTGTTTCCATTTGTGTAGCGTGCAAATGTTTAATTAAAAAAATTTTGAAAGCTTTCGAAATCTAGTTATTCCTTCATGCAGTGATTATACTAATTTTACTGAACTAATTTTACTAAGGAAGTTATACTAAACAAAAGGTTTTTGCGCAAAACCGCTTTAAGAACCGATCTAAAACCCGCTTTAATTTAAGAGATTGATAAAACCCATCTCTTTAATTACACTCGCGCACTGAAATTACTCTAAATTAAGGTATACAAAACTAAATGTACATTACTAAACGCGACAAAACACCGTGTGTCGGGATCAAGTTCATTTGGGGAAGTGAAGTTGAATAAATAGGGATTTTTTAAGTAAAGTAAATTAGGTGAAAATTATTTTTAGGTCGAAATAAGAAAAGGCGTCACTGTATTTGTTGTATTTGTTTAATTTCTGAAAATAATTTGGACTCATTTTCTTTATGACACTGCATTTGTTCAATTTAACCTCTCGCATTAACTTCACCCCGACGTACAGTTATGAAAATATATGAGAAATATATTATACAGTTATATATTATACAGAATATATTATACAGGTATGATAATATAAGAGGAACAAATATTCTGGGAGGGGGGAGGGCGGTTTCTTATAGGGTTATATATAGGGTGTGGCAGAAGTATGAGTCATAGAAAATGAGGAACTGTTCTAGCATTTTTTTTAAACACTTCCAAAAGTTTAAGACTGTTGTATGAAACATTTTGAAATGTGTTGACACGTTAACGGTACTCAATTCGAACATTTATAATAAAATAATGTAATTGATATAGCTCCCAACTTTTGCCACACCCTGTACAGTAAAATTTTAGACAGTAACTGTTGGTGAAAATAAATTTTGAAAATATCTGGTTTGAAAGAGAGATTAAAGGCCAGATTAAAATTTTATTTCTGTGATAGGTAGCCATAGTAGGGGAATCTAAGATTTACTCGTTTCCCCATTAATCATTCGCTGCCAATCCTTAACTACAAATTGAGAGTGGATGAACATCGATGAATGTTGAGCAGAACCCTTTCCCCTTTCGATAAACCGTCTTAATCAATTATGGCAAAGCACAACGATGAAACTAATAACACATTAAACGATTCTTCATTCTGATAATAAAAACCCACTCTAATAGACAGAGTTTATTTCCACAACAGTTTCGATGCCCACTGGCATCCTCTTCGGGTGGATACAGAAAAACGAATGCAAGACAAGTTCCATTCGTTTTTCTGTATCCACCCGAAGAGGATGCCAGTGGGCATCGAAACTGTTGTGGAAATAAACTCTGTCTATTAGATTGGGTTTTATTATCATATTGTGACTTTCACGTAGAAAAAGTGATTTTTTTTTTTTTTTTTTTACATTTATGATTCTTCAAAATAATGCACAATCACTCAAAATAAAACCTTCTAAATATAGAACTTATAACTTCTTTTTGAGGGTGCATTCTAGGGGAAGTTTTATCTTCTTTTGGGTATCAAAGCTTCTTGTTAGATAATACATAACTTCTTTTAATGAAACATAACTTCTTTATATAGAAGAAATAGCCTTCAAGACTTATGTTTTGAATGATTTGAGATAATAAAACGTATTTCTACGTATAGAAGGTTGCGGGAAATCTTTGTTTTTTTTGCGTTCGCGGAACTACGACTTAGCAGATCTCCGCATTTCGGAATCTTTATATAGATTTACAAAAATAAACCCACCTTAAATGACTACACATCATTCCTATTTCAGGTATTCTCGTCTAAGCAGGCCGTTAGGAAGCTTGAAAGCTTTTCATTTGAATTATAGAACAATGGAAAATAAAACCCGTTACTATTCAATGATCTTCACATTACTTCTGGTATAAACTTTCTCAGAATACAATATAATTTTTTCAGTCGTAAAAATGTGAAAAAAGACATGAGGATGGAGGCAAGTTCCGAAATGTTTGTAAATATAGTATACGAGTGTAAAGAATTGATTCTCACACACACACACACACACACAAGAATATAAACTGGGGTAAAAACAGAAAATATATTTTACTTCAATGCATTAAAGAGATGAGACCATATTTCGCATGTTTGCAGAAAATAACTTCCTCCGTTTAAAGCTCGATCCTTGTCAGGCATAAAATGAACGCGTAATAACGATCGTTTGCATGTTTAGAAAGTCGAGTAATTCGCGCATGCAGTACGTACACTAAAAGTGAAGTATCGAAAGGGCCACGCAAAGTTTATAAAAAAAAAATTGTACACTTAATCATATTTGAATTTTATTCGTTGCCAACTTGCGTTTACTTTTTCAAATTTACGTGGGAAATTAGCTGTGCATAACAGAAATGTTTTTTGTTTAAATTAGTTAATTGAATGTATACATAAATTCTTGTTTTAGTGGCACTGATATAATTACGTTAAAACTAATTCTGAACTTAAAGTAATTTCATTACGTCACATGAAGCGTGCAAAGAAGGTATTTTAGCGAGTTTAGCTCAAGACAAAGCGTACGCATACAGAAGACAGGTGAAAATTGCACAGGTATATGCGGTCCTGCAAGTTGGAATCTCTCTTTCTCTTTCAATACACTTATTTATTGACAAATGGAAGTGTATTCTGTCGATCTAAAATGAAAATAATTAAAATTGTTGGAAAAGTGCAATGGATGTTATTATTTTCAGAAACAATGTTAAATTATTAAATAACTCATGGCCCACTTCCCATGTTGCTAAGCTGGTATCATGTTTACATAAGGTTTAATAAGCAAATTTTTTTTTATTAACATTTATTAACATGATGCTAAAAGACAAGCATGTGGGCCATGGACCACCGGTTGGGAACCAGTGGACCTGGGGATTTATGATATATACCCGTATATATATATATATATATATATATATATATATATATATATATGGGTGATCGAAAAGTCTCTCCGCAGTAGTAATAAGATTTTACTTTATTGAAGTTAGATATTTTAATGAAAATTGTACGATATCGTGAAATCTTTAACAAAATATTGGCGAAGTCTAGGCTAGTCTAAGCTAAGTCTTGCTACGTTACTTACTCTAAACAGGTAACAATGATATGTCATTACATTTATATAGGGTGATCCAGAGAAATGGGACCCAAAAGAAACCCCTGTAACTCTTAAAGTATAAGTCCTTTTATAAAATCATACGCATCATTCGAAAGAGGATAGTTACAAGTTTGTACAGGATTGTATAGGTTTTGACAATACAAGACAAGATAAGATACAAAACAAAATAAAAGTGTTAGTTAAAACTAACCCTTCAAGATGACTGCATGGACTGTGGAACAGCTGCGTTTCATAACTGAGCAATATTATGAGCATGGAAGAAGTGTAGTTTCAGCTCTTAGAAGGTGAGTTTGACATCTGAAAATTTGTCTTGAAAGATCTTTGAGCTGAAACTACACTTCTTCCATGCTCATAATATTGCTCAGTTATGAAACGCAGCTGTTCCACAGTCCATGCAGTCATCTTGAAGGGTTAGTTTTAACTAACACTTATTTTGTTTTGTATCTTATCTTGTCTTGTATTGTCAAAACCTATACAATCCTGACAAACTTGTAACTATCCTCTTTCGAATGATGCGTATGATTTTATAAAAGGACTTATACTTTAAGAGTTACAGGGGTTTCTTTTGGGTCCCATTTCTCTGGATCACCCTATAGAATTCTTATATCTCCTTATGTAAAATTTCAATAAAGTAAATATCTTACTACTGCGGAAGACTTTTCGATCACCCGGTTTTCAAAATTTAAATAATGATGTTTGAAATTTTGATGATGTTCTGTGTTTTTTTTTTTCGCAATTCCTTTTCATTTCCTTCTGCTCTTAGTATCGTCCACCTTCAGGTCAAGTTTAAATGTCAAGGGAAGGGATAATAATTAGATCTTAAAATTAGTTTGTACGCAATCAAGGATTTTTAATTATTCTCGAGTAGAATCAAGCAAATGGTCGAATCGAGGGTTGAGGAAGCGAGTATGTATTTTCACCTATCTCGAACAATTCATTTTAGGCGAAGTCCCTCTAATTCCCAAGTCATAACTCTCATCCTTCTGCACGCATTTATACAGATTGGTAAAGGGGATTACATTAATGTGGGAGATCACAGGATGATATTCAATTATAAACATATTTCTTGGGAAAACTCATGGTTTTATTTAACATTGTAGAAATATTGGATATATACGAGGTGTGTTCAAAAAGTTCCCGGACTGATCCCACAAAAACTTTCTGGTAACACTTACGATCTAATTGATGTTGTCCCCTTCAAAGTAGTCTCCTTGTGCAGCTATACATCGCTTCCAATGGCATTTCCACTTTTGAAAGCATTCGTGGTAGGCCGTATTCCTGACCGCTTTCAGTTCGTTTGTTGCAGTTTGAATAATTTCTCCCACACTTTGAAATCTTCGACGTTACAAAGCAAATTTAAGTTTGGGGAAAAGAAAAATGTGTGCCTGGGACAGATCTGGAGAATACGGGGGCTGGGGAATGACTACGACGGTGTGCTTCACCAGGTACTGCTGAATTGACAACGCTGTGTGTGCGGGTGCATTGTCATGGTGCAACATCCACGTTCCTGCGTTCCAACTTTCAGGCCGTTTTCTCCTTACTGCCTTTCGCACGCGCTTCAGTATTTCCAAATAAAACTGCTGGTTAACTGTTTGACCTTAGGGACAAATTCGTAATGAACGAGTCCGTAGTAATCGAAAAAAACGACCAGCATTGCCTTCACATTCGATCGGACTTGCCGTGCTTTTTTCGGTCTCGGGGACGTCGCGCACTTCCATTGCGATGACTGCTGTTTTGTTTCAGCGTCATACCCGCACACTCACGTCTCGTCACCCGTAACGATGTTTCTGAGAAAATTTTCATCAAGATTGGCACGTTGAAGAAGGTCATGAGACACAACAACACGTTGCTCTTTCTGCTCGGCAGTCAAGAGTCATGGCACAAATTTGGCTGACACATGACACATCCACAAATTCTCTCTGAGTATGTGTGGCATGATTCTATCGAAATGTCCATTTCGTCTGCGACTTCCCTGACCTTCAGTCTACAGTTCCCTCGAATAATTTCACGAACACAAGCAACAGTGTCATCAGTTCTTGAAGTGGAAAGTCGTCCCACCCTTGCATCGTCTTCCGTCGACGTTCGGGCCTTCCTTAAAGCGATTATGCCACTCAAAAGTGGTTGTCCGACTTAAGGCGTCATTGCCAAATGCTGTGTTCAGCATGGCATGGGCTTCAGAAGCAGTCTTGCCCAGCTTAACGCATAAATTTATGCACACACGTTGTTCTTGAACAGTAGCCATTATTCAAATGAACAAAGTGCAACAAAACACACAAAATGACTCACAAAACAGTAAATATCGAGAGAACAAAATACGATATCAACAAGCGGTAACCGTCTTTGGACACAGACTGAATCACACTACAACATACATCACATGACACATGCGCGTCATGTGATGCGCGCGCAGCATAACCAGTTCGGGAACTTTTTGAACATATTTCGTATACACGCGGTGAGATCAAAACGTTCCAGGAATAAAGATATAACGGCAAAGCTAGACATGGTAGGGGGCAATACTGCTAAGGGGAACACCTGTAGTTATTCCTGATTCCATATCCCACGTGCGCTGGGTGAACGTGAGACAGCTTCGTTTTGACACTCGTCAAAATTAAATGTGTTTGTGCTGTTCATCGCGTAATGTGAACAGATGACGTAACGAAATGACCGACGCAAAAGAACAGCGTGTGCATAAGATTGAAGCCGTTCAAGGACGTTTGAGTGGTTTGGAAGGTTAAAAAATGGACAATTTTAGTTAAAGATTAAGCGCGCTCCGGACGTCCATCAACATCACGCAACGATCAATGTGTGGCCCAGATTCACTCTGTGATCTGGGACAACAGAGAATGACAATCGGAGAGGTGTCTGAGAAAACTGGCATTTCTTATGGCTCGTGTCAAAAGATTATAATTATCGAGAATTTGGGGATGCGCCGTGTTTCGGCAGAAGTTGTTCCATGTCTTCTGACAGCGGACGAGAAGGAGCTGCGCATGCTCCTCTCTTCAGATCTGTTTGAGCGTGCATGCAGTGATGTGAACTTTTTGTCAAACATTATTACAGGTGTCGAGACATGGTTGTATATATATATTGCTGAACGTTTTCTAGATGGAAATCTAAGCTTAATAAGGAACAGCAAGAAAAGTACTTGAACGAACATTTTATTCTGAACAAAGCTTTCGGTGAGGCTCTCACCATCTTCAGTGTTCAAATATTAGACCATTAAAACAATTACAAAGGCTTACCTTATAATTCGCCAATTAATAATAATCAACATTACAGAATACACAAATAGAATATAAACTAAAATCATGACAAAGAACATCGTCCATTCTCAAACCAATACAGAAGATAACTAAAAATTCAGAACCGGTGGTTTTTCTCAAGTATTTTTACTTAGCTGGTTGGTTATCTTAGTATGCTAAGAGAATTAAATGGATTCAGCTTATTTAATGTGGGTTTAATTTTAAAAATACAAATAGATTCTAAAAGGAGTAAATCTAATTTATTACCCCCTGCAATAATAGAAAAATGATTAGTTTTTATAGGGTGTTCAAATTCATAAGAATGATTTCTAATGCTGAGAACGAAAGATGAGTAAGTCTACTGCTAGGACGGATACTCACATAATTGTGATCATCCATACATAGTTGAAGCTGACGTATAGTTGCCCCAACATAGGACGAAGTGTATCCATCACATGTATATTTATAGACAAGGGAAGAATACAGGTTGCTTGGGATTTTATCCTTTATTTTAAAAAACGATCCCAATCTCCGATCAAAATTAAATGTACAGTACATCGAACAGTAACTCTGAACTTGCAGCCTTTCAATTATAGTTTTCATTATATATTTTGTAACTATTATACAGGGTGTACATAAAGTCAGGATCTATTTTTGTGAAGCACTTGGAAATTATATGGAATTCAATCATAAAATGATAAAGTGGTAACATTTATTAAATAATTAAGAGTAGGATTCGACGTGACGCCCATCAGTATCCCTGCACAGCTCAAATCGTTCCGCAGCATTTCTAAACACATTCTGGAGCATTTGCGGGGTTATGTTATCTGCAGCAGTTCGTATACGTGTACGTAAGTTTTCAAGACTCGTAATCTTCGTCTGATAGACGTACTGATAAAGCCCCATGCAAAGAAATCTAAAGGGGTTAAATCTGGTGATCTCGCGCCAAGGTCTGTTGCTTCCGCGTCCGATCCAGCGATTTGGAAAACGTCCATTTAGATAATCCTGAACAATTTTGGCATAGTGACAAGGAGCACCATCATGTTGATAGACGACGGGGATAGGATTGTTAGTACCGTCGTCTATCAACATGATGGTGCTCCTTGTCACTATGCCACAATTGTTCAGGATTATCTAAATGGACGTTTTCCAAATCGCTGGATCGAACGCGGAAGCAACAGACCTTGGCCAGCGACATCACCAGATTTAACCCCTTTAGATTTCTTTGCATGGGGCTTTATCAAATCGCACGTCTATCAGACGAAGATTACGAGTCTTGAAAACTTACGTACACGTATACGAACTGCTGCAGATAACGTAATTCCGCAAATGCTCCAGAATGTGTTTAGAAATGCTGCGGAGCGATTTGAGCTGTGCAGGGATACTGATGGGCGTCACGTCGAATCCTACTCTTAATTATTTAATAAATGTTACCACTTTATCATTTTATGATTGAATTCCATATAATTTCCAAGTGCTTCACAAAAATAGATCCTGACTTTATGTACACCCTGTATTTTTCGCGGTTCTAGCACTGAGGATGGTGAGAGTCTCGCCGAAAGTTTTGGTAAGAATAAATTGTTCGTTCAAGGACTTGTCCTGCTGTTCCTTTTATATATATATGAAAATTATTTCACGAAAGTAACACGTGAAAAATATTTATGATGAATAAAACCACGAAGGAAAAGAAACACAGAATGGTGCTCAAGCGCTTTCGTCTAATGACATCCTGAGGATGTCATTAGACGAAAGTGCTTGAGCACCATTCTGTTTCCTTTCCTTCGTGGTTTTATTCATCATCTATATATATATGTATATATATATATATATATATATATATATATACTTATTTAAGGTATACTTTAGGTGAGTTTGAACGACAGTTTAGGATCGACCTGCGTCGACCCCTCTGCAGCATCCCGCCTCATTTGCGGGATTTGGTGGAAGGAATTGCTGTTTGATCTCCTCCTGCCCTCGTAGCCAGACACGCATGGCTGGTCAAAGACTTTGCACAGGAATCGGTGTGCTGGAGATTCCTCACTTCTTTTGATAGGACATTGAAAAGTTTTGGGCCTCGTATTCTGAGGTTATTTTCCATCCTCGTTTTCATGGCTCCTTGTCCCACCGCAACTGGGACCGTACAAAATCTGCCTCTTCTCTCATTCCAGTTTGTTTCTATTTCATTTCTAAAGTTAGGGACAAAACCCTCAAGTATTTTCCATATGTATATTATTGTGTACCGCTCGCGCCTTCTTTCGAGAGAGTAGAGTTCCAGGGATTGTAGTCGAGACCAGTAGTCTTCACCTTCCGTTTCCTCTATCTTTGACGTAAAAGTCCTTTGTATAGTTTCAATGTTCGCAATGTCTCTTTTTCTGTGTGGGCTTGTGAGTACTGAGCAATACTCAATGATTGGTAGGACTAGACTTCCATAATTTGAGTATGATGTTTGCTTTTCTGCTGCGGAAGCTCCTCCAGATGATTCCCATTATTTTTCTAGCCGTTGTAATTTTGATTTTGTAGTGCTCTCTGAATTCTGTATCCGACGACATTATTACTCCAAGATCCCTTACTTGTGGATTTGGTGTTATCGGTTTGGCTTGCATAGTTTTGTACCCTTTTTTTCTGTAGCTCCTTGTTGTTACCATATCTTTGAAGTTGGAATGTTTCTTCGTTGAACTTCATATTGTTGTCTTCTGCCCACTGGAATATTGTTTCAATGTCGTTTTGTAATTTTCTTATGTCACCTTCGTTCAATATTTCCTCACATATCTTTGTGTTATCTGCGAAGCATGATATGATACAATACTGTCCTTAATATCTGCATCAGTATCTGCAATCATTATTATGAACAGCAAGGGAGCTAATACTGTCCCTTGTGGGATAGAGGTCACGACTTCCGATTTAACTCCGTTTACCACCACTCTTTGTGTTCTTTGCATCAAGAAATTAAATATCCACCTTCCTAGCTTTCCAGTAATTCCCGTATTCTTAAGTTTGTGGGCTATGATTCCATGGTCCCATTTATTGAAGTCTTTTGCAAAGTCCGTATATATTACATCTATGCTTTGTCCTCGACACAATGTTTCTAATATTTTCTCCTGGTGGTCTAGTAGCTGTGATAGGCATGATCTTCCCGCTCTGAAGCCATGGTGATTTGGGTTGTATAAGTCTTTTTCTTGTAGGTAGTAGGTACAGAGCTGGGCAATAAATACATTGAATGTATTTAAATACTAAATACTAAATACATGGGAGAAATGTATTTAAATACTAAATACTAAATACATTTTACGAATGTATTTAGATACTAAATACAAAATACATCAATTGTATTTAAATACATTTGTAAATACATTTTAAATACATACAAATTTTAACATATGCATTCACTAATTCATGAGTAACAACAATATAAAATGCTTGATAAAGGATAAAGAAATAGTACAATCTAATTTCCGATTATATATTTCCCTTTTTAGAACAAAACAAAAACAAAAGAACTTAGAACTTACGATGTTCAACCAGTGACATATTATACTCATTATATCATTGCAAAATGAGTAACAATTAATGAGTAGATGAGACATAAACGTAAACATAAGACGTAAACATAAACATAAGGCACCTTACGAATTCTCTTTTATTTCACGGTTGCTGCGGATCAAAACCAATCTTTCAAAAGTTTTGTCTGAAAGAGAGTTTCTTTTGGGAGTCAAAGTGATTCCCGCGAATGAGAATATTCGCTCTACCGGTGCCGAAGATGGTAATGTCGTGTTATAGCGGATGAACAGATCAGACGATTTTAAAAGCTTTTTCATCAATGAATTTTCCATCGCAAATTGGATTGATTGCGAGTTAGTTACACAGGCCCACTTAAGGCAGAGCCGTTTTGTACGATTATTCGGTCAATTTCAAGATATTTTTTGATGTCTAAAAAAACACTTACCTTCAGATGAGTGTACAGATTCGTTGTAGCATTGCTTGCAGCAGAGACTTCGTGTTTACACAGCAAGCAGGTGCACTTTACCTTATTACCGTCTTTAGATTTAATTTTAAAGTATTTTCCATCAAACAGAGGGTGCACTAAATTGTTATCTGCAGATATATCACTGTTTGATTCACCGGATTTGCTTGTTGAAGCCATGACACGCACACGATAAAGAAATCAACCGCTTTCGACTAAGAGTGGCACACAACTGATTGAACTAACACGTTGAAACATGAACCATGCTGTACTACACTGTCGACGCGTCGTACTGTGCTAGTACAGAACGTGTATTAAACCAGTAAGAGTATTTACATTTTTATATTTTGAGTATTTAAATACATTGTATTTAAATACTCATTAAAGTATTTAAATACTATATTTAAATACATGAAAAACAATGTATTTATAAATACAGTTCTAAATACACAAATGTATTTAAATACGTATTTAAATACAAATGTATTTAAATACTGCCCAGCTCTGAGTAGGTACGTGTGAGGTGAGAGCCACTGGCCGATAATTCTTGGGCATTGCTGGTGATAGTTTGACCCAAATACTTAAACTCTTATCTATATATAACGAAGAAAAATTCCAACTTCTAAGATATGGTAATAACAAGGAGCTACAGAAAAAAGGGTACAAAACTATGCAAGCCAAACCGATAACACCAAATCCACAAGTAAGGGATCTTGGAGTAATAACGTCGTCGGATGCAGAATTCAGATAGCACTATAAAATCAAAATCACAACGGCTAGAAAAATAATGGGAATCATCTGGAGGAACTTCCGCAGCGGAAAACATCATGCTCACATTATGGAAGAGTTTAGTCCTACCAATAATTGAGTATTGCTCAGTATTCACAAGCCCACACAGAAAAAGAGACATTGCGAACATTGAAGCTATACAAAGGACTTTTACATCTAAGATAGAGGAAACGGAATCCCTGGAATCCATGGAACTCTACTCTCTCAAAAGAAGACGCGAGCGGTACACAATATATATATATATATATATATATATATATATATATATATATATATATATATATGGAAAATTCTTCAGGGTTCTGTCCCTAACTTTAGAAATGAAATAGAAACAAACTGGAATGAGAGAAGAGGCAGATTTTGTACGGTCCCAGCTGCGGTGGGACAAGGGGCCATGAAAACGAGGATGGAAAATACCCTCAGAATACGAGGCCCAAAGCTTTTCAATGTCCTACCAAACGAAGTGAGGAATCTCCAGCACACCGACCTGAATAACTTCAAGAACCAACTGGACAGATTCCTGTGCAAAGTCCCTGACCAGCCATGCGTGGCTGGCTACGAGGGCAGGAGGAGATCAGACAGTAATTCCCTCCTTCACCAAATCCCGCAAATGTGGCGGGATGCTGCAGAGGGGTCGACCACAGGTCGCTCCTGAACAGTCGTTGAAACGCACCTAAAGTAACCTAAAGTCTATATATATATATAATATATATATATATATATATATATATATATATATATACAGGGTGGTGCAAAAGTCTGGACCCATAGGCAATTTACTATATAAAAAATATCTTTCGATTTTTATAATAGTTTTTATAATTTAATTTTTGTTTATAATTTTACTAAATATTTCAGATTGTTACCCTATGGCAGACAAGTTAACAATAGCAGAAAGAATAGAGCTTGTGCTTTTGTACGCAAAAGAAGGAGCCACCTCACGTTCAGTCGCAAATTTCTTATGCTCGATTATACGAAATACCATTACACTTATTGTAAATTCTGAAACTAGAACGTTAAATTTAACATAATTTAGTCACTGGTGTATGGTTAATTAAATTTCATTTCATAATAAACTTCCTGCAGGCCACACTTTTTTCCAAATAAACCGCTATGGGTCCAGACTTTTGCACCACCCTGTATATGTATATATATATATATATATATATATATATATATATATATATATATATATATATACGGTGGTTACAAATATAAGTACAGAAATTTTGCTATACATTTTTCTATACGTATATAAAAAGAATTAGTATACATTTCATATACACTCGATTCCGGGAACATCAGGATTTGAGTATCGTGAATTTGCCGTATCGCGGGTTAAGTCATGGTGTATCCGAGCGATGCTCTCGGGATTGAGTGCACTTTCTTCAGTCAAAGAAAAGCCATTAGTTTAGTTATTGTTTGTCTTTCCTGTAAGTGTTCATTTAGAATAGTTGAATCGGGTTGATTTCGATTATATATATGTTGTTCATTCAAACGTGAAGGAACACCATTGTACCGAAGTCATGGTCTAACAGAATTAAATTAACAACAGTGGTCTCGTTGCTGTTTCCTTCCGCATTTCTCAGGATGTTTTGAGGCAGTCCATTTCTGAGTAAGGCGAAACTGAGAGGTTGATGTATGGTCTAGCATTCCAGCATTTTATGGAGATGAAGCGACACGTTAACGTCTTAACAGCCAGCGAGCCGAAAGAGATGTAAATGAGTTTTGTCAATACTAAAAACTGTCCGCTGTGAATACCTTAAAACTGAGACTCTAAATAGAACATTATTAGTGATATCTAAAGTATGGCAAGAATACGCTGTTGGAGACAAAAGTAGATCAAACAAAAGTTGCGTTTTTTGACAAGTGGGTCCTCTAATAGAAAATCTGAAAAGTATATAGTTTTCGGGATGAAAGAAAACTTCCGATTTGTTTCAATACACTTTCCACCTATAGAACACTCCTTAAATATTTCATAGTTAGAACTCGTTTAGACGGATGTCTGCCATCAATTTTAAAGTAGATGCTGTGGATAGATTATAAAGTGAAAAGTGCAGTGATAATCCTATATTACCATTCACCTAATTACCGCACTTGAAAGAAAATTTTCAAGGCTCGCTTTCCGAATCAGCCAAAGCCATCAACTCGATAAATCCTTACCACTAAATCAAAGCCGAGTATTATAGACGATACTAAATACTCGTAACATCGATGATTTAGCGATATTATCGATGAAGTTTGAATTCTCTTCAGTTTTTAAGACTATTGTCAATGAATGTCAACACAAATAAGTAAAGTAAAACCTCTATAGCCCTGGATAAGCCGGAATCCTCTATGACCCGGAAAAACTTCCCCTCGGGAAAAACCCTGGGATCACCGGGATCACCTGAAGATCAGGGCCCCAGCCTTCGTTAGTTAGCCTTATAAGGCTAACTAACGGAAAATATCACGACTTAACCTAACCAATCGTTAGGTCAACTGTACGGCGTACGCCCTTGATGATTGGTTAGGTTAAGTCGTGATATTTTCGTTAGTTAGCCTTATAAGGCTAACTAAAGAAGGCTGGGGGCCCTGATCTTCAGGTGATCTATTTTTTCTTCCAGAAACATTGTTTTAGCACACTGTATTGATTTATACACTTTAAAATAGGGTTTTTTACAATACTTTAAATTTTACCTCTATAAGACAGAATCCTCTATTTCTCGAACTACCCTCCCTCCCAGTTAGTCCGAGTTATACTGATTTTACCATATATAGTTTACAAATATAAGATGAAAAAGCTGTAAAAAAAAAAGCCTTCACTCCTCACTACCTTTACATCAATGTGCACAAGAAACTAAACGACTATGTAGCCAGAATATATTTTTATAATTTTATAATGTGCACAAGGTAATTTATGATGTTCTGAAAGAAAAAAATATATATATATCTATATATTTATTTTCAATAAATTCAACGGTAAGTGCAGTGTGTGTTTACGTCTTCTCGGTATCATAGAAAATAATTTTGATATAACTTTCGAAAATGCTCTTTTGAAACGCGATATTCAATACTTTCTCCATTTAGCTAAACGAGTGAAGCAACTTCAGTTTTCATTCCTTTGGCAAAGTTTTTATGAAAATAATTGAATGCGATTCGAGAAGTGGATTAAATTTGTGCTGTTTATAAGCGAACAGAAATGGTATGAATGTTGTTGTCAAGGATGTGAAAGCGTATGAATACGCTGTTTAGTTCCACTGAAATAAATACACAAACATCATTAACTCTTTCGCTGCGCCGTAGCTAAATATACTCTTAGTCTGTTCCAAATATGATGTACGCAGTATGTCATTATAGTATCGAATGCATTAACTATTCATATAAAAACAAAGCGGGGTATTGCTTTGCGTTATATAGTACTGTATATATGCTTAGTTTTATTACACTTACTTTGTTTTAATAATTTGTTCGCGATTAAAATTTAATCAAAATAGGCCACTTCGAAAATCGTTCGAAAATCGTTTCATTTCGAAAGAAAAAGTGCGTGTTTTATATGTACAGTAGAACAAAAATGTACCGATAGAAAAGACAGAAGCTCTATTTCATTTCAAATAAGCTATCTTCATTCGCTCAGCGTGAAATATATTTATAATTTAAACTAAATGGTTAATGTTTATATGAGTTTTGTTAGTTCGTTCTCAATCTGCAAAATGCGAGCATAGAAATTTTCAAAATATATTTTTTTACTATACTCTGTAAAGTGAAAATATATAAGCCCATACATATATATATATATACTGATAAAGGTATACAGTTTAATCGAATGGGTCATAAAAAAGAATATATATATATATACTTTTTTATGACCCATTGATTAAACTGTATACCTTTATCAGTATGCACTGAACTAAAAGTTATATCTCTCTAAAACTCAGGACGAGCCAAGAATTCTCGCTAATCTTTACAAAGATCTTTATAGTTTCCTATTAACTTGTCATGTAAAATTAGCAAGAATTCTTGTTTGTTCTGAAATTTATAGTAAAGATTCGCTTGAATTTTGTATTCGAAATTTTTTCGTGGAGTATTTTCATTCGTTACATCGCAAAAATTATATGTAAACAAAATCCTTAGTAAAGCGTAACTTCATTTTACAATTGCATGTAACTCGTTTAAAGCTGAACAGAAATGTTCCTTACTTTTGCTATGAATCAAATGATATGCGTTTTATTGTATTAATTGTAATAGGTGCGTAGCTTCTAAAATGTATAACGTACACCACTATTTGATTTATTCGCAGTTTTAAATGACTTCTTTGAAATGGTAATATTTGCACCACTGATAGAACATACGCATTTAATAAAGCATTGATCTGCCATTTTACTATCTTGGTATAAAGTATAGGACTATAGGTATATAAATTAGTTAAATTTTATAATGTTATAGGCACGGGTCAGAAATAACCTGTGGTCATAATCACCTGAGATATATGTATAAAAATAAAATATATACATTCTTAAGTGCAATAACCTCACTTTGAAGGATGAAAAAAATTAGAAAAGGGAACTTAATGAGAAACTGAACAAGTATAGTTTGAAATAGACTTTGGTCCTGATGGAGAACAACTTTGTCGTTAGAGGACCACAGCTATTAAACCCATTATCGAAACTAAATAAGGAATACAACTGTTGTCTTTGTGGGCACCTTCAAAAGAAAACCAGACAGGTAGGTCAGGATCATACCCGTTGAGCCAGGTGCTCCTAACTATGTAAGGAGGAGGACTGAAGATAGAAACTCTCTCTTTCATAAAGTTTAATCGGTCTACAGAGCCGTCCAAACGCTAAACCGCTACATGAGTGAGGACCTTCGTAGGCAAAATGTTACAAGTTATATATATACTGTATATATATGAAAATTATTTCACGAAAGTTACACGTGAAAAATATTTATGATGAATAAAACCACGATGGGAAAAGAAACACAAAGTGGTGCTCAAGCGCTTTCGTCTAATGACATCCTCAGGAACACTCAGTGTTCCTGAGGATGTCATTAGACGAAAGCACTTGAGCACCACTTTGTGTTTCTTTTCCCTTCGTGGTTTTATTCATCATATATATATATATATATATATATATATATATATATATATATATATACCAGGTGTCCCCAAAAAATGTCCCTATTTCTAAATAAATGTTCTAAGCTTAAAAAGAAAAAAGGAATCTAGCTTTTTTTAAAGAGAACATACCTGTAATTTTGGCTGAAATTATCAATCAAAGTATTTCCAAAGGAATATTTCCATCAGTACTAAGTTTGGTGTATGAGTCTGCCATTATCCAACTTTCAAATAACTTCAACATAAGCAAAGGTCTTTTTCAACTCGATCCTGTTATTTTGAATTCCTTTAAAACAGATTTAGATAAGAAGGGTAAAACATTAAATCTTTGGTAAACTTGTCTTCTACTTTATTAACTTTTAATTTGCATTTTATTTTTTTATATATATCGAAACCTGACCATAGGCAGCAGTGTGTTAAAACCCGGGCAGAGTTCCAGTATAAATTTGTATTTTTATAATCCATTTGATCTTGTGCTAAAAATCGATATTTTTCCTTACAAATCTGTACGCCTCACTGGTAATCCTTTAAGGTTTTAATTTTTTATTTTTTATTTTTACTTCTCTGTTTATTGTATATACAGGGTGTTTCAAAAGTCCCTCATTATTTTTAAATTTTATTAAAATAGCAATTACAAGAGGAACCAAATGACAATTTGGTTGCTGAGTCTACGATTCATGAGAATTTTGGTGGCATCAAACTTGGCTTCATAAGTCTACTGGAAAGTCACTGGTACACCTCAACGTGGGCACCGTCTTTTTCGAAACAAGCGAGCCACCGTTTTACGCATTCTTGGCCGACATTGGACAACATTTCGGGAGTAACAGAAGCACACGCATTCCTGATCCGTTCTTCTAGTGTGGGGAGGACTCGCGGCTTGGTGGCGTACACTTGCTCTTAATGTAGCCCCCAAAAAGAAGTCGCATGGGGTAAGATCAGGCGAGTGAGCAGCCCATTCGATGGGACCACGGCGACCAATCCACCGATCCGGGAACTGCTTATTCAGAATGAGCGAACCTCACGCGAGTAATGAGCAGGGGCACCGTCTTGCTGGAAAATGACTTCTTGCATATCAGCTACAGCTGACAGTTGGGGATGCAGAACTCCTGAAGCATACGAAGGTAATTGTCTCCGTTGACGTTCACGGAATTTCCATCTTGATCCCGGAAGAACGGACCAATCAGCCCAGCTGAGGAGATGGCACACCAGACGACCAATTTCGGCGTGTCCCTTTCATGTTCACGGATCTCCGCAGGATTGTGAGTTCCCCAGATGCGGGTGTTGTGCCGATTGACGCGACCAGAAAGGTGGAAGAGAGCTTCGTCGCTGAACCACATGTGCTCCAGGATCGATGGGTCTCTTTCGTAGTGATGCAGCAGTGTCTCACACATCTCCACCCAGCAATCGTAGTCTTGAGGTTCCAGCTTCTGAACCACCTGGATCTTGTACGGATACAGTTGAGACCACGCCGCAAAATCCGTTGGATAGATGTCGCGCTGATGTTCAGTTCCGCAGCAGCTCGCCGAATGGACTTTCCTTGACTGAGTAAACGCCTCACGGACAGTTTCGACATTCTCCTCACCCGCCCACTTCGAGGTCTTCCTGATCGTGGTTGTCCTTTACGGATCCGGTCTCCATAAACTTCCGGTGGGTGGCGACGATGGTGTTCCTATCCGGTGCATAATGCTGTCCGTAGACTGCCCGGAATCGTCGCTGCACTTCGACCACAGATTGAAAAACCTCCTGCCATGCAGCGATTTTACACCTCTGCTCTAGAGTCAGCATGGTAGCAGAAGAAAACGGAGCAAAACTTCAAATGTAGACTAAAAAAATTCTCAACTACTGAGTAAGAGTTTACCACAAGATGAACGTCGTTGGTCGATTAGCTGCAAAGAAAATTGAAAATCAAATTAGTGAGGGACTTTTGAAACACCCGGTATATGTATGTATGTATGTATGTATGTATTTGTATATGATATGTATGTATATATATATATATATATATATATATATATGTGTGTGTGTGTATGTATGTTATTTATTTTTTCTTTTTTCTTTCTGTAACCTATATATAGGCTTAACCTTTTTATGTACTTCAGTGTTCCTGAGGATGTCATTAGACGAAAGCGCTTGAGCACCATTTTGTGTTTCCTTTCCTTCGTGGTTTTATTCATCATATATATATATATATATTTGTGGCTCTGTGGCATACATATATATATATCATATATATATATACATATATATATCGAAACCTACGGTAAAATTATTGAATGCCCGGTTAGGTTAATTGAATGCCTGGCTAGGTCAACTGTACGCCCTTGCCGATTGGTTAGGTTAAGTCGTGATATTTTCGTTAAAACTAACGAAAATATCACGACTTAACCTAACCAATCGTCAAGGGCGTACAATTAACCTAACCGGGAATTCAATTAATCTAATCGGGCATTCAGTTGACCTAACCTGGCATATATATATATATATATATATAGCGTTCAACTTCTACCCCGGCAAAGCCGGCTCGCTCCGCTAGTGGCCTGATAAGGCCTTCAGTAGCCTTACTTGGCTATAGTTTTATTGGTATCATTATCGTCTTTTCCTAATTCGTAAAAATTAGTAGTTATTACTTTAAGTATGAAATCGTGAAAGAACGGTTTTAATATACAGGGTGGGAAAAAAGTCTGGGCACCCTCTTAAAATATTTATATATCTAATTTTTACATATTTTGAACATGAAGGCCAACAGACAGACATTTTGGATTATTAATTGAACCTTTTGTTAGTCTGTGTAATATCAGATACATAATTTAAATTTAAATTATATGTTAAAAATGTCAATATGCAATAAATTCTTTAATAAATCCAAAAACTTCACTTTTTTCTACGTGAAGGTCAAAATATGATAATAAAAACCCACTCTAATAGACAGAGTTTATTTCCACAACAGTTTCGATGCCCACTGGCATCCTCTTCGGGTGGATACAGAAAAACGAATGAACCAAAAAACAAAAGGGAAAACAGTCCAGGGACCATTAAGAAATTCGTACCTAGGTTAGATCCCGTTCTAATGCCCTGGACTGTTTTCCCTCTTGTTTTTGGTTCATTCGTTTTTCTGTATCCACCCGAAGAGAATGCCAGTGGGAATCGAAACTGTTGTGGAAATAAACTCTTGTCTATTAGAGTGAGTTTTTATTATAATAATTCTTTCTTTCATGTACACTATCTTACTTTGAAACAGTGCCCACACCTTTTTCCCACCCTGTATAATACTTATTAGTTACTAAGTAATGAAAGACTAGAAATGTATAGGTATATGTGAAATAAAAATCCAATCTATTACTTTTCTGCAGAAGAAACCCCAATAATAAATATATATTCATTATATCATTATAAAATAACGGATAAATAAAAATAGACACAGTTTTGGGGACACCAATATATATACAACTATATATTATATATATATATATATATATATATATATATATTATATATATATATATATATATATACACAGGGTGTACCAGAAGTCTGGACTCATGGAAAATAGACATTATATTTTAAAGTGAAACAAACACATTTTTAAACTTTACATATTTCGAGAACTTCAAATTTAAGTTCTTGAAGGTATTTTCTAGTCTGTGCAGCGGTATGAGGGCGCGCATTCTCGTGTAACAGAATAACACCTTCCGACAATCTCCCTTTCCGTTTTGTGCGAATTGCTTGCTTTAACTCATTCCGAAGCATGTCAGAATACGATGCATTTGTTACTGTAGTTCCACGCTCTAGATAATGTTCAAGGATAGGGCCTCGTGTATCCCAAAACAGTGTTAGCATAACTTTACCTGCTGACGGCTGTGCTTTGAACTTCCTTGCAACGGGACATGTTGGATGCTTCCATTGCATGCTCTGTCGTTTGTTTTCTGGTTCATAGTGATGGATCCAGGTTTCATCTCCGATGATAATGCGCTCCAGAAGTTTTCACCTTCATTATGATACCGCGCCAAAAGACGAGAGCAGACGTCCATACGATTACGCTTGTGCTCTTCTGTCAACTGTTTGGGCACCCATCTTGCACAAACCTTGTGAAAGCCAAGAATGTCATGAACTATCGAATAGGCTGACCCTTGAATGATGTCTAATGAAGATGCAATTTCTTTTATTGTTAATCTTCTGTCATCGGAAATCATGGCTCTGGCTTCTTCCTGCTTCTCACCACTGGTGATGTTGACGGTCGTCCTGAGCGCTGAGCATCTGTCACACATGTCCGACCTTCCTTGAACATTGAATCCACTCGTACACACTTCGCCGTGGTAACGCATTATTCCCATACTGAGCAAAAACGCGTGTGAATTTCAGCTCCTTTCACACCTTCTGCCCACAAAAAATGAACCACGGATCTCTGTTCTTCCTGAGTACAAATTGAAAGCGGCGCAGCCATGCTCACTACTCGTACGATATGTGACAGCTACGAGTACCCTAAATAAGCCTATACTGTTGCTAGCCTAAATAAGCCTATACTGTTGCTAGCCTAAAATAAGCCTATAGATCTCAGTTTGGCTCGTTATTACGAGTATATATTATATATACAGGGTGTCCCGTAAGTCTGGACCATAGGGAAAAATAATAAAATTACAAAATAGTCCAAAAATTTATTACATAATCTGTTCAAAGTGTCCGCCGTTGTGTCGCACACATAGTTGAAGACGCAATCTCCACTGCGACAGCACTTTCTGAATCACAGTCGCAGAAATTTCTTGACACGCCTCCACAATGCGTGCTTTAAGGTGGAAAATGTTCTGAAGTTTGACCTCGTACACTTTGGCTTTCAAGTGGCCCCACAAATAAAAATCATAATAAAAAATAATAAAAAAATAATAATAATAAAATAATAATAATAACATAATAAAAAAATATATTATAAATCCCTATGGGTCCAGACTTACGGGACACCCTGTACACTATATTATCACTAAAATAAAACGTGCGGATACTTATTGAAGTACCCTCGTATATTATACACTGAGAACTGCCGTATATGATGTGTGTGTTTGTGTTTGTTTAGGTGTGAGGATTATAAAATGAAAATTGTGGAACAATTTCTTTTATAAATAATCTGCATCAGACATCCAAGTTTCAACGAATGAATATGATACCATTGAGACATATTTAGTTTTGTTCCAACTGTAATTCAGGTTCGTTTAATTAGGCAAGTATTAGAGGGAACATTACTCGTTCAAACTATTACGAAACTATAGTTATCGCGCGCGCCTGTGTGTGGTGTGTGTGTGTGTAATCTAAACAGAAGAAATCGTAACACTGGAATTTTTCCTATCGTAACTGTCACTGAAAAGAGCGTGCCATCTTTGATCTGAAGTTAATGTTCTATTAGAAATAATATATTTAATTTTAAATAATTTTAATTCACTGTAATTCCTTTTATGCAATTGAGCTAACTACATGATACACTGTACGTTAATATCAAGCAGTTCACTATCTCATTATGTTCTATTTCATTAAGGTTACAGGTAAACATATTGTATATATAGTATATATATATTGTAAAGAAACGACGCTTGTGTAGAAGAACGTTCCGCACAAGATGAGGAGGGAGAACGAACGAATGAAAAAATGAGGTAACCACCCGGGAATCGAACCCGGGATCTTCCGATTGCCGGTCAGATATGCTATCCACTACACCATAGGGCCTCGATTAATCAGAATTATGTAGGAGAATTACGACTTCTGATTAATCGAGGCCCATGGTGTAGTGCAGTGGTGGCCAACCGCGGCGCATTGCGCCAAAGGTGGCGCATCAAGTACTTTGAAGTGGCGCATCGAGGTCTAGTATGAATTGTGCTAAAATTTTCACTTCTAACACTAAATATTAAAAATCAAAGATTTAAGCAGTTAAGATGTAGTTAACTAAAAATTAAGGTAAATATTTTTCACATTATATTTCTATTTAAGGTAAATATTATATTATATTTTTATTTTTACTTACAAGTTATTAGTAATTTTTTCACAAATTTTTTTTTGGCGCATCCGAATTAAACCTAACCTAAAAATGGCACGCATCAAAAAATGGTGGCCACCACTGGTGTAGTGGATAGCATATCTGACCGGCAATCGGAAGATCCCGGTTCGATTCCGGGTGGTTACCTCATTTTTCATTCGTTCGTTCTCCCTCCTCATCTTGTGCGGAACGTTCTTCTACACAAGCGTCGTTCTTTACAATTAAACTGTGTGTTGTTTGCAGTTAAAATGTATATATATATATATATGTACGGCATGCGAAGGTGCCCCCTCAGGGCATTGGTTTCTGCTTGTATGTAGGAGAATTACGACTTCTGATTAATCGAGGCCCATGGTGTAGTGGATAGCTATCTGACCGGCAATCGGAAGATCCCGGGTTCGATTCCGGGTGGTTACCTCATTTTTCATTCGTTCGTTCTCCCTCCTCATCTTGTGCGGAACGTTCTTCTACACAAGCGTCGTTCTTTACATTAATTATACTGTGTGTTGTTTGCAGTTAAAATGTGTATATATATATATATATATATATATATATATATATATATATATATATATATTATATACTGTACGGTGGGACAGGGGGCCATGAAAACGAGGGTGGAAAATATCCTCAGAATACGAGGCCCAAAGTTTTTTAATGACCTTCAAAAAACATGAGGAACCTCCAGCACTTGACCTGAATAACCTCAAGAACCAGTTGAACAGATTCTTGTGCAAAGTCCCGAACCAGTCATGCGTGGCTGGCTACGAGGGCAGGAGATCAGACAGCCATTCCCTCCTTCACCAAATCCCGTAAATGAGGCGGGATGCTGCAGAGGGGTCGATCCTGAACCGTCGTTCAAACTCACATAAAGTAACATAAAGTAATATATATACAGTGTGTCCCAAAAAATGTTTACACATCATATTAACATATATATCAATAAGCAAAATAGGCGGATAGTAAATAGATAGCAAATAGGCTTCTTTAATGTTTAAAAGTTCGAAATATCAGCCAGCAACGTCAATACCTTCATGGTTGTGCTGCTTACTTTAATGTTTTAAATTTTCAAAATGTCCGCCACTAGCATCAATACATTCTTGACAACGGCGCGCAACAGATCGGCATACTGTTCGGATTGTTCGGAGTGGAATGTTGGCACAGGCTATTTCAATTTCGTGTCTCAAGGCCTGTAGTGTCCTTGGTTTTTCAGCATACACAGTGTTCTTCAGAGTGCTCCACAAGTAAAAGTCTAAGGGTGTTAAGTCAGGAGATCGTGGTGAATACTCCGTACATCCCCTACGTCCTATCCATCTTCTAGGAAAACAAACATTGAGAAAATTTCTAACGTCATTGTGGTAATGTGGTGGCGCGCCATCCTGTTGAAAGTAACACTCTTCTTCCAAAAAAAGAACTCTGATTGAAAGTACAATGTTGTCTTGCAGCATTGATAAGTAAGCAGCACCTGTGACAGTGTCCTCAAAGAAAAATGGCCTTATCAGTCCTCTGGAAGACAGACCACACCACACTGACACTCCTGGTTGATTAAGTGCACGTTCTTCTGTTACGTTTGGATTTTCGGTGGCCCAGTACACACAGTTGTGTCGATTGATAGTACCATTAAGTTTAAAAGTGGCTTCATCGGACCA
The DNA here is from genome assembly GCA_023014485.1 of Bathynomus jamesi. NCBI lineage: Eukaryota > Metazoa > Arthropoda > Malacostraca > Isopoda > Cirolanidae > Bathynomus > Bathynomus jamesi. Next base: position 158,335 of record JAJOZX010006110.1, read on the forward strand.
AACAATGAAATCAGGAAAAGATTGTTTTTCATCACACATGTGCAAAAACCACTCACAAAATTCTTTTCGACGATCTGGATCGTCCTCATTCATTGCATGGAGCAGTCTAGGTATGTACGGTTTCCACTTTTCACGTCGCAAAATGCGATGAACGCTGGATTTAGAAACACCAGTCTCACGAGAACATTGTCTTGTAGACTTATTTGGAGAGTTTGTGAAGGCCTGTAACACGGTCTCAACACTTTCATTGTCAATTGAGGTGCGACGTCTTCCAGATCGGCCTTTGTTGACGTTTTGCACTGTTCCGTCAGTCTCAAACTTATCACGTAATCTTGTAATTGTTACCCGTGATGGTGGTAATGTTCCAAACTCATTTCTCCAATGTCTCTGTACCTCAGCCACATTCTCCGTCTTCCAGTAGTGCTTCAGAATCCATTTACGTTGCTCAAACGATAACTGCAATGCCGCCATTTCCTGTAACAAGGGATACTACTGTTATTTAAGTACATTACACCATTACTATACTACTATACTACTATTACTAAGTACTATAAATATACTAATACATCAGCGCATATTACTATCATCTAAAGTGTGCATATATATATATATATATATATATATATATATAATATATATATATGGGATGAATTTCACAATAAAACACGTGAAATGAATGAATGCTGCAAATCCACAAGGAAAAAGAAAAACGATTCCAAGGCCTTTCGTGTATTCAAAGCTACACCTCGTCAGGGAATGAAGATAAAAGGCGAGATGCCCATAGATATATACAACGTACAGGAAAAACAAAACAATTAGCACATACTTAACAAGGGTTAATGAGAGGCAAAAGAAATTTTAACATGATATCGTCAATTTTATACGTCCCCGCACTGTTATTGAAATTGTTTTTAAAATGAATAAATGCACATTCTAGAATATTTCGTTCTATTATATCTCTGTTTTTAACACCGTTAGTTGGCTCTATTTCTGAGTCACATATTGTAAATAGCATGGATCTTACTGACAAACTGAAGTTCCCTAATGACGCTAATTTCAAATTGGTAAGCTTCGATGTATGCTCGCTATTCACAAAAGTCCCTGTTGATGACCTACTTGATTTTTTAAAAGATAAGATTTCTGAATATTCTTTCCCTGTTCAACACAACACTCTTATTGAGTTAATTAAGCTGTGTGTCAAAGATTGTAAATTTCAGTTTGAAAATAAGTTTTATGTTATGTCGTTTGGATTGGCTATGGGAAATCCCCTTTCACCTGTACTAGCTAATTTATATATGGAATTTTTTGAAAGTAGAATTTTGCCTACGATTGTTAATTTTAACCTGGTTTGGTACAGGTATATAGATGATATTTTATGCCTTTGGCCTAATAATTTGGATGTGGACTTATTTCTTGGTAGGCTCAACAATTTAGTCCCATCTATTAAGTTTACAGTTGAAAAAGAAAATGATGGAAGCCTATCTTTTCTTGATCTAAAAATTTGGAGATGCTCTAATCAGTTCAAATATGAAGTCTACCGTAAGCCTACTAATAATAACTCTTACGTGCATTTTTATTCTGACCATCATCCTTCGATTAAATCCTCTATTTTCTCTGCTATGTTTCTTCGAGCATTGAGAGTTGTCAGTCCTGAATTTTTAGATTCCGAGTTATGCAATATCATGAATATTGGTACTAAATTATGTTATCCTATTTCATTTTTAGATAACTGTCTTAAGAAAGCCAAGAATAGGTATTATAATAATGTAATTGTAAAGGAATTTCAGCGTAAAAATATCCTTAGCCTACCTTACCATGTTAATTTTCAATACCTTCCAACTGTACTTAAAGCAATTGGCATTAATGTAATCTTTAAGTATAATAATACTGTTAAATCACGCCTAATAAAGAATAGCCCTGATAATGTTGTTGGGTGTGTGTATTCGATTGGATGTACACAATGTAACTCAGTATATAGGCCAAACCGGTAAAACGTTAGATATTAGGGTAAAACAGCATAAATATGCTTGTAGAACAGCTAATACTTCCAATGCTTTATTTAACCATATGTATAGATGTAACCATAGCATCAAGTGGGATAGTACTAAAGCGCTTGTTAAAAACAGAGATATAATAGAACGAAATATTCTAGAATGTGCATTTATTCATTTTAAAAACAATTTCAATAACAGTGCGGGGACGTATAAAATTGACGATATCATGTTAAAATTTCTTTTGCCTCTCATTAACCCTTGTTAAGTATGTGCTAATTGTTTTGTTTTTCCTGTACTTTGTATATATCTATGGGCATCTCGCCTTTTATCTTCATTCCCTGACGAGGTGTAGCTTTGAATACACGAAAGGCCTTGGAATCGTTTTTCTTTTTCCTTGTGGGTTTGCAGCATATATATATATATATATATATATATATATATATATATATATGTTAATATGATGTGTAAACATTTTATTGGGACACCCGTGTGTGTGTGTATATATATATATATATATATATATATATATATATATAATATATATATATATATATATATACAAAATGTCAGTTGGGCAGTTGATCAGATCCAAAGAGAGAAAAGGGGATTGATTTGGAGTTAAGAAGTTGAGCACTGAAAGTAATTTCTGGAGACTCTCTCTCTCTATACTGTACATTCACTTGATTATAATTATTCTACGATGTTAGTCAAGTCTCAGGCTGCGAAAGCGGTTCCTTTACAAATTTCTCATTGAAGGTTAAATCTTACGAGGGTTTGTACATTCCAAGGTATTAATTTCTCTCTCCTCTCTCTCTCTCATATATATATATATATATATATATATATATATATATATACACACACACACACACACACACATATATATATATATATAATATATATATATGTGTGTGTACTTGTGTGTGTGTGTATATATATATATGTATATATATGAAAATATATATATATATAATGTGTGCAAAGTTTAAATGCCACTAAAACTATTAAAAAGGTAAAAAACTGGCAACGTTTCGAACCCGGAAATGGCAGGTTCCTCATCCGGTTTTTACGAAGAAGGTCAAAAGTAGAGACTCCGCTTCACTCTGCTTTTAACCTTCTTCATAAACGAACCTGATGAGAAACCCGCGAGTTCAAGGTTCGAAACGTTGTCCAATCTTTACCTTTTTTTAAACTTTTAATCTTTTATTAAATTTTGTAACATTTTCTTTCCCAGTATAACCTTGGTTAATCTTGGTTTTGCTTCCGCCCGAATTGTTCATTCTGACGAAGGTCAACCTTGTCACTCCACCTTATAACTACAGTTTAACGTGGAATCCGAACCACGCCCCTCCAGCAACCCAACGTCTTAACCACTAGGCTACCCAGGGTACCCCTTTATCTACCAACCAATTTCTTTATTGTGTGGAAGGATGAACAGCTGGGTTTTGCTGAGCTCCGCCTGCCTTCACTAGGTCTCGATCCCGGGACCGATGGATTAGTTGTCAGTGACGCTAACCACTACACCACCGAAGCGCAAAATAAATTCCCGTGCCGGGAATCGAACCCGGGCCTCGCGGGTGAGAGCCGCGTATCCTAACCACTAGACCACACGGGAGTACAGATTTCTTTCAATCAAAAAATATGTATTTCTGTTATACATACAAAAGTAAATATTTTCGTAAGAAGCCACTTGAATGCGTGAACAATTTGGGTTCCATTTCCAATAACGAAACGACACCTACATAAACATGTACAAGCATTTCCATTCCAGTACAATTTATATTATTATTATTATTAGTCCCGCCGGTCATGAGTGGATTAAATATTACTTTTATTTAAAAAGTGGTTTTACATTCCTTTTAAACTTTTCATTTTATATATATATATACGTGGTACTTTCGTGAAATAATTTTCATATATATATATATATATACACTCACACTATGTTCCAAATTATTAAGCAGATTGCATTTTCTCCGATGTTTTCAAAAGTTTTTCACCAATTTCAATGAAATTTATAGCAAATAATTACTATATATAGAAGCACTGATGGTATTCATTTCGATAAAATATTTTGATAATTAAAATCATTATCTCTTTTTATTGAAAAATATGTAAAATATTATGTTCCGAATTATTAAGCAAGTATTCTATTTACAGATCTAAATGGTGAAAATGGTTAAGAAGAAGGATTTAACACCAACTGAGAAAAGAAAAATAGTCAAGTTACTCGCTGAAAATATAAAATCTCTTGAAATTGCGAAGCAGCTTGGCAGGGCTTATCGAACTGTAAACAAGTTTGTAGTGGAGGGTACCAAACTGAGGCAGCGAAGTGATAAAGGAGCTATAAGAAAAGTGACAAGGCGACAGATATCTGTAATCAAGCGCAAAGTTGCAAAGCATCCATTGTCCTCAAGTAAAGAGGTTTTTGAGCAGGCTGTCATACATAATTTACCAAGAACATCTCGATGTGGAATCCTCCAACTCCAAACAATTGGCAAGACATATAAACCTACGATTCAGTCACCATTAACACCCAGGTACAAGAAGCAGCGTGTTGAATGGGCGCGTCAGTACGTGAAAACAGATTTTAATAATGTATTGTTAACCGATGAATGAAGAGCAACCCTTCATGGATCTGGTGGTTGGTCAAGAAGAATGGATTGCTAAGGGTCAATCTCTACCATGGAATGAGGTTTTGTTTTAGAAAGTTTGTGTAAGACTGGGCAATCATTTTTACACCATCAGGCACTCTGTATGGGACAGCTACTTCATTGTCTATCAATCCTGCCCAAAACATGACACCACCTCCACCTTGTTGGCGTCTCAATCTCGATGGTAGAAATTGGCTCTCAGCAATCCATCTTCTGACCAACCATCAGATCCATGAAAGGTTGCTCTTCATTCATCGGTTAATAATACAACATTAAAATCTGTTTTCACGTACTGACGCGCCCATTCAACACGCTGCTTCTTGTACCTGGGTGTTAATGGTGACTGAATCGTAGGTTTACACGTCTTGCCAATTGTTTGGAGGATTCCACATCGAGATGTTCTTGGTAAATGATGTGTGCCAGCCTGCTCAAAAACCTCTTTACTTGAGGACAATGGATGCTTTGCAACTTTGCGCTTGATTACAGATATCTGTCGCCTTGTCACTTTTCTTATAGCTCCTTTATCACTTCGCTGCCTCAGTTTGGTACCCTCCGCTACAAACTTGTTTACAGTTCGATAAGCCCTGCCAAGCTGCTCCGCAATTTCAATAGATTTTATATTTTCAGCGAGTAACTTGACTATTTTTCTTTTCTCAGTTGGTGTTAAATCCTTCTTCTTACCCATTTTCACCATTTAGATCTGTAAATAGAATACTTGTTTAATAATTCGGAACATCATATTTTACATATTTTTCAATAAAAAAGATAATTATTTTAATTATCAAAATATTTTATCGAAATGAATACCATCAGTGCTTCTATATATAGTAATTATTTGCTATAAATTTCATTGAAATCGGTGAAAAACTTTTGAAAACATTGGAGAAAATGCAATCTGCTTAATAATTTAGAACGTATATATATATATATATATATATATATATATAGAGAGAGAGAGAGAGAGAGAGCCCCAGGCATCGGGGTTGAATTTCCATTTCGGGGAGAACACAATTGTCGGCAATTATTAAGGTAGCCCTTTCAGGTAGCTCGGTTGCCACTCTAAAGGGTACAATCGCACAGTTATTCGGTGCAAGACCGACCGTCTCATTCTTAAGATAGATTTGAAAACTGTTACGATTCAAGGAATCCATTGGATGACTCCGTTTAAACCTCCTCAGTGCATGTGAGATCAATGGGACTTGTAACTGACCTATAAATATCCTAACTCTCCCTCGTTTGGCAGTCAAAGTAACCTCATGTCTTAACATAAAAACATAAAATCAGCTCCCAAGATGACACTAACGCGTGCCGGTAATGAGGAAGTTACATATGCCGTTAAGTCATGGGGTTTGCCTTGGAAGCTCACGTTTAAATCGAGCCTCCAATACATAGGTATCGACTGGTTATTGACTGCCGTACAATCGATATTCGAGCTCTTAGCTTCACTTTGTAGTCCTAATTGCTCGACGAATTTAGAACTGATAAGACAGACATCTGAACCTGAGTCTAACAGGATTAGCGGGTCCATATGCCCTACCTGTCCCCTAATGATGGGTATGACCAACTGTCGAGGGGTATCCGGTTTCCTAATGACCTCATTTACAACCTTAATATTATCCAAGTCATCCTCTTTTGCACGCGTATCATCTTCTTTCACTCCCATTTTCGTATGTAGCCAGTTTAACACTGACCTCACCTGGCTACTCACCTCATTTAACGGTATATCCATCTTCTCACTCATAAAATGTATTATTTCAGTAAACGTACGTTCCAACTGAGACCTATTCTCACAATCCACTTTCTCCGTACACTTTTGCTCATGCAACTGTATATCTACGCTCATTACTGTTATCGCTGGTTCACTCATTATTACGTCACATCCTTTGACGTCATCCTTTCTCTACTGGGAACACACAAACTTATTTTATTCTCCTCTTGTCTCTCTTCTGTTGTTTCTTTCATTTCCTTTATTCCATTTACTCTTTTTAATTCATTTACTTCATCTACAATCCCATTCCTACTCCTAAAACTAATCCCCGTTTCGTCCCAATCTGTATCGCTTTCTTTAACCCCTTACTCTCTTCTTTCTCTCGGGCAAACCTTAGAGTGGATCTTAGGGTCTTTGTTAGCCTTAGCTTTTGTAGATCTGTAGCTCACTTGAAGTAGTCATTTCTGCAGTCAACCTTAAAAATTTCACCTCCTCACTCGCAATTTCGCACTCATTTGTGTCCTCACAATTCCCAACTTTCTGCACCCAATCCGCAACCGTATCATGCGTGACGTCACTCTCTTTGCAGACGGCATTCTTACAGCTTTTCTCGTTCGTTATTTTACAGTTTTGAATCATACCCAATTCATTTTTACATTCACTTTTATACATACTCAATGATTCCCTTAATTAATATCGATTGATTGTGTTCTGACATCTGTCTATTTATTCGTTTTTTTACTTTATATCCTGTCAGTCGTTACCTTCAACTTCAAACTGGACCCTTTTTCTAATCCGCCAGGGGTCTCCTATCTCCATCCGGAGGGAAGGGGGAAGGCTCTTTATTTTGCGAGCCGTACCTATCCCTTCCTCGATAGGGGCTCGAACTTCGGTATAGGCTTGGGGGCCCCGTAGTACCGTTGCCGATCTTTATCACGGTCCTCAGGACCGTTTCCACGATCTCTCCAGCGGTCCGGCGAATAAGTTCTTGATCTATTGTAATCAGTGTCTCTCCAACGACCCGGAGAGGAGGCTCGTGACCCGTAGTAGGGGCTGGAGCCCCTTCTATACTCGCCATTACTCTCGTCATTTCTTCGTCGCCCTTGTGGCCACGACCTATCATAGGGCCTATAGTCTCGGTCGGTTCTGTAGTTCGATCTTCGATTGTAGTCAGCCTGGCGGCCCCGTCGGTAGTAACTATCATCGCGGTCTTGTCTGCTGTACGGCGGCTCCTCCCGGGGTCACGTCTTACTCCGGAAGATTCCGTGCTGGAGCTTTTCTCCTCTCTCCTTTCCGACCTTGAATGCGGTTGATTCTCTCCCACCTTCCTCGCTTCACTCGAATTTTGTTGGCCATGGATTTTCCTTAAATCAGCCATTAACGGGCAATCTTTGACCATGTGCCCAATTTCGTGACACACGAAACATTGGCTTCCTCCTCGTCCTCGTAGGCTAACAGCAGCCAAAGTTGAGGTTATGCCCTCCGTGTTTATTTCAAAACTCGGAGTCGCGTAACCGTAACCCTGAGAAGGCGCATAATGATGTTCCGTTGAAGGATGAGATTCATAGATCCTCCGGTCGGCTCTAAACCTTTTTATTTTCTTGTATATATATGTCTTCGCTGTAATCGTCGTACTCATGCCATAGGTGATTTGGCACGGCATTGAGCAGGATTTTGTGTGTTGAAAACGAGACATCTAGATGCTGTAACAATTGGGGGTGCATCTTTCTTTAGGCGTTCCAATTCTCCCCTCACTCTTGTGACAAAAGATGGGAAAGCTTCCCCTGACCTTTTGATCTCATTCTCGATTTGTACCAGCCTCTCTGATATTTCAGCTCGGCTGTTCCTACATTCCTACAATACATATCCGCACCTCGATCAAGGAATGTTGCCAAACCTGAGTTCGGGATGCCAGGTCACTAAGTACGTGTTTCGCTAGAGCGACTGGGCATCGCACAGCCAATTCTATCTGAAACTCGTCACTATTGTGAGATGAGGCGGGAACTAATCGTTCCGCTTCGGTAACATATTGTTGGAAAGATACGTAAGAATCAGTGAGCCCCTTGCTCGAAGCGATTTTATAATCACTAGGTCCTCCACAGAAGACCGAACAATCAGCTGCGAGTGTTTTAAGCCTGCGCGCTTCTGCATCTTCGGTAGACATGATGTATTGGTTCAAATCCCTATTTAAAGCCGTATTTGAGGCGTCACGCTATTAACCGCGGGGATGCTGTTATCATCGTAATTATCGTTATTTAAAGTGGTAGGGGGGGGGACTCACTGTACCTACCGCAGCGGCACTCGCTGCACCAGTACTTTCAGCGCCGGAAGTAGTAGCGCCGTGAGAGGTATCTCTCCTCGCAGAGCTATTTGAACTCTGATGACCTTCCTCACCGCTCATGCGGGTTTGTTCTAACCTTAACTCTAAAGGGGATATGGGCTCGTCCAAGGGGAACTCCCAATCGTCGTTTGGATTATTTAATGCGGCTAAAAAGGACGGGTCAACGGATCCAAGAGTAGGATCGGGTTGTAAATCTGACAAGGAGAAATTATGGGCAGAGGAAGTACAAAGGGGGAACAAGGGAACTTTTAGGTTATGATAATACTGTGAAGGTGGAAGTATATGACGGGATTCGCGATCACTTTCAGAGACCGAACTTAGGTTCACTGGCGATGGGGAAACTTTGAGTTTATCCTTCGCCGCGTCAACTAAACGAAAGTCGCTCACCTGATTTTTGCGTCTTGTCGAAGGTGGACCACAAGCTTCTGCACTGCGTGTTCTCCAGGCACTCCTTTGGGAAGAGAAGCGGGTTGCCTGGTTGGTGGTTGTTTGGGTGGCATCCACTGCTGGTCGGTGTCGGGTATCTGCGTCCGATTCGGGACGGAGGAAGCGTCGATCTGAGGTTCCTCCTAGGCTATGAAGACGTAAAGACAGGCGGTAGGAGCACGTACTGTTTGCTAGTCCTTCCACTGAAGTCCTTGGTGAATGTGAACAGAAATTCAGTGGTAAGAGGTACACTCCCCTGGGGGGCGCCATTGGAAGCCTTCTGACACCAATATTATATGCTTGGTGTCGTGGCGTCAATGCTGACACCAAAGCTATATAGTTGAAGGTTTCCGTGGGTTCTTTTTCCCATTGGCTGAAGGAGGTAACCTCAATTGCCCTTTAACGTCACTAGGGCATCAGGATGGCTCCGATGCTTAAGGGATGAATGATGAGTGGAAGCTTACGTACATATTTATTTGATGATAAATGGGCGTAGATGAACCGGCCTAACGGCTACGGGTTTATGAGTATAGCATGATTAAGTTCAAGTAAAGGATTCATCTCGGGCGTGGTCAGTCCCAGACTTTTATACATAGTCTCGGTTCTCACGCATGCGCATTGGACTCGTGTCTATAAGGTCGAGCGTCCACTGCAACTCAGCGGATAAGGAGCGGTAATTCTATAACATACTTACCTTACAACCTTATAAAGGTTCCGCGCGATGATTCCTCATTTCGCGAAGGTCAAGCTTGTCGCCCCTCTTCTCAAGGAGTATATATATATAATATATATATATATACAAAGGTGGGCACCCGGGCCTCAAAAAGGACCGACGGTCCCGGTCCCGGTCCTTGCCTCAAACTGGTCACGGTCGTTTCTGAAGATAGGACCTAGGAACGACTCGGTCCTCGGTCCTTATATATATAATATAAGTGAAAAATTTTATTAAAATGAAAAATGAAATTAAAGACACCGGAAATCTTTAATTTTATTAACGTAAATTATAATTAATACAATACATAAATGATGAAAAAAAGTTAAGTTAAATGCTTGAGTTTCCCTTCAAGAAGACTAGCATTTCAAAATGGCTGTCACTGAGCCCTGACCTTTTCGGCTTGAGGACGTCCTTCCCCAAAGAGAAGAGCCTCTCCACGGCGGCACTGGATGGGATAGGCGTGTTAAACTTGATGAACAAGTCCTTCAACGCCGGCTGGGGAACGAGTCCTTGTTGAAGATGAAGGGTTTCACAGGCCTCTCGCTGAGAAATGTCTCCACCAACTTGGTCCCGGTCTCCTTCGTCTTCTCCCCGCCCTCGTAGAGAGCCTCAAAGAAGTCGTCATTGTCCTGGTCATTCTCACCCTCGCTGCTGCTGGTGTCCTTGCCTGAGTCCGCTCTTGCCAGAATCCTCTCCACCATAGACATCATCTGCTTCTTCACCTTGGCCTTGATCTCCTCGACGTCATACATGACGTCGTCCTCCACCAGGTTCTTGTTGCTTGTCGAGAGGATGTTCTTGTTCGGCAGGCACAGCAAGCACTTGTACTCCAGGTTCTGCTCACCCTTGGGGCCCAGGTATTCAAAGTATTTGTCCAGGTACGGCCAGGGATTGCTGGGTTCAGTTCTTCCTCTAGGAGCTCCAGTTGCTTGACTTGAAGTTGAAGCACTAACATCAGTAGATTCTTCGTCTCCTCCAGGTGTTGAAACAAGTTTCAGTTCAGTCTCAGTCTCTTTCTGAGTCTTCTGGAGGAAACGATCCATCTTCTTTAGAACTTCAAATAATCACTAAACACACTAAAATCACTAAAAAGACCGTCCGGACCGGACCGTCCGGAATTGCTTAAAAATAGACCGTCGCTCCTCATTTCGGTCCTCACTGGGAAAAGGGCCGACTTTCCCGCTCACGGTCCTTAAAAAGGACCGAGTTCCTGGAGTTCGGTCCTTTTGGAACTCGGTCCTGCCCACCTTTGTATATATATATATATATATATATATATATATATATATATATATATGAAAATTATTTCACGAAAGTAACACGTGAAAAATATTTATGATGAATTAGACGAAAGCGCTTGAGCACCACTCTGTGTTCTTTTCCTTCGTGGTTTTATTCATATATATATATATATATATATATTATATATATATATTATATATATATATATATAATATATACTGTATATGGAATGAATTTCACAATTAAACACGTGAAATGAATGAATGATGCAAGTCACTAATATAATATCATGTAACAGAACATTGTATTGTAAAAAATTGTGGCATATATATATACAGGGCGTCCCAAAAAAATGTATACACACTTTAACAGCTGATAGCTCAATTGATGTTTCTTTCTTTCCAAGTTAAACCCATTAGAATTAATAATGGCAGTCAGACTAAGCTTTGAACAAAGGAAATTCATTCTAAAATGCTACTGGAAGTGTGAAAACGCAGTTGAAGTGCAAAGACAGTTTAGGAGGGAGTTTCAAACAGATCCACCAACGCGACTTACCATCACTCGAATTAGAGATACGTTTGAAGCCGATGGAACTGTTCAGAATGTCCGCAAGAAGCGTTCCGGAAGATCACGGACATCGACAAGCCCCACAAAGCAAGAAAGAGTACTGGAAACGTACCACCAAAGTCCAAGAAAATCTGTGCGGCAAGCTAGTCGTGAGGTAGGAATTTCAGAATCGTCTGTCCAACGCATTTTGAAGCGCTGTCAATGGAAAAGTTACATTCCAAGATTAGTCCATGCTAGTAATGAAGATGATCCGGTCCGAAGAGTGGAGTATTGCGAGTGGTACTTGGCACGATGTGGATGTGGATTGGACGAAGGGGTTTCGTAGAATACCCTCCGCGTTCACCAGACCTCACACCACTAGACTTTTTTTATGGGGATACTTAAAAGACAAAGTCTACGCTATAAAACCTGCAACAGTCGCTGAATTGAGAGCAGCCATTGAACGAGAATGCACACAAATACCAAACGAAATGTTTCGTGATGTTTGCGATTCCATTGCTTCGCGTTATCAGCAGTGCCTGGACCAGAACGGACGTCAGTTTGAAAACAGGCGTTGACAAAACAATTAAATAATGTCTGTAGATTCTATTACATTTTGAAAATGAAATGTATTTTAATAAACACTGCCTTTATAATTATTTAAAGTGTGTATACATTTTTTTGGACGCCCTGTATATATATATATATACACACACCTTTCGTTTGCTTCCGCCCGAATTGTTCATTCTGACGAAGGTCAAGCTTTTCACTCCACCTTAGAACTACAGACTACAGTTTAACGTGGAATCCGAACCACGCCCCACCAGCAGCCCAGCGTCTTAACCACTAGGCCACCCAGGGTACCAATTTATCTACCAACCACTTTCTTTATTGTGTGGAAGGATGAACAACTGGGTTTTGCTGCGCGCCGGCTGCCGTCACCGGGTTTCGATCCTGGGGCCGATGGATTCGTAGTCAGCGACGCTAACCACTACACCACCGAGGCGCATAGTTCCATTTGAACTATGAATGATCAGTTATACAGTCGTCCAGTGCCCTTTTCGTCCATTTGTCAGAGTTATCCCACTGTATTGATTGGAATAATGCTTCAGTTTTGTTTCACTCAAGCAACATTGTTAATAGAAATATTCTTGAGTCTGCCATTATTCAACTTACAAATAATTTCAACATTAGCCAGGGCCTTTTTTCGCTTGATTCTGTTGTTTTGAATTCGTTCAGAACAGATTTAGACAAGAGGGGCAAAGTGCTAAAACTCTGGTAGTTTTTCTTTATAAATTTGTATGCTCCTCCTACAATATTTATTTTTCTATTTTTTTTTTGTGACCTATATATAGTCTCGAACTTTGAGTACCATTCTGTGTTTCCTTTTTCCTTCGTGGTTATTTTCATCATAAATTTTATGCACATGTTACTTTCGTGAAATAATTTATATATATATATATATATATATAGGGTGGGCCGAAAATCTGGATCCATAGGAAAATATTTATTTTAATACATAAATTACAACAAATGGTAAATACTTAAAATGAATATCAACTTTAACTCGTAAATGCGTATCCGTGATACTGTACAGTGGTTCGTACTCCAGTATAAACAACAAATTATAACAAATGCTCAAATTGGCGGCCTCTGACATCGAGATCCTTAGGGATGGAATTTATGATTTTTAATAAATTCTTCGAATTGACGTTCTCGAGATGCGTGTTTCATTTGATAATCTTCTTGTTGACTTTACTGGACTATTCGTTAAAGTTTCACTTACCATTGTAGAGGTATTTTCATCAGTTGCAGTTTTTGGACGACCAGAACGCCGTCGATCATGTACACTTCCTGTTTCTTTGAAACGTTTAAACAACTTGCCAACAGTCGCATGTGTTACTGGATGCTTATCAGGATGATTTCTATTGAATTCGGTAGCAACTTCTCTGTGTGTAGCGCCCTGTCTTGCGTACATGAGCACAAGTTCTACCCGGTCTTCTGTTGTTAGATTCGAAGCCATTTCTGGGCTGAAATAAAAAAAGTATTTGAGTATTTATACTGGAGTACGAACTACTGTACAGTATCACGGATACTCATTTACGAGTTAAAGTTGATATTCATTTTAAGTATTTACCATTTGTTGTAATTTATGTATTAAAATAAATATTTTCCTATGGATCCAGACTTTCGGCCCACCCTGTATATAATAATAATAATAATAATAATATATATCCTAAAAAAAAATGAAAAGCGATTCCGAGGGGGAGATGTCAATACTGTATATACATACCAGAAACAAAATAGTTAGGAGTGGTTTTAAAGAAAGTAGCACGTACTGATTGCGTGAAAAGGTATTTTAACAAGATATGGTCCATTTTATAAGTTTCCAAACTGTAACTGAAAAACTTTAGTGAAGCAGCATAAATATGCTTGTACAAGCGGAAATAATTCCAATCTATTGTTTAACCATTATATATATATATTCTTCTTCTTCTTCTTCCGCAGCTTATTATCCCATCTTTACATGGGGTCGCTGTTTTTGGTTCGTCTTCTCCACTCTCCTCTGTCGTATACCGCGTCCTCCTCCAAGTCCTTCTCCCTGATGTCCGCCACCACACAGTCCCTCCATCTCGTCTTCGGTCTTCCTCCTCTTCTCCGTCCCGGCAAACTCCATCTCCAGCACTCTGCGCCCCACATACTCCTCCTCTCTTCTCCTGACGTGTCCATACCACCTCAGCCTGGCCTCCTGCACCTTCTTAGATGCTTCCGCCACCTTCACTGTTCCTCTTATATGCTCATTTCTGACCCTATCCCTCCTCGTCACTCCACACATCCATCTTAACATCTTCATTTCAGCCACATCGATTTTTCTTTCATTGCTCTTCTTCATTGGCACAGTCTCCATTCCATACAACATTGCCGGCCTCACCACTGTTTTGAATACCTTTCCTTCAGTTTCACTGGGACCCTCTTATCACAGAGCACCCCTGATACGTCCCTCCAGTTCTTCCACCCCGACTGTATTCTACAGTTTATCTCTCTCTCTGCTCCCCCCTCTGCATCTACTGTTGACCCCAAGTATTTAAAATACTCCACCGTCTTAACACGCTCTCCACTCAATGTCACTTCCCTCCTCGGTCCTGCTGCACATCACATCTCATATATTCGGTCTTCTTTCGGCTAATTCTTATCCCCCTACTTTCCAACGCCTCTCTCCAATTTTCCAACTGCTGCTCCACCTCCTCTTTCGTCTCCCACTCAACACAACATCGTCTGCATACATCATGCACCACGGCGCCTCCCTCTAATCCTGCCCGTCAACACATCGAATACCACATTGAAAAGGAAGGGGCTCAAAGCTGATCCTTGGTGCAGACCAACTTCCACCCCAAAGCTCTCTGACACACCCACACTACTCCTCACCTTAGTTGTTACTCCCCTGTACATCCCTTGATCAGTTTAACATACTTCTCCGGTACCATCTTTTCCCTTAAGCATCTCCAAACTTCCTGCCGTGGTATCCTATCATATGCCTTCTCCAAGTCAATAAAAACCATGTGCAACGCCTTCTGCCCCTCTCTGTACCTCTCTGCCAACTGTTTCAATGCAAAAACTGCATCTGTCGTTCTCCTTCCCGGCATAAATCCAAACTGTTCCACTGACACTTCCGCTTCGTCTCTCAACCTACTCTCCACTATTCGCTCCATTATATATATATATATATATATATGAAAATTATTTCACGAAAGTAACACGTGAATAATATTTATGATGAAAATAACCACGAAGGAAAAAGGAAACACAGAATGGTGCTTAAGCGCTTTCGTCCAATGACATCCTCACGAACACTGAAATAAATAACAAGTTCGAGACTATATGTATGTCACAAAAAAAAATTAAACAAATAAAAATTGTAGGAGGAGCACGCAAATTTATAAAAAAAAGCTACCAGAGTTTTAGCACTTTTTCCCTCTTCTCTAAATTGTTCTGAACGAATTCAAAACAACAGGATCAAGCGAAAAAAGGCCATGGCTAATGTTGAAATTATTTATAAGTTGAATAATGGCAGACTCAAGAATATTTCAATTAACAATGTTGCTTGAGTGAAATAAAACTGAAGCATTATTCCAGTCAATACAGTGGGATAACTCTGACAAATGGACGAAAAGGGCACTGGACGACTGGCTCGTTCTCACGGAATATTGATGCTGTTTTACACGCGTGTGCAAATCCTTTCCCGTCTGTCCAGTGTAAAAGGAATCACATTGTTTACAACCAGTTTTATAGATGCCTGAATTATTGGTAGAACTACTCTTTACTATGATATTTTTCACAATATTGTCATATGAAAATTCTACATTAATGTTCAAAAGTTTAAGTACATTACAATGCCTAAAAAGCGTGGGAAAAATGGAAGTACTAAAATATTCTACGACAAAGTGCGATAGAAAGTTCGTTTTGCCTTGTTAAGACAAGATTTCAAAAAAGCAGGTGGGTAACATTCGAATATTGTTGATTTTTTCTAAATAAGAGCCATTGTGGGAATAACGCCGATTTTGAAAAAAATCGACTTGCCAAATTGAGATGGTTGGGCCACTTGGAGAGAATGGATGAGGGGAGAACTGCGAGGAGGTGCTGGGAGTGGAGACCAGCGAATGGCAGAAGACCGCGAGGGAGACCGAGAAGGAGATGGAGGGAAGAAGTGGAGGAGAGCTTGCGAAGATACAACTTGCCCAGCATGCAAGAGCTCGAAGAAACGGGAGTGCTGCTGGACAGGCGGAGTGGCGAAGGAGGCTGGCTCCACTGACAGGCTGACTATCCTACCTGGGAGCTGAAGAATTGAAGAATTGAATTTTCTAATTCGGCATCCATGTATTCCGGACTGGTGATCCTAAGAGCGCGGAGAAACATTAACGAAAATATGGCTTTCTTGATGGGGGGGGGGTCATATCAGGAGTGAAAGTGTACGTAGGACAATTGTTTTTCTTTTCGGATAAATACTAAACTTAAAACTTAAAACGTTAGGCAGGAGACAGGGAGTGCTGGACCTCCCGTTTCTCCTGTCACTGTCATACTTAGCTGATCTTTTTCCCTGTCTCATCTACTCATCTACCCTGTGAGCAGTTCAGCACGCTCTCTCCCTATTTCGCACAACACATACATGTATCATTTTTTTATGCAGGAAGAAGGGGCTAAGGACGAGGCCCGAAAATTGCCCCCCCCCCCCCGATAGAAAAAGAAGATAGGCGAAATCAAGATACAGGTCAATATCAAGTTTGCGAGATGCCTGGACACTGCATTTGAAAGATTGGGGGTCATAGACAGAGGGAAAGATGGATTGAGGAAAGTTGTTCCAGGGTTTACCGGTTGAGTAGATGAAAAATTGAGAATACCAATTAACACTTGCGTTAGAGAGTTGGACAGCAAAGGAATGAGAATGTGTCGAAAGTATGGTATTACGTGCTCTCCTTGAAGGAGGAAGCATGCAGTTAGAGAGTTTAAAAGAGCAGTGTCCGTTATAATATCGATAATAAAGAGAGAGTGAGGTAACAGTGCGGCGAAGAAAGAGGGATTGAACACAGTCCGAAAAAAGCAGGGAATTGCTGAGACGAAAAGCCTTTGATTCCACCTAGTCAAGTAGAGATGTATAGGTTGAGCCACCATACACATGTTTGGGGAAACTCCGCTAACAACGCATTAAATGGTCATCCAAAAAGAGCAATGAAGTTATTATCTGATGCTGTATCAGACCAGAAATAGATCAGAGCTTGTTATACCTCAATTTAGATTGCCTTCATCTCAAAAACTACCCATTTTCATTGGATTGAAACTATGGAATGACTTAAATGCCGATATAAAATATGTTGTGAATGTAAATTTGTTTAAAACCAAGTTGAAATCCCGATTAATAATGGCATACTAACAAAAATCTAGGGTTAATGTCCATTACTATTGTTTATTAATTTCTCGTGTGTAATCTAGTATTAAAACACATTTCTTGGGATTGTTCACTTCTTATCTCTCATGTATAATATTGGTTTCTTTGTATGGTATTGGTATAATGCCTTCAATGGTGACCTTACATTTGTCATGTCAGTAGTGATAATTTAAGATTAATACATACTTTAACTATTAATATTACTTATTTACTTATTTATTTATTTATTATTAATTAATAACAACTAGCTGTTTACTTTTAATAAGAGCCCAGTAAAGCCTAAAGCTTAAGGGACAAATTAAATAAAATAAATAGTCCCGCTTCACAATTATTTATGTCATTGTAAATTGTAAAACGAATATATTTATTTTATTATTAATAATAAAGGTTATTAAAAAAAAAAGAAGCGTACTCCATACAGGGGCAGACAAGATCCTTGTACAGAGACAACTGAGTGGGGTGAAGAAATGCGGAGCCGGTACAGCACATCTACCCTCTTAGAAGCTGTTTAGAAAGAAAGTACAGTATATTTGATCTTTCCAGGAAGGATCACGAAAAAAGGATAAGATAAGGGGATAGTTGTGTGGAAAATTGTGACGAGTAGACAGAAGGAGGAACTGAGTTTTTGAGGCATTGAAGGCCACAAGGTTTTCTCTACCCAAGTCAGAGACAGTAAAAAGCTCAGAGGTCAGGTGCGCCATATCCATCTCGCGAATCATGGAGAAACTGTTGAGAAGGACGCTTTGTGAAACCGGTGGAGTAATGAAGGGTGGAATCATCGGCATAGGACTGGATAGGACAGCAAGTTATCTTTTCCTGATCTAAAAATTCGGAGAAGCATGAATCAATTCAAATTTGAAGTCTCCCACAAGCCTAATAATAAGAACTCTTATGTTCATTTTTATTCTGACAATCACCCTTCGATAAAATCTCCTATTTTATCTTTTATGTTTCTCAGAGCTTTGAAAGTTGTCAGTCCTGAATTATTAGATACTGAGTTAGGCAATCAATATCATGAATATTGGTACAGTACTAAATTATGTTATCCTATTCCATTTCTAGATAACTGTCTCAAGAAAGCTAAGAATCTGTATTATAATAATGTAATTGTAAATGAATTTGATCATAACAATATCCTTAGCCTACCTTACCATGTAAATTTTAAATATCTTCCGACCTTACTTAACCCTTTCTGTCCCAAATTATTGTTTTGAGCTAAGAAAAAAATTAACACTTAAAAATGTTAAAAATAGGTATGGAAACATAAACTATACTTCTATACTTCGAATAGAATGTATTAATTAAAACAGTTTTTGTCCTTTGTTAAACATAATGGTACATCACACTTTCTGCATTTTAGACGAGAATAGCCTTTCATACAGTTTTTGCATCTCTTTTTGGGTTTTAAATGCTGAGGTCAATGTCCAAAACACTGCCAGATATTGCTATACAGTTAAATGTTATATTCCAATGCCATATTATAGGCATCGTTGAAGCTAATCTGAGGAAATTACACGTACTATTTGTTGATGATGCCATATGGAATCGCTGGGACAGAAAGGGTTAAAACAATTGGCATCAACGTAGTCTTTAAGTATAATAATACGGCTAAATCTCGCCTAATAAAGAATAGCCCAAATAATGCTGTTGGCTGTGTGTATTCGATCGGATGTACAAAATGTAACTCAGTTTATATAGGTTTAACGGAAAAAACTTTGGATATCAGAGTAAAACAGCATAAATATACGTGTAGAGCAGTAAATAATTCTAATGGATTTTTTAACTATATGTACAGATATAATCATAGTATTAAGTGGGAGAGTTCTAAAGTTCTCTTAAAAATAAAGATATAATTGAAAGGAATATTCTAAAATGTGCATTTATCCATTTAAAAGGTTCCACTCAACTGACTCGTGTATCTATGTACTTAAAGAAACAATATCTAAATACATTGACAGTAATTCAACTATTTATAGCTGTTTCATAGATATAAGTAAGACATGAAAGGGTGAACCACAATATTTTATTTAAAAAACTAGAAGACAGGAAGGTTCCCATGTACATATTAAATTTATTGAAATTTTGGTATTCCCACCAATCTTTCACTGTTAGGTGGGGCAATGTACTATCCGAGTGTTTTGGTTCCTCTTGCCGGGTGAGACAAGGCTCCTTGCTCCCCCCATGCTGTTTAATGTGTATATCGACGGATTAATTGCTTCACTTAATGAGGCAACAGTGGGATGTTGTATAGATAACACAAGGATAAATAATTTAGTTTATGCCGATGATATGGTGTTAATAAGTCCCTCTGTTAAAGGTCTGGATCGGCTACTAAAAGTCTGCGAAGTGTATTCGCAGAAACATGATATTCTTTTTAATGTTACAAAAACTAAGGTTATGCAATTTCATCCTAAAAGCTGTAATCAGCCAGCTGATATAAGGTTTAAAATGAATGGTGAAGTAATTGAGGAAGTACAGATTTAAGTATTTGGGTCAAACTATTACCAGCTCCTTGAGTGATGACTCGGATATAAGAAAACAATCTCGAAGCCTGTGTGCTAAAGCGAATATGACCATAAGGAACTTTCGATTCTGTACAAGTGAAGCTAAAGACACTCTCTTTCGTACTTTCTGCAGTAATATATACAGACAGCAAATGTGTATGAATTATAAAAAAGGTTCTGGCAGAACTCTAAATTTGCTGTACAACAGGTCTTTTAGACTCACATAAATTACCCCCGAGATGCTCAGCTTCGCAAATGTTTGCTACCCGCAATGTCCCGAGCTTGCCGGAGGTAACAAGACGCGCTCAATGCAGTCTAATGCAAAGAATTAAAAAATCAACCAACCCCGATCATCCAAGCTATCCATGAGTCCTGCCATTTATCCTCTAAGGCCTAAGCTATGGACTTCTTGGTACGAAAACCTATGTCTGTAGCTCCACTTAACTTCGACATTACAGTATTATTTCTAATCAATTGTATATATTTCTCAGTGCTGGGCACTTCCGCAAACCGCAAATTCCGCAATCGCAATTTTAACTATAAAAAGTATCCAAAACATTAAAGAGGTATAAAAAGTTTTTATATCTTTTTAATGTTTAATGTTTTAGCCATGTTTTTATTAAAAACAAGGCTAAATAATTTATTACAATAAATCACTATTGTAGAAGAAATAAAAATACTACATATATTGATATATTATATTGAACAAAAACACCTCCTGCAAGTAAATAGTAAATAAATTAAATAATAAATTTAATCATTTGAATTTCATAAATTTTGAGACTTAGACACGTTAGAGAAGACTGTACTGTAACTGTAGTAACTGTACACACATTACATTACACAAGTTAAATTAAGTTAACACTGTGACTGTACACAACTTGAACTCACTGTACAACTCAACCCCTCTAGCCTCTACAAGTGTACGCCTCTGGCTTTGTCAACAAGTTCAGTCGTCCTCCTCCAGTAACTGAGCCAAATCCAGTTTTAATAAGTCCATGTTCCCCTTCATGAACACGAGACGTTGGAAGTTGTCAGAGGTCAGGCTGGCCCTTTTGGGCTTCATTATATCTGACCCATGGGAGAACAGTGGCCAGTGGCCACGTGGGAAATTTGCGGAAAGATTTGCGTTTGCGGTCTTAGTTCCGCAACGCAAATTCACTAATTTGCGATGACTTTGTCGCAAACGCAAATCCGCAAACGAAAAACATACTTCCGCAATTGCGGAATTTGCGGTTTGCGGAAGTGTTTGCGGAAGTGCCCAGCTCTGATATTTCTATCCTTAGTATATGAACTGTCATTGTATTAATAATATTTGTCATATGGACTATAGTCTGCCAATAAACCTTTTCATTTTCATTTAAAAATAATTTCAATAACAGTTCAGGAATGTATAAAATTGACAAGATCTTTTATCAGTGCTCGTTAACTTTGTGCTAATCTCTTTTCACTTCTTTGTTCTAATGTAAATAGGCATATATTTTGGTCATCTTTCCTTTTCCCTTCATTCCGTGACGAGGTGTACTGTTGAATACATGAAAAGCTTTGGAATAATTTTTTTCTTTTTCCTTGTGGATTTGCAGCACTCATTCATTTCACGGGTTTACGTGTGAAAATTATCCCATAATATATATATATACTGTATATATATATATATATAATATATATTATATATATATACACAGTATGTATATACAGTATGCGCCTCGGTGGTGTAGTGGTTAGCGTCGCTGACTACGAATCCATCGGCCCCGGGACATCGGCCCCGGGATCGAGACCCAGTGACGGCAGCCGGCGCACAGCAAAACCCAGCTCTTCATCCTTCCACACAATAAAGAAAGTGGTTGGTAGATAAATGGGTACCCTGGGTGGCCTAGTGGTTAAGACGCTGGGCTGCTGGTGGGGCGTGGTTCGGATTCCACGTTAAACTGCAGTTATAAGGTGGAGTGAAAAGCTTGACCTCCGTCAGACTGAACAATTCGGGCGGAAGCTAACCAAAGGTTACCAAAGGTAGGCCCCATATATATGTGTGTGTGTGTGTGTGTGTGTGTGTACTGTATGTCATAGAACTTGCTTAAAATCACCACTATGAAGACTAAAAAAAAAAGCGGTCACATTAGAGTAGAAGAAGAAAACTCGTATTTCTCCGAAAAGAGCTAATAACAAACTGATCAATTTTTTCAATTCGTGTTTGAGCTCAAAAAAAGGATTATTCCTCTAATTTTCAAAAATAAATACGTCTTTGTAGTGAAATGGGCTCGTTTTAACTTTTTATTTATTTAACTTTGGAAACAACTTTCGGCGTCTGGTACCTCCGTTGTTACAGTGGCAGACTCTGAGCGGTGAGGCTCTGGTTCGCTTCCGCCTGCTGGCTTCTGAATTGAGTTGAGTTTGCCCCTTACCCTGTTCATGTTCGGGCTAAAGGTGACCCTTGGGGCATACTTACCTCCACGTCGTGGGGAAATGAGCTTCCGAGCTGAAAACGTTTTTCCAGGAATTACAGGTGTGAATCATGGCAGGGTTGAGTTGTACAACCATGGTATTTATTAAAATCTTAGTTACTTTAACAGGTTGAATTCTGAACAAAAATTAATTTTAGCTAGATAAAACTGGTCATTTTCCACAGCATGCAAGTGGTCATTATACTAAGGAAAATTGCATTATAAAAACATGATTTTTATTAGGACCGCAGAAAAGTGGTCAGTTTAGTCGGGTAGTCAGAAGGTAGTCGAACTGTCAGCTTCTATTGTATACATCCATATATGCAATAAAATCACAGAACAACACGTGTTTGTACATACACACACACATATATATATATATATATATATGTGTGTGTGTGTGTGTGTGTGTGTGTGTGTGTGTGTGCGTGCGTAGACAACTGGGCATAAGTGAGCTCGAGTGTTTGATAACACTGGATAACAAAAAATAACTTTTTTATGTCACATGAACAAAAATGGGTTGATCTTATAGGTTTTTTACCGCCGAGTTAAAAAATGACCTCAAAATTTGTCTATCATCCACCAATATTGAGTGAATCGAAAATGAAATTTGGGCTAATTTATAGACGTAATAGCAGTATGAAAGTAGAAAATGCATACTGAACTCACCTAAAATGTTCACTAAGCGAAATCAAGTGAGTAACTGACAAATGAAAGTTAACAGTGACGTGCAGCAACTTATAAGCAGAGGAGGAGCAAGCTGCAGACCCCGCCCCCTTCCTATTCTGACTCAAATCCTAAGTAATGTAAATTCGTGGGTCACTCTAAAACTGCGGGTGATAGAAAAATTCTGTTTTCATTTCCGTAATCAACATAAAAAAATTGCATATAGTTCAAGTAAAAATATCTCTGTGACAAAAACTTTGTTGACCAGTGTAATTCACAAATGTATTGGGTAATTTTTTTTTTTTTTTTTGAGGGAACGTTTTGGAGCCTCGGAACATTATTATAAAAATATTTTAAAAACTGGAAACTTTTTACTGTCGGAAAAAAAGATACGTTAGTCGTAATTAGGTTTGGTTAGGTAAGGTTTGGTTATGATAGGTTATGCTAGACTAGCGAGTACCTCACTATGTAATGACTTAACAGAAACCACCTTTCGAACCCTCAGTTGCGTCCGAAAAACTTTATCACGCCCTTTTCCGTTCGATGGCACAAAGGCTAATTTAGGTTAATTAAGTTTCTTAGATATTTGAATTTAAAAATGTCGGTACCTCGCTTATACGAAGATAGACACATACAAGTCGATATCTTCCGATGAGAATAAGTGAATTATTGCGCTTGTCTTTTAATTCCATCATTTGGCTTGACGAACGGTAAAAAGAGTTTATTCAGTGTTAGAAAGGACTAATAAATAAGTTAATGTAATGTAATAAATAAGACGAATGCCAATAATTTTGCCTAAAAAGCTTCCATGCTTCCAAGGGCATATTCAGATGAGAGTACTGTGAATATATTAATGTCATAACAAATATCTAAAAATTGTAAAACTCTGTCAATTGTATCCTTTTCTGAATAAAGTTTTTTGGGTTTGAATTTGAATTTGAATTTGATTCTTCTACAATGAAGGGTTTAGCTTTAAATAGGAAAGAAATTCAGACATGCGACTTTGTATTTACTTCATATTGGCGTGTTATATTGCAATATAAAAAGTATTTATTGTTGAGAAGACAAATTAACCTTCAGAAATACGGTAATACACGTTTATTTCATTCTTTTATCTGTATTTGTCCGATTTTAGTATGATTTGTATTGGTTTGTTGGTATAATTTTAGAGAGTATTGGTGATAGGTATTATTCTTTTTCTGTATTTTCTATTGAGTAACGTTGTAGATCAGAGGTGGCCAAAGCGAAACTCATGGCTCTGTTTGCGGCTTTGGGCAATGTTGGACAACATTCGTAACCTTGTGCAAAATTTTTCTTTAAAGTCATTTTAGAAACTATAGAATGTAATAGATGAGTATATACCATAATGTTTAAGAATTACATCACACACACTCGTATTAACCCTTTAATGCCAGAGGTCTTTCCCGAGACTGAATAAAATGGTCTGGCCTTAACCAGAACAAAATCAGTAAAGTGACACTGTGCACAAAAGGGTTAAATAATTTTTCAGATATATATTCAAAATGCAAAAAAATATATTCTACATTTGGCAGGATCCTGTAGCAGAAAAAATAAGCGATAAGGTTTGAGTATGCAAATGTGCAAGTCATACATCTACAGTAGCAACGAAACGAGACTATTGTTTTAGCCAAAGAATTAAGACAATATGAAAACTTTTGAAATTGCCGTATGTGGTAAACGTTCAAGCTGAAAGAAGTTCCAAGTTCGGTGAATTCACTTGTGTGAAGTCTGTAACTGTGTGTAAATCTGTAACTGATGTTACAGTATTACTGTAACATCAAATAAATAAGTACATTCTTGAAAAATTACCAAACAATAAAACTGAAGCTTTAAGACCAAATGGGAGAAACATTTTGGATTCACGGGGAAAACTTGACAAAACTCCGATACATCTCTTACGTACTACGAGGCTAGTAAACTAAACCACCACTATGAAGTTAATATCTTTTCATCTCGGTATCCTCAGACTTGAGAAAAATAAGATAGCTTCTTTAAAACACGCTTCAGCAGTCAGAACACGCTCCTTCTTTCGTTCGGTAATGTAATGTAAGAAAGTTCTGTGACTGCATGGAATATTATTCGTGCCAAAGACGTCCCTATCCAGATGAAGAATTTATTACACAGAACACTGCGTAAGTGGTGGCCGTTCCCAGTTCAAATAAGACACTTCAGGGACTGGAAAGCCAGATTTCACCTCCATGGAACATTACGGAAAGGCAAATCTCTTATATCAGAACTGATGATGCAGCCCAAATGCAAAACGAATTAGAGAACTCTGGCGTTTAGTTTAACACTCAATGATGTGGCTATCATCCAGCAATGTTTTAAATATAGATTTATGGAATTGTTTAAGCTGATCAAAGCCCTACAGCAGAAGGATTCACAATGGCTGAGGGATTTGGCTTACTTTACTGATATTATGCAGCATTTGCAGCCTCTAAACTTAATACTCCAAGGATAGAGAAATCTTATTTCTGACCTTAGTCAGGCAATCTGTAGTTTTCAGAGGAAACTGAAACTTTTTCAAACTGATCCAAAATCGAGAGACTGTAATTGCTTTCCTTTCCTGAAGAACATATAATAGTAAACAGCAAGAACTTGATGATTTTATATGAAAGATTCAGCGATCTATGAAAGTTGAAACCTTGCTTCTCCATTTTGTCAAATTTTTTCGTGGCTGTGATCAATGACGGCTGTGTTTAATCCCCAAATCCTAGGAAACGTATAGACTTCTATAGTCCAAGAGGAAGAGAACCAAAAGATCGTGCTTAAATCAGTCTATTTTCGAATTCTGGAATCAAGTACCGCCACTGAAGACGGCGAGCGAGCTCTACTCCGTCTTCAAGTTTGTGAAACACCGTGCGGTCCTTGCCGACCAAAATCTAAGGGAGCCTCTTCGAATCACCCTTTCAACATCTCATCTAGATTGCAAGAATCTTGTAACCAAAATACAAAACCCCAAAGCGCATATTTTTTTTATGCGGAAAGGAGGGGACAAGGGCGAATGCCCGCTAAAACGTCCCCCCCCCCTCCATAGACGAAGAAGAGAGCCAAAATCAAAGTCCAAGTTTGCGAGATGCCTGACACTCTGTGTTTCAAAGATTGGAGGTCATAGACAGGAGGAAAGATGGATTGAGGAAGATTGTTCCAGAGTTGACTGACTGAGTAGATAAAAGATTGAGAATATCGATTAACAATCAGAGATAGTAGAAAGAGCAGAGGTCAGATGCACGAAAACCGTCCTACGCGAATCATGGAGTGACTGTTGAAAGAGAAGGGACGCTTTGTGAAGAGGGAGTGAGAGCAAGCATTAGAGCAAGCAAAATTAAATCACGGTTTTTTTGCGCTAGTAAAATATTGAATGTATGCTCCATGCACGAGAGAACCCCCTTCGTGATGCGCTCAGTGTACCCGGAGGGCCCCAGCACAAAAGCAGTAACCATTTCATGGGAAATAAAAGTAGTACAGGACAAGAAACAGATATAAGCTTGTGGTCGGAGGAGCCCAACGGAGAATAAAGTTTGACAGAGTAAAAAGAAGGATAAGTGGTAAGAAATAAATCCAGAATATTGGGCCTATGGCCAAGGCGATCAGGGATACGAGTAGGGTGCTGTGCAGTTTGCTCTAGGTCATTTATGATAAAGGAGCTGTAAACTAATTCACCAGGGATGTGAAATCAAGGTTTTTTTGCGATAGTAGAATATTCCTTTGGGAGAAAAGAATATTTCTTTGGGAGGAAAGCCAAAGGCGGTGGCGAACATTGAAATCTCGTAAAATGGATATGTCAGCAAAAGGGGAGTGAGATAGAATATATTTCACTTTGGAAATGAGGTATCCAAAGAGCTTTGGGTAGTAGAATTAGGAGAATGGTAGACAGTGCAGATGTATTTAGTTTGAGATTGGAACTAAGCCGTACCCAGAGGGTATAGAATTCGAAGGATTAAAGTTCGGAATACGAAAGCAAGTTAGGTCGTTGCGTAAATATACGCAACATCCACCTTTGGAATGAAATTGAGTATAGAGAAAATAAGAGGGTACAGAAAAGGGGTTGCTGTCAGTCGTCTCAGACGAGTTTTAGTGAGGAAGAGAAGGTGAGATTTAGAGGAAAAGAGGTGGTGTACAGTGTTCAACAGATTGGAAATTTGAGGAAGGGCCACGAATGTTGCAGAAGCTTATGAAAAGTGAATCAGGCAGAGGCCACCTCGAATAGGCAGTAGCAGAACCAGCCCCATTGACTGGGTACGCGGTTCCGGTATCGGCAGCGGAGGAGCCAGAAGTGAGGATATTTATGGTCCCCTCCCCATTGGACTCCGAGGCTCTTGAAGTCGATGCCATTTTTTTTTTTTTTTATTAATTTTGAGAAGATTGTACAGAGTGTAAGGTACAGTAATGTGTAGTGAGGAATAGGGAGAGAAGTGTGTGTTTGAGAGCATGCTGGACTGCTTACAGCCTTACAGGGTAGATGAGCCATCGAAAAAGATTAGCTAAGAAGGACAGTAACAGGAGAAACGGCAGTTCCAGCACTCCCTGTCTCCAGTCTAACATCACCCCCACCGGAGCACTTCCTTAATCGATTGGTGTCGACAGTCTCCATATATATATATATATATATATATATATATATGATACACACAGACCGTGCATGGAACAAGGAACTCTTCTGGGATAATTAAATCCACTATAGTCCGAATAAGTAATGGTAAATGACAAATACCATAGTTTTTCTTTTTCATGATGCTAGCCCAACGTGGGCAACGGGTCACTCGCAAAGAGGTCCCATAAATATAGCTTCCCTCACCAGCTATCTGCAAAGCAGACAGGATCCAGCTTTGGGACATGGATCTAGGGTTTAAAGCAGCCTAGCCATGCTACATTTAGAACCTCAATATAAGCAAAAGACTCGCTGCCTTCACGTCAGATTGAATACATCAAAGAAAAAGGGGTATTCAATCTGACGTGAAGGCAGCGAGTCTTTTACTTATATTGAGGTTCTAAATGTAGCATGGCTAGGCTGCTTTAAACCCTAGATCCATGTCCCAAAGCTGGATCCTGTCTGCTTTGCAGATAGCTGGTGAGGGAAGCTATATTTATGGGACCTCTTTGCGAGTGACCCGTTGCCCACGTCGGGCTAGCATCATGAAAAAGAAAAACTATGGTATTTGTCATTTACCATTATTTATTCGGACTATAGTGGATTTAATTATCCCAGAAGAGTTCCTTGTTCCATGCACGGTCTGTGTGTATCATAAAAAACTCAGGTGACCATTCTGAGTTCATTCCCATATATATATATATATGCTGCAAACCCACAAGGAAAAAGAAAAACGATTCCAAGGCCTTTCGTGTATTCAAAGCTACACCTCGTCAGGGAATGAAGCTAAAAGGCGAGATGCCCATAAATATATACAACGTACAGGAAAAACAAAACAATTAGCACATACTTAACAAGGGTTAATGAGAGGCAAAAGAAATTTTAACATGATATCGTCAATTTTAAACGTCCCCGCACTGTTATTGAAGTTATTTTTAAAATGAATAAATGCACATTCTAGAATATTTCGTTCTATTATATCTCTGTTTTTAACATCGTTAGTTGGCTCTATTTCTGAGTCACATATTGTAAATAGCATGGATCTTATTGACAAACTGAAGTTCCCTAATGACCCTAATTTCAAATTGGTAAGCTTCGATGTATGCTCGCTATTCACAAAAGTCCCTGTTGATGACCTACTTGATTTTTTAAAAGATAAGATTTCTGAATATTCTTTCCCTGTTCAACACAACACTCTTATTGAGTTAATTAAGCTGTGTCAAAGATTGTAAATTTCAGTTTGAAAATAAGTTTTATGTTATGTCGTTTGGATTGGCTATGGGAAATCCCCTTTCACCTGTACTAGCTAATTTATATATGGAATTTTTTGAAAGTAGAATTTTGCCTACGATTGTTAATTTTAACCTGGTTTGGTACAGGTATATAGATGATATTTTATGCCTTTGGCCTAATAATTTGGATGTGGACTTATTTCTTGGTAGGCTCAACAATTTAGTCCCATCTATTAAGTTTACAGTTGAAAAGAAAATGATGGAAGCCTATCTTTTCTTGATCTAAAAATTTGGAGATGCTCTAATCAGTTCAAATATGAAGTCTACCGTAAGTCTACTAATAATAACTCTTACGTGCATTTTTATTCTGACCATCATCCTTCGATTAAATCCTCTATTTTCTCTGCTATGTTTCTTCGAGCATTGAGAGTTGTCAGTCCTGAATTTTTAGATTCCGAGTTATGCAATATCATGAATATTGGTACTAAATTATGTTATCCTATTTCATTTTTAGATAACTGTCTTAAGAAAGCCAAGAATAGGTATTATAATAATGTAATTGTAAAGGAATTTCAGCGTAAAAATATCCTTAGCCTACCTTACCATGTTAATTTTCAATACCTTCCAACTGTACTTAAAGCAATTGGCATTAATGTCATCTTTAAGTAATAATACTGTTAAATCACGCCTAATAAAGAATAGCCCTGATAATGTTGTTGGGTGTGTGTATTCGATTGGATGTACACAATGTAACTCAGTATATAGGCCAAACCGGTAAAACGTTAGATATTAGGGTAAAACAGCATAAATACGCTTGTAGAACAGCTAATACTTCCAATGCTTTATTTAACCATATGTATAGATGTAACCATAGCATCAAGTGGGATAGTTCTAAAGCGCTTGTTAAAAACAGAGATAAATAGAAACGAAATATTCTAGAATGTGCATTTATTCATTTTAAAAATAACTTCAATAACAGTGCGAGGACTTTAAAATTGACGATATCATGTTAAAATTTATTTTGCCTCTCATAACCCTTGTTAAGTATGTGCTAATTGTTTTGTTTTTCCTGTACGTTGTATATATTTATGGGCATCTCGCCTTTTAGCTTCAATCCTGACGAGGTGTAGCTTTGAATACACGAAAGGCCTTGGAATCGTTTTTCTTTTTCCTTGTGGGTTTGCAGCATTCATTCATTTCACGTGTTTTATTGTGAAATTCATCCCATATATATATATATATATATATTATATATATATATATATATATATATATATATATATATATATATATATATTGCGGTTCATTTTATAAACATCTGAAACTTTAAAAGGTTTGTATTTTTTATTAACTGAAATAAAAGTATGAAATTTTTACTGTACCTTCTCTACACATGGGGAATTAGTCCCCTAATGCAAAATATTCTCTATGGCTTTATATGATGTTCTCTTAGCTTATTAACTGTTTGCACATGAACAACAAATTTTTGCAGTATTCTAGACAGGATATCTTTTGAAATCCGAGAACTTTCTTTGTCAAGTGATACTTTCAATTTTTCTATTTTGTGAGGATTCTGTCTAAATACTGTCTCTTTTTAATAACCTTGCAGATAAAATATCACAGGGGTTTAGATCTGTTGATGATGATGGCCATGATTGTCCTTTATCAGAAACTGCAGGAAATCTGTTGGACTGGACTCTTCCGTCGAAAATATCGTGAACTCAAAGAACATCACAGAGAGCCTGTTTTGCAATTGGGGACTAATTTCTCATGTGTAGAGAACGTACAGTAAAAATGTTAATTTTATTTCAGTTAATAAAAAAATACAAACCTTTTAAAGTGCGAGATGTTTAAAAGAATCACCATATATATATATATATATATATATAATATATATATTATATATATATATATATATATATATATATATACTGTATATATACAGGGTGTCCCATAAGTCCGGCATCATAGGAGAATTCATATTTTTCTATTTCTACAAACCTAATTCATATTTTTCTCTTTGCTCGGGATGCCAATTTCCCGTCCACCATTCTGTTCAGTGACGAGGCTGTTTTTTTATGGAAATGGTGAGGTAAATCGACAGAACACCCGCTACTGGTCTCAAAATAACCCTCACTGGTATACCTCTTCAAAGGAACAAGGCGAATCTCGGGTGATGGTATGGTGTGGCATTTGGAAGGATCGCATCATAGGCCCCCTCCTTTTCGATGAACATGTCACTGGAGGCACCTACCTACGTATGCTCAAAGAAGAAGCATTTCCCAGTGGCTTGAACGAAGAAGGAAATTTCCCAACATGGTTCCAGCAAGACGGCGCTCCTGCACATTACAGCACCCAAGTAAGGGAATACCTGTACCAACAATTCCCTGGTCATTGGATAGGACGTCGAGGGCCTGTGGAATGGCCAGCTAGAAGCCTGGGTCTCACGCCACCAGATTTTTATCTCTGGGGCCAGTTGAAAGCGCTGGTATATGCAGAGAAAATTAGGAGTGTTGAACATTTGCGGCAGCGCATTATTGGGGCATGTAACACCATTACTCCTGACATCATTCATCGTGTGCTTGCTGGCTGGGTATCACGTCTGAATTTGTGTATTGAAAACAATGGTGGACATATTGAGCACGTTCTGTAAATAAAAGCTTTTGTTTTGCCTTTTTTTATTATTTTTCCTATGATGCCGGACTTATGGGACACCTGTACACGTGTATACTGTGTGTGTGTATATATATATATATATATATGAAAATTATTTCACGAAAGTAACACGTGAAAAATATTTATGATGAATAAAACCACGAAGGAAAGGAAACACAAAATGGTGCTCAAGCGCTTTCGTCTAATGACATCCTCAGGAACACGTGTATATGTATATATATATATATGATGAATTTCACACTGAAACACGTGAAATGAATGGGTTTGCACCATATATCTATACTATATATCTATCTATCTGTACGTATATATTATATATATATATATATATATATATATATATGTGTGTGTGTGTGTGTGTGTGTGTTTGTGTGTGTGTGTGTGTGTATGTGTGTGGCGTGCAGTCAGGGTAAGCGGGGCATACGCCGTCTACCCAGTTGAAAGTCAAATTATAAAAAGTCAGTATATTACTAAAGTAGTCGGAAACTAATATAAAGTTATGATGCTTGTATAATGTATATATGCACAGTATATATACACAGTATATATATATATATATATATATATATATATATATATATATATATATTAGTGTTAAATATTAGTGTTAATAACCATTATAATAATTTTTTTTGGGTTTCTGTACTGGTGTTTTGTCTAATTTCATCTGTATAGTAATTAAGCAGCCTACAGATTATGTTTTCTATTTGTTATCTACGTTATCTATTTGTTTTTTCATTAAATTCTTGCCAATTAATTGCCTGTTTTAATTAAATATTAGTGTTAATAACCATTATAATAATTTTTGTTCTCTGTATTGGTTTTCTTTTTGTCTAATTTCATCTATACAGTATATATTTTTTATATTCAATTATTTAGCTGCCTACAGATTATGTTATCAATTTGAAAAAATCTTTAGAGGGCTTTAAGGCCTTTAATTTGAGGTGCCAATTGTGAATTTTTTGCTTGTCTATTTAACTCATTTATTTTGTAATCTACGTCTATTTTCTGTTCCTCCTTGATAATGTGAATATATCACGAAAGCGCTCGGACTTTGTGTTTCCTTTTCCTTGTGGTTGTTTGCTTATATATATATATATATATATATAATATATATATATATATGCGTGTGTATTTTGTTTCGAGGCTCGTAGTCGTAAGGGCAATTAGTTTGGCTATATCTTTACGTTAGCATAATAACGTAAAATTGAATAACGGATAAATTAAATATTTATATACTTCAAATACAACTAATAAAATGGCGAACAAAACTGCCAAAT
Organism: Bathynomus jamesi; assembly: GCA_023014485.1. Classification (NCBI taxonomy): domain Eukaryota; kingdom Metazoa; phylum Arthropoda; class Malacostraca; order Isopoda; family Cirolanidae; genus Bathynomus; species Bathynomus jamesi. Next base: position 191,313 of record JAJOZX010006110.1, read on the forward strand.
ATTTGGCTTTTTGTATTAAAGCATTTCCCATTTGCTTCTGCCAATATACAATGCCTTTAAGAATTGTTATTTTCATCGAAGAAGAGCAAAGTAAAGGTCGTTAATAAAGTTTGAGCAGCAAACTTTTTTCTTTGTTTTTTTACTTGTTCAGTTTTGTGTTGAATTGCCATAAATATGATACAATATGACAGTCACCCAAAATAGAGCTTCTTCCTGATCAGAATTCATATTTCAAATATAATTTTTTACGCTGAAACTTTTATCGATGTCCAAAAGTTTGTATGAAAAGGAGCTGAATGCCAAAGGTTCTTCAAAGGAGTAAGGAGAAAGGCGTACCTCCCGCGGAAATGAGTGTTTGCATGTTTATATAATCTTGCATTATTGATAGTACCATAAAAAATTGAAAGAAAAATTCTTTTATCAGATCTGTTTGAAATAAAAGATTTTAATGAGTTCGAAAGTAAATTTATGGCAACAGATACGCACTTAAACTCTAAAAACCATTTGGCAGGAAGGGGAATACCCGAACACCTCCGTTAAGAGTACATACTCAGGGTACGAGAAAGTTTCTACCAAATCTGCGGGTAGATTCAAATAAAATGTTAAGCGTTACATAAGTAATCTGAAAGAAGCTTTCTCTGTTTGACAACATTATTGTATTAATACAAAATCGCGTCTATGGAGTCATGCATGACAGAATATGAAAATACATTAAGGATACACAGTATTTCTTTCCCTCTCCTTTACACATCTGAATTCCGAGGCCCAACAATCCTTAATACCTTAACTACAGGCACTTCAGCTCCTCGTCTGTAACCACCTAGGGCAGAGGTATATCATTCTCGCTGTTCCAGTCAACGTACAATCCAGATTTTTTTTTAGGTTTTTATTATGTAAAGTAGGTGTCAGGTGTTGAATAAAGGCTTAACAACGCCAATTAAGAAAAAGAAAATAGTTAATCCGCGAAACGAAGATAAATTTAAATTTTTAAGTTTAAAACTGTAAAGGAAAATAAGGTATTTTTTTTAATTAAAATTCCTTTGAAAGCAGTGAAGTGTGATAACGTTTCCGGCTATAAATTACACGCGCGTCAGTCACTCTAAAAGATTATATACAAGGTGGCGCAAAAGTTGCGCATCATAGGAATTTTCAGTGTTGCTTATAATATTTTTTTTTTTTCTTTTAGGTAGGGGATGACTATGAAATTAACAATAGACGAGAGGGTGAGCTTGGTTTTAATATATAAAATACCAGGTACTACAAATCGATGAATCAGTACAGAATTTAAATTCTGTACCGATTCATCGATTTGTTGTACCTGGTATTCCATACATTATAACCAAGCTCACCCTCTCATTTATTGTTAATTTCGCAGCCATCCCCAACCTAAAAGAAAAAAGTAATATATTATAGTCAACACTGAAAATTCCTATGATACGCGACTTTTGCGCCACCCTGTGTATATATATACTGGGTGATTACAAATGATCTTCCCGATTTTAAACATTTATTATGAAAAAACTAACAAAGCTACAGCGAAAAGCAAGATATATAAATAAAGAATATTTCAGGGAATTTTTATTGTAAATGAGGTTACAACATTCCTGAATGAGCAATTGCCTGATCGTTGGATCGGGCGTGGGGGGCCCAGTCCTTGGCCGGCTTGTTCGCCCGATCTAACCCCCCTTGACTTGACTTCTTCCTCTGGTGCTACGTCAAAAATTAGCTTTTTGTTCCACCAATGGCAACAACTTTGGGAAATTTGAAGGAATCAGAATACCATTTTGACGTCTGCAAAGCCACAAAAGGAGCTCATATTGAACTTCAATAGCTTGTAAGTAAAACTTTTGAGTTCTTCTTTATTTGTATATGGTATCTTGCTTTCGTTGTAGCTTTGTTAATTTTTTCATAATAAATGTTTAAAATCAGGAAGATCATTTGTAATCACCCGGTTTATATATATATATTATATATATATATATATATATATATATATATATATAATTTTACTTTTTCGGTGACTGATGAGGGTACTTTGTTGCCGAAAATGTAATATATCTTTTAATAGGTTTTTAATTATCGAAATTTAAAGGGTAATTAGCAATTTTATTAGTTTTTTAGTTTTTAAGTTTAACTTTGAGTATGTGAAAGAAACTATTATAAAAGTATTGATAAATTGGTATAAATCTGAGAAAAAGTTTATAAAAGTATTTTTATGAAGTTTCCCTTCACCCTTTCTCGTAAAAAAGAATATTGATGAAAATAACTCTTCCTTGTGTCGGGGGATGTCTACCGACATTGAATAAAATCGTCTGTTATTAACGAGAATAAAAGCAATACTGTATACGTTTTGAAGCAAAGGATTAACTGAAGACAAACATTATATCACCGGTCTGCATGAAAATCGATTTCTTTATTTTGAGTTGTGATTCTGAAGCAGTTCGCTGCGCTGAATTCAAAAATGCTACCAGTTTTGGGTCATTCCCAGAATAGGCACCTGATGTACCTCAATCCCAGATGAAGCACCTGCGTTCAACCTCAATCCCAGAATAGGCACCTTGCAAGGAATTAAATAAAGAAAACCTGATGATTACAAAATTTATTGTTTATACAAAGTTTATTACAAATGTAATAAAGGCAAAGTTATAAAAAGTTTAAAGTGGTTTAATGAATAAAGAAAAATTTTAGATATTATAAATTCCTGCAATATGAGCCCGAATGTTTCTGAATCCATCTGAAGCAAATCTATCTTGCCACATAAATTGGTATAGATATAGGTTAGGTTAGGTTAGAGTTAGATTTTTTCAAATATTGATAAAAACAATGAAATTATATCTCTAAAAACTGATTATATTTTTTTCTCCTCAATCCCAGATTAAGCACCTGTGTTTTGCCTCAATCCCAGATTAAGCACCTAAAAATGATTTCAGGTGCCTATTCTGGGATTGATCCCCAGTTTTTTTCTATCACCCACAGTTTTAAAGTTATTAGCAAAACAATTTTGGGGCGTTTTGTAATTTTTTACCTTTTTTTATCTTTAATTAATTTCGTTTTTTCATATTTTTCAGATAGATAATTCTAACATTCCGTCTTTAAAATTTTAATAATGGCTTCTAGAGGATGTACCCATAGTCCAGACATATTTTGTTATATTTGTGGTCGGTATGTTGTTGTAAAACAAAGGACAAATGTAACGACCTTCATTAAGAGAGCTTATCATGCTTATTTTGGAATTAAATTAGATCAAGACAAAAGTTGGCTCCACACAAGGTTTGTCTTACGTGTGTTGCGGCACTAAGGAATTGGAGCAAAGGTAAAAAGAAAAGTTTGCCATTTGGGATCCCTATGGTATGGCGCGAGCCTAGAAACCATACCGACGACTGCTACTTCTGTTCTTGCAATGTTAAAGGTTATATTGCAAAGAATAAAGAGAGCCTTCAATACCCAAGTCTTCCATCTGCAGTAAGGCCGGTACCCCATGGTCCAGAAGTTCCTGTTCCCCGCCCACCCGAGAGTCTCGATCAATACAATTCAGATTCTGATTCAGCTCCAAATCCAGACAATGATGATGTTTATGAACAGCCAACAGCTGACCGAGATCCTCCTAAACCATTAACCCAAGCCGAACTAAATGACTTAGTCAGGGATTTGAATCTGCCTAAGGACTCTGCAGAACTTTTGGGGTCTAGATTGCAGGAGAACAATTTATTGGCATCCGACACATACTTCGCTTGGTACAGAAATCGTGAGAAAGACCGTGCTTTTTTTCGAAGATGGTCCCTTGGTATTTTGCAAGGACATCACAGGATTAATGTGCAAGCTAGGCATCGAATACCAAACCAGTGACTGGAGGTTGTTTATAGATTCCTCTAAAACCAGTCTAAAAGGAGTGTTACTGCACAACGGTAACAAATATGCATCAATCCCAGTGGCCCATTCTACTCATTTAAAAGAGACCTATGATAACATGAAACTGCTTCTGGAAAAAAAATTCAGTATCAAAATCACAGATGGATATTGTGTGGGGATCTCAAAGTCCTTTGCATGTTACTTGGGCAGCAATCAGAATACACTAAGATGCCATGTTTCATCTGCGAATGGGCTAGTCGAGCACGTGACCAGCACTGGAAGAGGAAAACTTGGCCTCCTTGAGAGAATCTTACCCCAGGATCAAAGAACATTTTACATGAACATCTAGTTGAACCAAATAAAATCCTCCTACCACCCTTGCACATTAAGTTAGGCTTGATGAAGCAGTATGTCAAAGCATTGAATGGAGAAGGTGAGTGTTTCAAGTACATTTGTTCAAAATATCTAAAGATTACCTACGAGAAAATAAAGGAAGGTGTTTTTATAGGTCCTCAGATTAGAAAGTTATTGACAGACGATCATTTCCTGAACACAATGACCAATAAAGAAAAAGAAGCATGGCTTGGTTTCAAAGATGTTGTTGAAAACTTCTTGGGAAACTACAAAAGCCAAAATTATGAAAGACTGGTGGAAAATATGCTTAAAAAGTTTTGCGCCTTAGGCTGCAACATGAGCCTGAAGTTCACTTCTTATTTTCGCATCTTGACCGTTTTCCCGAAAATCTCAGAGATGTCTGAGGAGCAAGGGGAACGATTTCACCAGGACATCAAAACCATGGAAAGAATATCAAGGAAGATGGCATACAAACATGATGGCGGATTACTGCTGGTGTCTGCAACGAGATCAGCCTAACGCACAGCATAAGAAAACATCAAAGAAGCACCGGTTTAGTCGTCATTAGTCAGATCTACCTTCGTAGTCTTAAGTCTTTGGAATAAGTCCTGAAATGTTTGCAAGTAAAGAAGGTAAATATATTTTGTTTCTTTCAGTTATTTTTTTATTCTTTCATAAACAAGCAATATGCTTGTCCAAGAGCTAGGAGCTATTTAATTCTGCTTTAATTAGGTTTTACTCTATCACCTAAAGATTTCGTGCTACAAGGGGTGTTGTAATACCTCATCTGTCCCAAATGTTAACCACCATTGATGGGAGGGGAGAGAGTATTTTGCTGGGAACGGGACTGGTTGTTATATATATTTACCCTACATTATTATGTAAGCGTTACTGTAGTCTATAACAACAAAATTTATGGTTTAGCATGTGCAATCCAATGTTAGTCTCGATAAGATGGTTCACATTTGGGGATAAATGGGGGATTTATGACACACCCTGTAGTAAGAAAACCATACGTGATAGGGAAAAACTAACTATATTTTTGAGATCAGCGCACTCAAATTATACAGAATCACCAACTAGTTTGTAAAAATCGATCGACAAGTTTTCAAATGTGTACTGGTAATTATCATTATTATTGAAACTGTGTGATTCAGAATTACGAACGTTTCCTGAAACACGAAAAATTCCTCCAGTGATTTTGGTACACACACACACACACACACACAATGGGAGTGTGTGGGAGAATGGATAGGTTTTACTATACTTATGGGCATTAAATCAGTAAACATTGGACTTACAGGGTACTGACTAACTAGTCGGGTAATTATACCGCCACTCCACTAGTTTAAAATAGACACTGGGGTAATCCCACTGAAGGGATAACTTTGGTTTTGTTAGATTAGGTAGGGTTAAATTAAGTTAGATTTGCTCGTTTCAGCTAAATTATGTAAAGTTAGATGAGGTTAGGGACCCTACTACAACGGTGTGTGTGTGTGTGTGTGTGTGTGTGTGTGTGTTGTTTGGGAGTTTAGATTGGGAACATTTTGTGACTGTTTTTTTGTTCTCAATATGAAATAGAGTGACAAGAGAAAGATCATAATTTATAAGTGAATGGAAAAACTTTGATAGTTGTCAAATTTAATAAATTCAGTATTTTCCCATTCACTTGCAGTAAAGTAAATAAATAGATTTTTACGCTTTATATATATATATATATATATATATATATATATATATACGTATATGGGATGAATTTCACAATTAAACACGTGAAATGAATGGATGATGCAAACTCACAAGATAAAAGGAAAAAAATTATTCCAAGGCCTTTCGTGTATTCAGCAATAACATCTCGTCATTCCCTAACGAAGTGTACGAATGAATGCACGAAAGGCCTTGAAATAGTTTTCTCTTTTTCCTTGTGGTTTGCATCATATATATATTATATATATATATATATACACACACAGATCTAGAGAAACTAAGGCTAACAAAGACCCTAAGATCCACCCTAAGGTTAGCCCGAAAAAGAGAGTAGGGGGTTAAAAGAAGAGAATAAAATGTTAAGTAAATAGCAAAACCTATGATTCGTGGGTTAACATTCATTCAGAAAAAGAGAGGGAAAGACTCACCATCATCATCCGCCGGCCACTGCCGACAAGTCGGAAAAATAGTCGAAGAGAAAAGAAAAGGGGTGAAAGATGAAAAGAAGTAAAATAAGAACGCTTACAAACCATGCAAACACAGTCTTAACTCAGACACTGTCGTACCATGCAAACTACAGACATGCAAGTAAAGAGAGGATAAGAAAAGAACAAAAAAAAGTATGAAGAGTATAACAAAAAGTGGGTTAGTTTACACTACGAGCTACATCTAAGTTCGTGTTAGCCTAATTTTTTTTTCAATATAATTTTATTGCTGGCCTATCACACGCTGGCATGTTAGAAGCTGGCATTGATCGTCAACAGACTCAAACCTCGACCATTACCCCCAGAGCAACTGTTGCTAATTGTTTTATTATTTTAAACGACGTTAGTATTTTTGAAATGTCTATCTAAACGATTTTTAAACATATTAACGCTGGTAGGGTTCACGACGGACTTGGGAAGATTATTCCATTTATCAATTACTTTAAACGTAAAAAGGTTTTTAGCGATGTTAGTAATGAAACATCTGTCATGTAATTTAAATCCATTATTACGAGTATTGTTATTATCGAAAATGAACAATTTGTCAAAATTTACGTTATCGATTTTATTAACGATTTTGAAAGCTTCATTAAGCTTCCCCCTTAATCTCTTAGCTTCGAGTGAATACAAGTCTAACTCCTTAATCCTATCTTCAAAAGACTTGTTGCATAGTGACGGAATTAGTTTCGTGGCTCGTCGCTGAGCCCTTTCCAACCTATCAATATCCTCAAGCAAATACGGGCACCAAAACTGAACGGCATATTCTAAGTGAAGCCTGACTAGGGACTTGTAAAGTGGCAATATAATATTCTTCCATTTAAATTCGAAATTACGCGCTATGAAGCCTAACATCTTATTAGCTTTTGCGCAAGACTACAGGAACTGGTTCCTGACTTTCAAATCCTTAGATACGCGTACAAATCTACTTCCTCGTCAACGCTCGCTAACTGTCTATCATCCATCGTGTACGTGTAATTGTTATTACGAGAACCTATATGCAAAACTTTACATTTGTCTATTAAACTGCATCTGCCACTTATCTGTCCACTCCATAATCCTATTTACATCGTCTTGGAGCCTATTTCTATCATCCACGTTAAGAACTTTACCGTCTATTTTAGTATCCTCCACGAATTTTGACACGTTATTGGTCAAGCCTACATCTATGTCGTTAATGTAGATTACGAATAGCAATGGGCCTAACACTGAACCCTGAGGGACACCGCTACCTACATCCAACCACCTCGATTCTCTACCATTAACAAAGACCCGGTTTACTGGCACGAAGCCATTCCTCTAACCAGTTAGCTACCTGACCGCGTATACCGTGCGCTTTAACCTTCGCAATTAATCTTCTCTGCGGAACTGTATCGAATGCTTTTTTAAAAGTCTAAATAAATAACGTCAGCCGCTCCATCCCTATCGTATTCGCGCACTATTTCGTTATAAAACTAACAAATTAGTTAAACAAGATTTATGGCGTCGAAACCCATTTTGAGTACTATTAATCAAATCGCGACTTTCTAAGTAATCGACGATACGATCCCTAACTACGGATTCCAAAAGTTTACTGACAATTGACGTTAAACTAATAGGCCTATAATTGCTAGCTACTGTGCGGTCGTCTTTTTTTAAAGTGGGCGTAACGTTAGCTAATTTGAAGTCTTCAAGAATAATCTCCACTTCCAGTGACTTATTAAAAATTTGGGAGCGAGTGTAGTTTATGTCCCTCTGTGGTGCCTAGTGTAGTTTATGTTCCCCTACATTATCCTAGTGTAGTTTATGTTCCCCTACATTATCCTAGTGTTGTTTGCTTTTCCCCACTTTGTCCGCGTATACCTAATCAAATAAAACATTAAACTAACGAAAATATTACGACTTAACCTAACCAATCGTCAATTTTTATATATATATATATATATATATATATATTATATATTTAAGGGTCGACCGCAGGTCGATCCTGAACCGTCATTCAAACTCAACAAAAAACAAATATATATATGGGATATATATATATATATATACACACACATATATATATACACAGGGTGTCCCATAAGTCTGGAATCATAGGGTAAAATAAGTAATTCATGTTTTTCCGTTTATGCAAGTGCCCATGATGTCTTTGAGTAAGAAAGAACGCATCCAGGTAATTCTGCTCGTAGGAAATCAGAGTCAGAGGGAGGTCGCTGAGGAATTTAACAGATTGCATCCGGAACGAGCGCCAATAAGTGAAAAATTTTGCATATAGGTTCGCGTAACGGTAATTTTGTGTATAGTATGTCAGGGAAGGAGTTAGCAAGCGAGAGCAGGAAAAAGATTTAGGAGTTATAGTCAGTGGTGATTTAAAAGTGGCGAAACAAAGTACAGCAGCAGTCAATAAAGCGAACAAAGTGGTAGGTTTATAGCTCGGAATTTTGAGTACAAATCGCGCGATATTATTGTTCCTCTTTATAAATCATTAGTTAGACCCCATTTGGAGAACGCGATCCAATTTTGGAATCCGTATCTGCGAAAAGATATAGACAAAATCGAAAGAGTTCAAAGACGAGCAACTAAGATGATTCCGTCGCTTAGGTCGAAGTCGTACGAGGACAGGCTGAAAGAGTTAAATTTGACAACACTCGAGACGAGGAGGCTAAGGGGTGATCTAAGGGGTGATCTAATCCAGGTTTTCAAAATTATGAATGGGTTCGATAACGTAGATAGAGATAGCTTTTTCGAAGTATCTCAATATAATAGGACTAGAAATAATGGGTATAAGTTGACAAGTCGAAGGTTCGAGACAGCAGTTGCCAAAAACTATTTTACTCATAGAATAGTAAATAGCTGGAATAGTTTGCCGGTAGAAGTAATTAGTAGCACGTCTATAAACATGTTTAAAATTCGATTAGATGCATATGTTGATAGATTGGTTATAATTTAAGGTAGTAAAATTAAGGCCTTGTGGTTCGGAACCCACATAAAATTGTAGGTCCTCTCCGCCACCACGGAGGACAAGCATGAGTGGATCCTAGGGTCTTTGTTGGTCTGAAACATTATAACATTATTTTATATATACTGTATATATCTATATATATATATATACTGTATATATATCTATATGGGATATATACATATACTTGTGTGTGTATATATATATATATATATATATATATATATATATGGGATATATACATATATGGGATATATACATATACTTGTGTGTGTGTATATATATATATGGATATATACATATACTTGTGTATATATATATATATGGGATATATATATATACTTGTGTGTATATATATATATATACTTGTGTGTGTGTATATATATATATATATATATGGGATATATATATATATATACTTGTGTGTATATATATATATATATATATATGGGATATATATATATACTTGTGTGTATATATATATATATGGGATATATATATATATCTATATATACTTGTGTATATATATATATTGTATATATATATATATATTATAGTGGGCCTAATCTTAGCCGAATGAGGTGATGCTGATTGATATAATGACTGATTGTTAGTGGCAGGCTGGGTCAACAATTTATGATGTTCTACAGTATCACCGGTTGAAGGTGGCTAATGGAGTACGCCTACCATAATATTTCTGAGTGATAAGAATTGCTTCGAGGTCACCAGCTTGGATTACACCCAAGCAAATATTGTTAAGGTTAGAAAAATTACCTTATGATTTTGTATTTAATTAAGAAAATAAATCATTTATTTGTTTACAGTGATTATATGACAGCATTTATAGTATGTTAAATATGACTGAGGATTAGCAAATGAGGAAATGGTTATAAAGCTTAATTGTTAAGTAATACACTCGTTTATGTTAGGCTATTGGTATGCAAAAATGAACATAGAATAGATGCTGCAGCCTATTAATGATAGAAAGAATGCACGTACGTTTAGTACACTGTAAGTGGATTAGGCCGTCATTAATGAAATGCTTAAAAAGATCACAGAAACAAACGGATGCAAAATAAAATTAATTACATGAAAGAACACAATAACAGGGTGATACACAATTACGGTATTGGAATGACACTTGGAATAGAAAATAGGCCTACTGCGTTCTTAACGAGAGTCAGAACGCTTAATTAAACACTTTTGGAGTATAGCCTACCGTTCGGCGGTAGGCTGATGTAGGCTTCACGCGAGTTACTTTGAAAAGATGCACTTACATTACCAGGACGTCGAATACTTCTGGTGAAGAAGTTTGAAGGTGGACCTATTATTGTAGGCGAGGTGTCGTTGACCGTCCAATTGAAGTTTGTTGAACGAGCGCTGGTGGTGTCGATTAGGCCTCTTAGATGGAGATGCTTGAAGGTTGACCTTGTGGAACGCAGGCCCGATATGATGTTGACCGTCCCATTGAAGTTTGTTCAACGGGCGCCGGTCGCCTCAAGTGTGATTCGCTTCGTGTAGAGTTGAGATGATGCTTCAGGGACTGAAAACGGCTGAAGTCGAAATGGCGCTGTGCTTCGAAGGAATGCTTCTGGAGGCGGTCTGTAGAAGGTCTTACTTGATGATAGATCGGAAGCTTTGAAGGAACAGCAGGCCGCTCCTCCGGCAGGAAGCCGGAGGGCGGTTGATGTGACGAGTTGTGTTACTGACGAAGGAGAATTGTGACACGTGACGAGAAATTCAAGCGAGAAGTGAGCGAGCGAGCGAGTGAGGAAGTGTATCAGTAGAATCTCGCTTATATAACCTCTGTGACGCGGAAACTTTCGCGTCATATCTTGAGACGCCTTCTACGCGTCCTTTAGTTTATAAGGGCGTGCTTTCGCCGGCCTTTTGGGAAGAAACAGACGTCTTCATTGTTTCTGATTCCTAAGAATGTTTGAAGATGGCGTATAAGAAAGAATGTGTTTGTTTACTTGTTAGTCTATTTCTTGTCGGTCCTCTACATATATATATATAAGTGTGTGTATCCCATATATATATATATATATATATATATATATATATATATATATATGTAGAGGACCGACAAGAAATAGACTAACAAGTAGATAAACAAATGGGATAGATATATATTTACGTAGTTTACGTTCCCCAACTTTGACCAAATGTATTTGCTCCAAAATTTTGTTAAGGGGTGTACAATAACGTCTTTCAAATCTTTCAAATGTCTTGGATAAAGCGCGGCAGGGCCAGGAGCCTTGCTAACTTTTAGCTTATCGATATAATGCGCAATCTCGCCCTCGTGAACAATGATTTCATTCAAAATAGTCTCGCTACTAAATGGAACGATATCGTCCACATCGGGGACATTATTTACGTTTTCTACGGTAAAAACTGTCGCAAAAAAGTTGTTAAAAATATACGCCATCGCCTGAGCGTCGGAAGCGTTATCTCTTATCGGCTTATGATTATTCACGTAGTCAAAAAACTTTTTCAGATTACGTTTACTATCCGCAGCTACAACTTACAAGTATCTCAAAATTACGCTTAGCATTCCAAACAGATATTTTAACCTAACGTCTAAGCTTGCTATATCTATTAAAGTTAGCTACCATGCCATTACGCTTATTAAGTCTATACGCTCTGTTACGCTCGTTTATGCACTCACTTATTTCCTTAGTCTACCACTTGGGCCTACCATGATTTATAGCGCGCTTGGGCCTACGAGGAATAAACTCCCTTTCGATATTAAAAACTTTCTTTAAACGCATCCCAATGAAAATTTGCGTCATTACCCATAAATAAATTATCCCAGTCCACAACTCTCATCCTATCCGCAAAACTATCAAAATTAGCCCTACAAAAATCAGGGACTTCTATTACGTTACTATCCTTACTGTTTTCTAGCAATAGCTTAAACCTAATAATTTGGTGATCACTACATCCCAAACTCTCACCTACTTCCAATCCTTCGACTATATTTTCGTCGTTTGTCATTACCACGTCCAAAATATTGTTACCGCGTGTTGGTTCGGTAACCATCTGTCGTAAAAAATTATCTTCCATGAACTCAATCAGTCTCAAACCCTCATCATTACCAGTAAAAGTCTCGTAATTAACGTTAGGGCAGTTAGTCTCCGACAACTACACTATCTCGATTATTAATAAAGTTACCAAGAAGTGTGTAAATCTAGTATCGGTATCGAGGGGTTGAACGGGTGGTCTATAAACAACAACGAAATTAAAGCTAATACTGTACTACGCCATAACTTCAACCCTATCGCATAAATTGCTGCCGGAAAAATCTCTTTTAACCTCGAAAGCCCTAAGGGAATTACGAATGTACAACAAAACGCCGCCACCAATCCTATGTAACCTATCATTAGTAAAAATGTTAAACCCCGCTATATGAAGTTCCCCCAACAAGTCCCGAGTCACGGTATTTAACCATGTTTCGGTTATAGCAACTATATCGTAGTTCCCGGAATAAATTATCGCCTTAAATTCGTTCAATTTATTTCTACCGGGTGTCTCAAAATAGATGGAACCCATTGACATGATAATAATTTATTACTCAGAAAATAAACTCCAAAAAAGATTACATTTCCTGGAAGCTGATATGATAACAATTAAAAACTGAAGATTTGAGGCCTCTAGATCAAAGGATACATTTATTAGAGCACATGTTCCGAATGACCGCCGTTGCGCTGCAGACACACTTGAAGCCGACGAGCGAAGTTGTCAATCACCCTGACACCCTGCACAGAGTGCAAGGGCCTCTGAAGCACCTCGTCTGGGGCTGTGTGCCCCAGAACACATTGTTCTTGCTATTGACATACCCACTGAGCAAGAAGTGTGCTTCGTCGCTGAACCAAACATCATCAAGAAAGTCAGGATCCTCTTCGATCTTGTTCTCGAACCACCGGCACATCACAACACGTTTTGCCATGTCAGCTGGTGTGAGTTTATGCTTGATCTGGATCCTGTATGGGTACAGTGAAGATCCTTGATCAAGATTCTTTGCACTGACGCACGTGAAAGACCCAGATCTTGGCAACGTCTTCGGATTGACTTTTCGGACTCCTTCCGACAGAATCTTTCACCGCATTCACATTGTCAGGAGATCTTGCAGTCACCTTCCTGCCAGATCTGGGTGTTTCTGCTTTCTTGTTGAGATTGTTTCTGATCCTGTGGCTTGAAATTGTGTGCCAACGATAAATTTGGCTTTTCTGGGATAATTGTTGAAGTTGAACTTCCTGCGAAATTTCGCTTGCACAGTTTTGAATGATTTCGTCTCCAAATAAGTAGTGACGCAAAAAAATTTTTCCTCCTTTGTCCAAGGCATTTTGATTGATAATTATTAGTTGTTATCGTCTCCTCTCTTCAAATCTGAGAAAATAGAACGAGAACATTAATATTGGCAGAATTATTAGCAGTGACATGGGTTGCATGTATATTGAGACACCCTGTAATACTACGCGCGTTACAATAAAAGACGTTTAAATTATTTTTTACCACGGACTGGCGTTTTAAACTATTTTTCACGTCGGGCCGGCGTTTCCCGGACCCACAACGTTTAAAGAGGGCTTCGACCTATACAGCTTTCGAACGTTCTCATCGATTAACCTACCTAGCCTAGCATTCCCTATTTCATTGAAATGTACTCTATCTTTTATAAAAAGGCTAGGATCACTAAATTCTGACCACAGCTTTACGAAGGGTATATTTTCCTGAGCACAAATCTCTTCTAGCTTAGTGTTCAAAAATATTGTTTTTTGACGTAATCCTAAGACCTAAACCGTGTCTAGGGGTAATACCTAGAACTAAAGACCTGTCTGACCTTGCCTTCAGGGACCTAATTAACCCCCTTTATCTCTCCAAAAGGTCAGGTATTCTCGTATCGGGCCTATACGAGTCGTTGCCCCCTACCATCGTCACCAACATCGAGTGTTGGAGGCAACATCAATCCTATCTGCTTCGTCTCTAATTCTGTCAACCCTGGCCCCTGGTAGACAGACCCTCCTCCTCTTGGTTGGATTCCGTTCAACGAACTCCTTATCCATATGACGCACTAAGGAGTCCCCAATTAAAATCGTTTCCCCCTCGTTCACATCCCTATCCAAATAGGCGAAAGGATTCGAAACATCGATAGGTGGGGGGGATTCCTATATTCCTATCACCTAACGTACGTGGCCTAGCTCCACCCTTAACTACTCTAAATCCCTCCCCGTCTACTAATCTCGAAGCAACCATAACCCCTTCCTCAACTCTGTTTAACCTTCCCGATAAGCTATACTAGAAACTAGGTTCCTAGCCTCACCCTTCAATTACTAATGTCTTCAACGTTAGTATAGGATCGGCCTTCAACTGTAAGTATACTGCTGCCCTCATCAAGCGTTACAAGTCTTTCCGTCACCTAGCGAACACTATGTTTTATATCAACTATCTCTTCGCTTAACTCACAAAAGAAACAAACCGATCTCTTGGTAATCGCCATAGGACCGCCGTTGTAATCTTTAAAATCAGTATACCACCGATTAACCCCACACCTAGCACACGACGCTTTTTGCGACGGCATCGCGCAAGTTAAGGTAGTTAACGTTTATAACTGTCACAAGTTTAACTTAAATTAAGCCGACGCGCTATGAAAACTTCTAAATCGCTAAAAGCCACTAATATTCCGTTACTTAACTATAACAATATGAATATAAACGCAAGTATATAAAATTCAGAACTTTCCAACAGTAAATTTATCAGCAATATCCAAAAGTAGAAACATATCAGAGAGCCCAGGGAATGCGTCCGCTCAGTTTCGGGTAATCTGCACCAAATTTAGTATACACATTGAAGGAGAACTAGGAAAGAATTTTAGTAACACACCCGCCCTCCCAAGTTGTGTTTCTGGTTTTTTGCTGCGCAGGGCACAGCGGGTATTCTAGTGTACAGTGTGTATATATATATATATATATATAATATATATATATAGATATATATATATATATATATATATATAGTGGTATATGTACTGTATTGGCCCGAATATATGACTGCCTCAAATATAAGACGACCATCACTTTGTGGTAGGGTGCCAACAATTTTTTTATTTTTAATTTAAAAATACCTTATACTACTGTTGGCGGATAATCATCGATATATAAAATTTTTATTAATCATACTTAAAAAAAATTTGTAGAAAAAGTAAACAAAAATTTGTCAAACAAAATGTTATTCCTAGACAATGATACAATGATGTTGTAACCTGGAAAACAAAGCACTCTGACAGACACGTTCAATCCTGGCGTCTTCGGTTACCGGATAGAGGTAACGGTAAATATCATAAGTATTACTCATTACGACTCGACTCTAATACTGTCCACAAATATAAGACATGTTTCATATTTTAAGGTCGTTATGTTGAATAAAAATCTCGTCTTATATTCGGGCCAATACGGTATATATACACTGTGTGTGTGTGTGTGTGTGTGTGTGTGTGTGTTTGAACGTTACCAAGCGTCCACTTGAATAATCTTCTCATACATTATTGGAACGATGCATCTATGCTTACCTTCCTCCTTTCAAATATTATTCCCTTTACTTCGTCAAGATAAAGCATTTATTTAATGAATATTTTAACGGAACGGTTCCGCTTTTTTATTTCGTATTCACTTTAAGCGCTGAATTGTCATCTCTCTTAATCTGAAATCGATATACTTTTCAAACTCTAACCAGCATATATATATATATATATGTGTGTGTGTGTGTGTGTGTGTGTGTGTGTGTGTAAAAATGAACAATAAATAATTCATATATTCTTATATTCATTCATATAATTCTTATATTCATTCATATAATTCTTATATTCATTCGTATAATTCTTATATTCATTCGTATATTTATATAATCCTTATATTCTTACATATAGAGTTCAAATTAGCATAACGCTGACGAAGTTCGGATAAAAAATTTTATTCGCTTTATATTTTATTTTTGCTGAATAACACCGGTCTGCATGAAAATCGATTTCTGTATTTTGAGTTGTGATTCTGCAGCAGTTCGCTGCGCTGAATTCAAAAATGCTACCAGTTTTTTTCTATCACCCACAGTTTTAAAGTTATTAGCAAAACAATTTTGGGGCGTTTTGTAATTTTTTACCTTTTTTATCTTTAATTAATTTCGCTTTTTCAAATTTTTCAGATAGATAATTCTAACATTACGTCTTTAAAATTTTAATAATGGCTTCTAGAGGATCCAGACATATTTTGTTATATTTGTGGTCGGTATGTTGTAAAACAAAGGACAAATGTAACGACCTTCATTAAGAGAGCTTATCATGCTTATTTTGGAATTAAATTAGGAGATCAAGACAAAAGCTGGGCTCCACACAAGGTTTGTCTTACGTAAGGAATTGGAGCGAAGGTAAAAAGAAAAGTTTGCCATTTGGGATCCCTATGGAATGGCGCGAGCCTAGAAACCATACCGACGACTGCTACTTCTGTTCTTGCAATGTTAAAGGTTATAATGCAAAGAATAAAGAGAGCCTTCAATACCCAAGTCTTCCATCTGCAATAAGGCCGGTACCCCATGGTCCAGAAGTTCCTATTCCCCGCCCACCCGAGAGTCTGGACCAATACAATTCAGATTCTGATTCAGCTCCAAATCCAGACAATGATGATGTTTATGAACAGCCAACAGCTGACCGAGATCCTCCTAAACCATTAACCCAAGCCGAACTAAATGACTTAGTCAGGGATTTGAATCTGCCTAAGGACTCTGCAGAACTTTTGGGGTCTAGATTGCAGGAGAACAATTTATTGGCATCCGACACATACTTCGCTTGGTACAGAAATCGTGAGAAAGACATCGTGCTATTTTTCGAAGAAGATGGTCCCTTGGTATTTTGCAAGGTCATCACAGGATTAGTGTGCAAGCTAGGCATCGAATACCAAACCAGTGACTGGAGGTTGTTTATAGATTCCTCTAAAACCAGTCCAAAAGGAGTGTTACTGCACAACGGTAACAAATATGCATCAATCCCAGTGGCCCATTCTATTCATTTAAAGAGACCTATGATAACATGAAACTGCTTCTGGAAAAAAATTCAGTATCAAAATCACAGATGGATATTGTGTGGGATCTCAAAGTCCTTTGCATGTTACTTGGGCAGCAATCAGGATACACTAAGATGCCATGTTTCATCTGCGAATGGGATAGTCGAGCACGTGACCAGCACTGGAAGAGGAAAACTTGGCCTCCTAGAGAGAATCTTACCCCAGGATCAAAGAACATTTTACATGAACATCTAGTTGAACCAAATAAAATCCTCCTACCACCCTTGCACATTAAGTTAGGCTTGATGAAGCAGTATGTCAAAGCATTGAATAGAGAAGGTGAGTGTTTCAAGTACATTTGTTCAAAATATCCAAGATTAGCTATGAGAAAATAAAGGAAGGTGTTTTTATAGGTCCTCAGATTAGAAAGTTATTGACAGACGATCATTTCCTGAACACAATGACCAATAAAGAAAAAGAAGCATGGCTTGGTTTCAAAGATGTTGAAAACTTCTTGGGAAACTACAAAAGCCAAAATTATGAAAGACTGGTGGAAAATATGCTTAAAAAGTTTTGCGCCTTAGGCTGCAACATGAGCCTGAAAGTTCACTTCTTATTTTCGCATCTTGACCGTTTTCCCGAAAATCTCAGAGATGTCAGTGAGGAGCAAGGGGAACGATTTCACCAGGACATCAAAACCATGGAAAGAAGATATCAAGGAAGATGGCATACAAATATGATGGCGGATTACTGCTGGTGTCTGCAACGAGATCAGCCTAACGCACAGCATAAGAAAACATCAAAGAAGCACCGGTTTTGTCGTCATTAGTCAGATTTACCTTCTTAGTCTTAAGTCTTTGGAATAAGTCCTGAAATGTTTGCAAGTAAAGAAGGTAAATATATTTTGTTTCTTTCAGCTCTTTTTTTATTCTTTCATAAACAAGCAATATGCTTGTCCAAGAGC
Organism: Bathynomus jamesi; assembly: GCA_023014485.1. Lineage (NCBI taxonomy): Eukaryota > Metazoa > Arthropoda > Malacostraca > Isopoda > Cirolanidae > Bathynomus > Bathynomus jamesi. The sequence continues at coordinate 209,658 of JAJOZX010006110.1, forward strand.
TAGGAGCTATTTAATTCTGCTTTAATTAGGTTTTACCCTATCACCTAAAGATTTCGTGCTACAAGGGGTGTTGTAATACCTCATCTGTCCCCAAATGTTAACCACCCATTGATGGGAGGGGAGAAGTATTTTGCTGGGAACGGGACTGATGTTATATATTTTACCCTACATTATTGTAAGCGTTACTGTAGTCTATAACAACAAAATTTATGGTTTAGCATGTGCAATCCAATGTTGGTCTCGATAAGATGGTTCACATTTGGGGATAAATGGGGTATTTATGACACACCCTGTAGTAAGTAAACCATACGTGATAGGGAAAAACTAACTATATTTTTGAGATCAGCACACTCAAATTATATAGAATCACCAACAAGTTTGTAAAGATCGATCGACAAGTTTTGAAATGTGTACTGGTGTAATTGGTGAATTATTTCTTTTTAAATTACTTAATCATTTTTTTTATAGATTTAGCTTAATAATGTAATCTTGTTAAACTCTGCAATGTTCGTTTTCTGTACACACTCTCTCTTCGTTGTAAAAGATGAAGTCATGTCTTGTTTAACGTTTAATTTTAAATCTTAAGCATTTAATTTTTGCTCATATGCATGTTTAATTGTAATTCATAATGAAATGCATATTTCAATTTCCATTTTTAGTTAACTCGGCAGATCATGATAACATCAGATCTGTCAATATGCGGTTTAAAATAAAATATGGCTTCATCTTCAAATATCTTGCTTATCTGTCTAGACATTGCTACAGCTAAAATATTTACCTTATCTTCAAGTATTTTGGAAAATAATGCAGCCTATTGAGAATAAAAACAAAACAAGTCAACATTAAATATAATGATGTCACCAAATTCAGTACATAAAGCCGAACAATTTTTCAAATATTCATTCTGATTGTCTGATCTAACTTAGAGGCTGAGCATTACCTGTAACATTTTAGCAGTAAACTACAGTAAGAGAATATCTTTGTCTTCTCCCTCGAGCATTGCTCTCTTCAGAACTTAGTCTTAAATAGAGAAAAATAATATCCCGATACGTTACAAGAAGAATCGGGGAACCTCCAGAGAATTTAGTAGCTCCACAGAATCCTCCGTTCCACTACAAAAAGAAATCTGAGAGTAGTATAAGAGAAACTTCTGCGATTCCCTATTCGGTACCAGATACTCCAGAGTAACAAATCCGTTGCTGCCACCGAACCAGAACCCCCGTCAACTTCGAACCGTCCAAGGCCATACGTAAACGGAGTGGTTAACATATATCGTTCACTGTGCTATAACGTTTTCATAAGACGCTCATATATATATATATATATATATATACATATATATTATATAATATATATATATATATATATACAGTATACTGGGTGTTTTCAGGAGGAAAGGTCAATACTTCGGGAGGTGATAGTATCGGTCATTGTGAGAAAAAAGTTCATATGAACATGTATCTAATCTAAATTCTGATGGTTACGGAGATAGAGCTGTTTGAATCTACAAATACAAAAGCTTGTTAATGGTAATCAAGAAGAGAAACCAATTACTGTTTCTAACATTTAATGTTTAAAATTTGGCATTTTGAATGGTATTAGTCACACACATCTGCCCGATTGGCTTATGTTACATGCTTACATTACAGCTTACATCGTTCAAGGTTATAGGGGAGGGAAGGGGGAGGAAGAGCTGCGCGCACATCAGATTCAAACGCTCTATCTCCGTACTATTCAGAATTAGACACATTTCATATGAACTTTTTTTTCTCACAATGACCGATACTATCCCTCCCAAGTATTGACCTTTCCTCCTGAAACACCCTGTATATACTGTATATATGTTGCACACAGACTGTGCATGGAACAAGGAACTCTCTGGAAAATTAAATCCACTATAGTTCGAATAAATAATAGTAAATGACAAATACTATAGTTTTTCTTTTTCATGATGTTAGCCCGACGTGGGCAACGGGTCACTCGCAAAGAGGCCCCAAACTATAGCTTCCTTCACCAGCTCTCTGCTAAGCAGATATGATCCAGCTTTGGGAGTCGGGCTAACATCATGAAAAAGAAAAACTATAGTATTTGTCATTTACCATTACTTATTCGAACTATAGTACATTTAATTTTCCCAGAAGAGTTCCTTTTTCCATGCACGGTCTGTGTGGAACATAAAAGATCCCAGTGGACCATTCTGAGTTCAGTCCCATATATACCTTATCCTTATGTACCTTATGTTGTTTCGTGCGTTGCTGGAGGAGCGAGTTGCTTTCTTGCGCTCTCCACCGTACATAGCCAGGCACGCCCGGTTCATCTGGTACTGTCCTGAGCCAGGCATCCAGTCTTTTCTTGAAGACTTCAACTTTGACCCCCGTTACGTTTCTGAGGTCCTTAGGAAGCTGGTTGAAAAGTCTTGGTCCCCTGACAACCAAGCTATTTTCCTTCAGGGTTGATGAGGTCCCTTGTCGGGCCTTTAATTTGGGAACACTACACATATATATAAAACTATACACACACCTAACCCACAAAGCACTGACACGACTCGGTCCGAATGCGGTCCTAGGTGCGAAGCCGCCACCCATTAACAGGTCAGAGATCAGCCTGAGCAGATCGGATCGAGTTAACTTAGCACGATTCCGATGTGGACATCACCCCAACTTACTAACATATAAACACAGACTAGACAACTCCATAGACGACACCTGCCACCTGTGCCACGACACACCACAAACAATTGAACACATTATGACAGACTGTACCGCTCTAGCACAACAACGAACACAACACAACATCACTAGTGCGCTGAACCTCTGGTCCGCTCCGAAGAGGGCGATCGGTTACCTGCGTGCCGCCGGCTTGCTCGATCAGGGTGGGCTGATCGGCTAAACAACAACAACAACTATACCACACGCACTTTACTCCAAAAGATAAAGGACGTCGTCGCGAATAATTTGATGTAAACATCAAACATATTCGTCCAATAGAAAATGTCAAAATGTTGTTCAGCTGAGTAAGGCGTTTATCCGCATGCTGTTGGACGGAGTTCTAAGGTACCCCAGCCTCTTGTCGGCAGGACGCAAAAACAAAATTTCAGCTATTTTACAATTTGTGTTGTTTGTGATAAAAAAATAAATATTGTAATTCTATGCATCGACTCACACCACGCTTGTACAAAATTTTATACTCTTTTGTAAAATCGAGAAAAAGCAAGTCAGTTCATAAATTTACAAAAGTACCACAGCCGTAAAAATTTTGAGCTTCACATCCAAAGCCAGTGAAACCAAATTTGTGAAGCTGCACTCATAATGTAAGTGGTTCGTGAGCTTAAAGTAAATGTTAAATTCTCACTGGCTTAAAAACTTCTGTTAAAAAGGTAGGATAAACGCTAATTTTGTGTAAAATTTGTGTTTAAAACAAAAAGGTATTGCTCACAAAAATCATGGACTAGTCTGAAAATGCGTCCTGCAATAAGGCAAATCTTTTTTGTTTGCATAATAATTAACTTTATAAAGAACAGGACAACAACAATACACACAAAAAAAAACATTTGGCGTTAAAAATAAAAATAAAGTATTTAGCGGCAGCTTTAATAAATAAATAAATCAATAAATAAATAACTATATATATATATATATATACAGGGTGGGCCGTAAGTTTCCATACATAGGGAAAATAAACATTTTTTTATGGACAACCATTTTATTTATATAATATGCTCTACATGGTTGCCATTGTTTTGAAAACACATTTCAATACGTGTTCCCCACTGTTGATGAACACGCATTAGCACAGTTGACGTTATGCTTGTAATGGCGTTGGTGATACGTTCCTTTAGATGATTTATGTCTCGTATCTTTTCCTGATACACCATGGCATTCAAGTGCCCCCAAAGATAGAAATCAAGGGGGGTGAGATCTGGGGATCTGGGAGGCCACTCCACAGGACCACGCCGACCAATCCAAGCATCCGGAAACTGCTGCTGATCCAAATACCGACGCACGTGAAGACCATAATGAGGTGGAGCTCCATCTTGCTGGAAGTAAACTGGGAAGTTACCTTCCTCGTTTAGCAGGGATGGGAAAATCTCTTCTTGCAACATGTTAAGATACCTTTCGGCATTAAGATTTCCACTGACAAAAATTGGTCCAATAATTCTGTCACCCCATATCCCGGCCCACACCATCACTTTACCGGCACCTTGCATCTTCGTCGGACTCAGCCAGTTAGGGTTAGCATTACTCCAATAACGTATGTTTTGCCGATTAACCTCTCCATTGACGTAAAAATTTGCTTCATCAGTAAACAAGATCTTAGTTGAAAAGTTTGCATCCTCGTTCACTTTGGTTAATGCCCATTCACAGAATTCCATCCGTCTATCCGGGTCGTCTTCACTCAAATGCTGTGCCATATGCAATTTGTATGGATGCCATTTGTTTGCTTTCAAAATGCGCCTGATACTCGATCTGCTGACACCACTTTCTGCAGACAACCGTCGTGTACTTTTTCTGGGACTCCGTGTAAGCGCTGTAAGTATCGTAGCTGTTGTGTCTTCATCGGTGGCTGTACGTCTTGGACCACTTCGCGGTTGATCTGCAACATTTCCAGTTTTCTGAAACTTGTTAATAAGTTTTGCCACAGTGTCGTGTGTGATGTTCGTTCCATGTTGTCTGTTAAAGTTCATTGCAACCATGCGACTGCTTCCCGACCCAGCCATCAGTATGATTTCAATTCGTTGCTCTTTCGTCAAACGCATATTCTTAGGGTATCTGAAACATAAAAACAAACGTTTAAATTTTCCTATGTATGGAAACTTACGGCCCACCCTGTATATATATTATATATATATATATATATATATATATATATATATATATATGCACTAAAATCACAAAATAACACGTGACCTTATTAATAAGCAAACAACCACAGGGAAAAGGAAACACAAGTCCGAGCGCTTTCGTGATATATTCACATTATCAAGGAGGAACAGAAAATTTTCCGTTCCTCCTTGATAATGTGAATATATCACGAAAGCGCTCGGACTTTGTGTTTCCTTTTCCCTGTGGTTGTTTGCTTATATATACAGGGCGTCCCAAAAAAATGTATACACACTTTAACAGCTGATAGCTCAATTGATGTTTCTTTCTTTCCAAGTTAAACCCATTAGAATTAATAATGGCAGTCAGACTAAGCTTTGAACAAAGGAGATTCATTCTAAAATGCTACTGGAAGTGTGAAACCGCAGTTGAAGTGCAAAGACAGTTTAGGAGGGAGTTTCAAACAGATCCACCAACGCGACTTACCATCACTCGAATTAGAGATAAGTTTGAAGCCGATGGAACTGTTCAGAATGTCCACAAGAAGCGTTCCGGAAGACCACGGACATCGACAAGCCCCACAAAGCAAGAAAGAGTACTGGAAACGTATCACCAAAGTCCAAGAAAATCTGTGCGGCAAGCGAGTCGTGAGGTAGGAATTTCAGAATCGTCTGTCCAACGCATTTTGAAGCGCTGTCAATGGAAAAGTTACATTCCAAGATTAGTCCATGCTATTAATGAAGATGATCCGGACCGAAGAGTGGAGTATTGCGAGTGGTACTTGGCACGATGTGGATGTGGATTGGACGAAGGGGTTTCGTAGAATACCCTCCGCGTTCACCAGACCTCACACCACTAGACTTTTTTATGGGGATACTTAAAAGACAAAGTCTACGCTATAAAACCTGCAACAGTCGCTGAATTGAGAGCAGCCATTGAACGAGAATGCACACAAATACCAAACGAAATGTTTCGTGATGTTTGCGATTCCATTGCTTCGCGTTATCAGCAGTGCCTGGACCAGAACGGACGTCAGTTTGAAAACAGGCGTTGACAAAACAATTAAATAATGTCTGTAGATTCTATTACATTTTGAAAATGAAATGTATTTTAATAAACACTGCCTTTATAAGTATTTAAAGTGTGTATACATTTTTTTGGGACGCCCTATATATATATATATATATATATGGAGGAAGAAGGGACCAAGGGCAAATGCCTTCTCTTCTTATTCCCATAGAATAAGAAGAGAGCCCAAATCAAGGTCCGTGGTTTTCGAGATGCCTAGACACTCTGCGTTTGAAAGATGGGAGGTCATAGACAGGAGGAAAGACAGATTGAGGAAGATTGTTCCAGAGTTGACCGGTTGAGTAGATGAAAGATTGAAAATACCGATTAACCCTTGCATTAGATAGTTGGACAGAAAAAGAATGAGAAAGTGTAGAAAGTCTGGTACTGCGTGCGGCCATAGCCCACTTGCTTGTCTTTTAGCATCATGTTAATAAATGTTAATAACAAAAATTTGCTTATTAAACCTTATATAAACATGATACCAGTTTAGCAACATGGAAGGTGGGCCATGAGCTATTCGAATCAGCTCTAGTGGGCCATCGCTTTCAAAACGTTGGGAACCACTGAATTAAAGAGTTCAGAAGAGTAATGTCCGTTATGATAGCGATAGTAAAGAGAGAGTGAGGCAATGTTATGGCGAAGAGAGAGAGAGATTGAAGACAGTCAGTAAGAGGCAGGGAATTGGTGAGACGAAAAGCGTTTGATTCCACCCGGTCAAGTACGGCTGTATGGGATGAACTACCCCACACATGAGAAGCATACTCCATACGGGGGCGAACAAGACCCCTGTACAGAGACAGCAACTGAGTGGGGATGAAGGAACTGCGGAGGCGGTACAGCACACCTAACCTCTTAGAGGTTGTTTTAGAAAGAGAGTATATGTGATCTTTCCAAGAAAGATCACGAGGAAAGGAAACGCCAAGGGTGTTAAGAGAAGAGGAAGGATTGAGTTGTGTGTTGCTGAAGGTGAGGGTACAGTCGTGTGGAAGATTATGACGAGTAGACAGATGAAGGGACTGAATTTTTGAGGCATTGAAAGCCACAAGGTTTTCTCTGCCCCAATCAGATATGGCAGAAAGATCAAGGTGCTCCATAGCCGTACTACGCGAATCATGGAGAGACTGTTGAGAGGGACGCTTTGGGAAGGGGTGGAGAAGTGAAGAGTGGAATCATCGTCATAGGAGTGAATATGACAGGAAGTGCGAATTAAAAGATCTTTAATAAATAAAAGGAAAAGAGTGGGTGACAGTACAGAACCCTCAGGAACACCAGTGTTAATAGTTTTAGGAGAAGAACAGTGGCCATCTACAAATGCAGCTATAGATCGGTCAGAAAGGAAATTAGAGATGAAGGCACAAATAGAAGGATAGAAATCGAAGGAGGGCAGTTTCGAAATTAAAGATTTGTGCCAGACTCTATCAGAAGCTTTTTATATGACTAGCGCAATAGCAAAAGTTTCACCGAAATCCCAAAAGGAGGGTGACCAAGAGTCAGAGAGATATGCAAGAAGATCGCCAGTAGAGTGTCCCTTGCTGAATCCATACTGACGATCTGAAAGAAGATTGTGAGAAGAAAGGTGTTTAAGAATCTTTCTATTGAGGATAGATTCAAAAACTTTGGAAAGGCAAGAAATCAAAGCAATTGGACGATAGTTGGAGAGTTGAGAGCGTTCACCCTTCTTTGAGACAGGCTGACTGAAAACGAACTTCCAGCAGGGAGGAAAAGTACCAGATGAGAGACAAAGACGAAAGAGTTTGCCTAGGCAGGGTGTCAGCACAGAAGCACAGTTCTTAAGAACAACAGGAGGAACACCATCAGGACCATACACCTCCCTACAGTTGAGCCCAAATAGGGCAGAAAAACATCTTTAGAAGAGGTTATAATTTCAGACATAATAAAGTCAGAGAGGGAGAAGCTGGAGGAACAGCACCAGATTCGTCCAGGGTTGAATTGTAAGCTAAAGTTTGAGCGAAGAGTTCAGCTTTGTGAGAAGAGACTGCAACTGTGCCGTCGGAATGGAAAAGAGGAGGGAAAGAAGAGGAAGTAAAGTTGTTGAAGAGGTTCTTAGCTAGATGCCAGAAAGAGCGAGAAGAATTAGAATTGGATAGATTTTCGCATTTTTGTCGGATGAAGGAATTTTGGGGGAGTCGAAGAACAGATTTTGCACGATTCCGGGCAGAAATATAAGCTGAGTGAGTGTCAGGAGTTGGATGGCGACGGCACCTTCTGAAAGCCTCCTCTCTGTTGCGGATAGCATTTGAACAAGTAAAGTTAAACAAAGGATTTTATTGCATTAGTACTAGGCATAAAATATGGAATGTACGCCTCCATGCCCGAGAGAATCACCTCTGTGATGCGCTCAGCTCACCCAGAAGGGCCCCGACTACGGAAGCAGTAATCATTTCAGTGGAAATCACAGAAGTACTGCCCAAAGGCCGATTTGGAGCGATAGGAGAGGAAACAGAAATAAGATTGTGATCGGAGGAGCCCAACGGAGAGAAAAATTTCACAGAGTAAGAAGAAGGATGAGAGGTAAGAAATAAACCAGAATGTTGGGCCTATCTCCAAGGCCTACTCGGGATACGAGTAGGATGCGGTTCAACCTGCTCTAGGTCATTTAGGATAGAAAAGTTTTAAGCTAGTTCACCAGGGATGTTAGTGAAATGGGAGGAAAGCCAAAGGTAGTGGTAAACATTGAAATCACCTAAAATGAAGATTTTAGCAAAAGAGCGCAGGAAAGAATGTATTTCACTTTGGAAGTGAGGTAGTCAAACAATTTTGTTTGGATAGTCCGTAGAATTAGGAGAAAGGTAAACAGCGCAGATGTATTTATTTTAAGATTGGCGTGTAAGGGTATAGAATTCGGAAGATTCGAGTTCGGGAATACGAAAACAAGTTAGGCCATTGCGTACATATACGCAACATCCACCTTTGAGGTGAAATTGAGTATAGAGAAAGTAAGAGGGTACAGAAAAGGGGTTGCTGTCAGTCGTCCCAGACACCTGAGTTTCAGTGAGGAAAAGAAGATGAAGTTTAGAAGAGGAGAGGTGGTGTTGAACAAATTGAAAATTTGAGTAAAGGCCACGAATGTTGCAAAAGTTTAAGAAAAGTGAATCAGACAGAGGTCCAGAACATCTCGAATGGGCAGTAGCATCTCCAGCCCCGCTGCCCGGGTCTACGTTCTCGGTGTCGGCAGGGGCAGGGGGGGAGCCACAAGTGGGGCATTTGTGGTCTCCTCCCCAGGGGACTCCGAGGCTCATGAAGTTGATGCCATTTTTTTTTAAATTTTGAAAAGATTATGTAGTGTGTAAGATGCACATGTATGTAGTGAGGAACAGGGAGAGAAGTGTGTGTTTGAGAGTATGCTGGACTGCTCACAGGATAGATGAGACACGGAAAAAGGTCAGCTAAGGAGGACAGTGACAAGAGAAACGGGAGTTCCAGCACTCCCTATCTTCTGTCTAACGCCCCACCCCCCGGAGTACTTTCCTGGTCGATATATATATATATATATATATATATATATATATATATATATATATATATATATATACTGAAACCAATACGAAAGAGCATATATACAAAACTCTCCCACTGTATCCTAATGTCTCATGGCCAAGTGAGTAACGTAGTCGCTCGCAAACTTCGAATCTTCAGTGGCATTGGTTCGACTCTTACCGAGGTCAGGTCAATTTATTTCTTATGTATTTAATCTTAAAACTTAAGTTGCTGTTAGCATTTTGTTCCTGATTAACATAAAGTTGATTGCATGTAATTGCACTCAGTTAATGGAAACAAACTGAAATGGTATTTACTTGACATTTCCTCCATAGATGGCGCCATACACTTCGATTAAATTATTTTGAAGGAAACATTTCGCTGAAAAGTATTTCATCAAACATCGAAGTTTTCTGAAAATACTATCACTTGAGGCCACTTGTTCGATGAAAGATCTTCCCAAATCTTGATGAAAATTCTAGTCTTAATGTAAATTTTTAAAGCTGCCACTAAATATTCTTTGTTTTTCTAACTTTTAATTTTTAACACCAAATGTTTTTTGTGTTATTCTTGTCCTGTTCTTTTTAAAGTTTATTATTATATACACAAAAGAAGTTTGCCGTTTTGCAGGACACACTGTCAGATAATACAGTATATAAGAATAAGAAGGAAGATCAACGAACACGTCAACATTATGAAGATTTAATATCAGACGTTTCGGAAGTTAAAACCACTTTAACCATTTTACAAAATGAAACAGACCTGAGAATTATGGCGTCCTTATATATCTATAATAATAATGTTGTTGTTGTTTAGCCGATCAGCCCACCCTGATCGAGCAAGCCGGCGGCACGCAGGTAACCGATCGCCTTCTCCGGAGTGGACCAGAGTTTCAGCGCACTAGTGATGTTGTGTTGTGTTCGTTGTTGTGCTAGAGCGGTACAGTCTGTCATAATGTGTTCAATTGTTTGCGGTGTGTCCTGGCACAGGTGGCAGGTGTCGTCTATGGAGTTGTCTAGTCTGTGTTTATATGTTAGTAAGTTGGGGTGATGTCCACATCGGAATCGTGCTAAGTTAACTCGATCCGATCTGCTCAGGCTGATCTCTGACCTGTTAATGGGTGGTGGCTTCGTACCTAGGACCGCATTCGGACCGAGTCGTGTCAGTGCTTTGTGGGTTAGGTGTGTGTGTGTGTCTTCTGGACTGTGTGATGTCTGTGGGGCGTGGTATGGAATGGAGTATTTGGTTATAATGTCTCTCTGGTGTTACCTTAATGGTGCAAGGTGTCGGTGTATGATTGTACATGTAGTGGCAAGGGTGTTGTGAGTTAGTTGTAGCTGCTGCCATGAATTGTGTTCCCTTCATGTCTAAATGTTCCCTAACTTTCAGTATTTTTGTTTCTGTGTGCAGGTGTTATATTGGTGTTGTTTGAGTGCATCCTGTAATGATACGAAGTGCGTTGTTTTGTATTGTCTGTAAGGTGTTTATGTGTGTGTTTGAGATAATGGGTGCCCAGCATGGGCTAGCATAGTCCATAACTGAGCGAATATGTTGTTTGTATATGAGTGATGTTATTTCCTGCTGGTGTCCAAAGTTTGTCCCTGTAAGTGCCCTAAGCTTGTTAAGTCTTGAAGTACATTTGTTTTTAATGTCCTGAATGTGGTTTGCAAAAGATAATGATGTGCTGTATGTGACCCCAAGTATTTTGGTCCTGTGAGTGTGTGGAATGTTGGTGTTGTTTAGTGTAAGCTTGGGGTTATCTGGTGCTCTTTTGTATTGCTTGTAAGCAAGGTGATGGTTGATTTTGTGGGCGCTACTTTGAGTCTATTGTGTGTGAGCCAGTCTTGTATACTGTTTATGTATGTTTGTAGGTTATTTGTAGCCGTGTCGATGTTGTTGTGGGTGGATGTTAGAGTGATATCATCTGCATATGATGATAAGGTAAGCTTGTTATTTATGGGTGTTGGAATGTCATGCATGTATAAGTTGAAGAGTGTTGGTGAGAGAACAGAGCCTTGAGGGACCCCGTTCGGAAAAGCTTTATTTGGATGACTTGCCATTAAATGTGACATGTGAGTATCTTCCTGAAACATAGTTGCTCAACCATCTTTTAGTGTTATTGTGCATGTTTGTGTTGAGTATTTTGTTTATGAGAGGGAAGCGTGGGATAGCATCAAATGCTTTAATAATGTCTATTGTTGCTAATAGTGTACGTTGAGCTGGTCGTCTGGAGTTGATGCCATCCATGATGTGCTGCGTGATGTTAGTGAGTAATGTCGTGGTTGAGTGGTGAGGTCTGAATCCATGTTGAGTAGGCGATAGTGGTATGTGTCGGTTGGTGATTTGTGAGATATTTGATTTGTTGATATTTGTGAGACTAGTATTCCCTGTGGGCCCAAGTGTTTAAGGTGTATGTTAGATGTGTTGTCTGGTCCAGTAGCCTTCGAATTCTTAATGTTTTTGATGATCTTGGTGGTCTGGTCTGTATTGAAGGGTGTAATGGTCGTGTCGAGTCTGTAGGTTTTCTTGTGTCTGGCTGTTTGTCTGTCTGCGTGTTTCTGGTTGTTGTCTCTGTTTAAGTGACTTATCTTTGCGTAGTGATTAACTAGAATGTTAGCCTGTTGTGTATATGTTGGGATATTATTTTGGCTGCGACAGATAGCCGCTTGTGAGGTGTGAATGCCGCTGTTAGGGTAGGTAATACTGTTTATAGTCTTGTATAGCCTGGATGTATCTGTGGAGTGGTTTAGTGGTGTCATGAATTCCCTAAATGTTTCTGTTTGTTTTTCTTTGAGTTTGTTGTTTATTTCTGTGTTGAGCTGTTGTATCTGCTGTTTTATGGTTTCTGTGTGTGGTGTTTGTGTGTTATGTTTGAGGTTGTTACGTTGCCTTATGAGGTGGGCTATTTCTCTAGTGTAATTTGGGTTGTATTTCCTAATGTTGCCCTCGGGTATGTATTTTTGCATTATTGATGATCTGATTAAATGTCTTGAGTGTTGTATTGATGTTTATGATGGGTGTGCTGTTTAATGTGTTGAATTGTTCCTCAGTCTGTATTTTGAACTGTTCCCAAACAGCTTTCTTGTCATTTCTGTAAGTATGCCTAAGGCTGTTGGGGCAGAGTGTAGAACGTGTTGTAATGATGATGGGCAGGTGGTCTGATGAGAGTTGTTTTTCTGTTCTCCAGTGTGTATGTGTTGCTAGTGAGGGGGAACAGAACATTATATCTGGGGAGGAGTTTGAGTATCCTGCTTGATGTGGTATGTGTATGTTCTTATGTATTGTTAAGAATGAAGAGGCTGTTTAGTTGTGTGGCTATGTTGGCGCCTCTGGTGTTGCTTTAGTTGTGCAGGTACCAACTAGTGTCTTTAGCGTTGAAGTCTCCTCCAAAGATGACATTAGTGAGAGAGGCCAGATTGTGTAACTGTGGATTGTAATTGGCTGGCACCTGAGGTGAACTATCTGGTGGGATGTAAATGTTGGTTAGTGTGGTGTTGTGTTTTGCGCATGTTTTAATGTTAATATAATAATAATAATAAAAGGACGTGTGTGTGTGTGTGTGTGTGTGTGTGTGTGTGTGTGTGTGTGTGTGTGTCTGTGTGTGTGTGTGTGTGTGTGTTCCAGCCATAACTCCAAAATGGAAGCAGTTACAAACATGAAACTTCACATACACATATTGATTAGGTCCCCAGGTTGTGCACCTGGGTGTTAATAAATTAAATAATTATAATTACTGGTCCCGAAGACCCCAGCACCGCGATCAAACTACAGAAAAGAACGCAGCCGTGAAAATCTTGAGCTTCATATTGTGTCAAGATTTCTGAATCTTAAGCTTTTCATGACTATAGTTTTACTGACCGAATAATTGAACCCCCAATTACTGTCAGTTCAATTATTTGGTCAATAAAACTATAGAAAAGAACACAATCATGAAAATCTTGAGCTTCACATCGCCGCCCGTAATAATAATCTATAATAATAAAAGGACGCAGTTACAAACATGAAACTTCACACACATATTGATTAGGTCCCGAGGTTGTGCACTTGGGTGTTAATAAATTAAATAATTAATTTTAAAAAATTAAATGACGTCATCAAGATCATTACGTCATTACGTGTGTATATATATATATATATATATATATATATATATATATATATATATATATATATATATATATATGTTATACATGTTATAATTTATAATCGAAGTCGCGCCCTGATGACTGTTACAGTGGTTTTATTCATTCAATATTTCCCAAGCTATGTATGACTCGTTTCCTTCCAACGGAAGTCACGCGCTGTGACGCAGATGGTTTCTTTGATTTCACTTGGGAAATACAATGCTCTCAGGTGACGTCAACCGCTTGCGTGATGGCGTAGCCAGATTCCGTTCCTTCGACTATATAAGAAGGGGATCAGCGCCCTTTCGGCAGATCCCTGAAGGAGGGTCTTCGGGCCGAAGGGTTTCGGTCCGTTAACGGGAATTGCTTTTGAGAATTGGAAGATTGGGTATCAATTTGAAGTCTGACCGTTTAGAGAGAAAGATCGGTAGTTTGGAATTGATTCATATAAGTCTGGGGACTCAGAACGGACTCGAGGGCGTCCTAGAAGGGGTTCGACTTATTTCATATCTTACACTGAAGATAAAGTAACATTTTATCATTATGAAACTTGTATTATTTTTATTATTATTATTACCTCCCGAATATAACTTGCAGAATCTCACTAGCGCTCCGTCAATAGCGAGACAGGCTGGGTTGCGTTTCAGTAGTTCTCCGAGTGAAGACCGGAGGGAATTTGAACTTGTATTATTTCTATCATTATTATTACTTCCCTGTTCTATATAAAAGAAGCATTTGATTCATGCTAATCCATTCTATTTATCTCGCCTATATTCAAATTAAAGATCATGTAAGCCGTTGTGTTTATTTTCTACTCTTTGGGCTTTGATAACTGGGATAAAAGAAAAACACGGGCCCACACAGTACTCCTCGATTGTGAGAATACGAAGAGTAAACCATTTCTGCATCCAGGAATGCTAAAGTAATAACCCTCTCTCTAGTAATATCCTGACGTTGCCCGAACTCGGAGGGAGCAGGTTATTATATATATATATATATATCGAAACCTATGGTAAAATTATTGAATACCCGGTTAGGTTCATTGAATGCCAGGTTAGGTCATATGTACGCCCTTGACGATTGGTTAGGTTAAGTCGTGATATTTTCGTTAAAGCTAACGAAAATATCACGACTTAACCTAACCAATCGTCAAGGGCGTACAATTAACCTAACCGGGCATTCAATTAACCTACCCGGGCATTCAATTTATCTAATCGGGCATTCAGTTGACCTAACCGGGCATTTAATTAACCTAATCGAGCACTCAGTTGACCTAACCGGGCATTCAATTAACCTAACCGGGCATTCAGTTTACCTAACCGGACATATATATAGATAGATATATAGCGTTCAACATCTACCCCGGCAACGCCGGGTCGCTCCGCTAGTAAATAAATAAAAGCCGATGTTAAATGACTATAGTTCTGCGTACAAATTAAACATATCACTGATGATGGAAGTTTGACTTCCGAAATGTCTGATATTAAATCTCCATAAAGTTGACGTGTCGTTGATCATCCTTTTTATTTTTAAGTACCAATTTCCTAAAAACACCCCTTTTCCTACAATTTTATATACTGTGTGTATATATACAGTGTGTATATATATATATATATATATATATATATATATATATATATTATATATATATATATATCATCTAATATACTATTGAGCTAAAATGTGTCTGTGTGTGTGTGTGTCCGCTTTTTTAGGAACCGTGCACAGCCTAAACGGCACATCGGAAAATTCTGCAACCACCACCAACTGATAGCCCATGAGCTGACGATGTGCTCTGTGAAGTTTCCCTGTCCTAGGTCACCGGTTACTGGGTCCGAAGGCCCCAGCACCGCGATAAAACTACAGAAAAGAACGCAGCCGTGAAAATCTTGAGCTTCACATTTATACTGTGATATATATACTGCTACGCGCCCTCCGGGCGGATAGCAGTATAATGGGGAGAGGGGGTGGGGTAATTGGGGAAGTGGGGGTGGGGATAATGGGGAGAGGGTGGGGGTAATGGCGTAATGGCTTTTTTACTTTTGTGTGTGGGGGTAATGGGGGAGTGGGGGTAGGAGGGTAATGGAGTAGAGGGGTGGGGGTAATGGCGTTTTTTTTAAATTTTGTAGCTTAGCCACTTCTTCCTATGAGGGCTTCATATAATATAATTTTAAATCTACAACCAATAAAAAAAATGAAGTAGCCACTTCTTCCTATGAAGGCCTCATATAATATAATAAAAAACATGAAAAAGTGAAAAAAAAATGTCTTTTTCTCTTTACATTTGTGATTGATTGGATAGCCCGAAAGGACTCACAATTTAATTGGGGTAATTGGGGGAGTGGGGTGGAGGTAATGGGGAGATGGGTGGGGTAATGGGGGAATAGGGGTGGGGGTAATGGGGGAGAGGGGTGGGGGTAATGGGGGTAATGGCGTTTTTACTTTTGTTTGTGGGGGGGGGTAGGGTAATTGGGGGATGGGGGTAATGAGGAGAGGGGTGGGGGTAATGGCGTTTTTTACTTTTGTGTGTGGGGGTAATGAGGTAGGTGGGGTGGGGGTAATGGAGGAGAGGGGTGGGGGTAATGGAGGAGAGGGGTGGGGGTAATGGGGGTAATGGCGTATATAGCAGTATATGTTACAGTGCTACCCGCCCGGAGGGCTACCCACCTGGAAGGCCAAGTTGTACAACGGTACCGCTTGTATCATATATATGCTATGTTTCTAACAAAATGGAGAGTGAATTATTAAGATGTTTATTGCGCAACTTTTATCCTCAAATAATTTTCAAATTTATTTTTGTAAATTACAGGTCAATTGGATAATGCTTTTAACTCGTGATCTGTGCTCTCTTTTATGTAGGAAGGAGGGGCCAAGGGCGAGCGCTCGCAAAAATAACCCACCCATACGAGGAGGAGGAGAGAGCCGAAGTCAAGGATTTTCAAAACGATGCCTTTTAATTTGGAAAGTTTGCGTGGTGTGTAAGATGCATGTACTGTATGTGCAGTGAGGAATAGAGGGATAAGTATGTATTTGGGAGCATGATGGACTGCTCACAGGGTAGATGAGACACGAAGAGAGCTCAGCCAAGATGGACAGTGAGTGACGGGAGAAACGGGAGTTCCAGCACTCCCTGTCTCCTACCTAACGTCTTTCCCAGAGTACCTCCCTGATCGATTGATATTTACAATCTCCTCCTCCTATGTATGTCCTGACTCCAATGCAGGATATGTTAGCTGCTCTTGGCTCCAATTTAAAATTCGCGTCCATGAGTATTTAGGTTTGAGTTATCGTCTTTTCATTCTCTCTCCCGCCCTTCAAATTCAAATATCAGAGCTCGTGCGGTAAAAAATAATCTCCGTCTTTCTGATTTTCAAATTACTGAACGTTGTTATAGTACAAATGACCTGAAAATACTCAAATCTCTGTATATTTGTGAATTGAAACCATTTTTAAATGACTACCATACATATATAGAACTATAGATAGCAAGTTGAATTTTTATACATTGCTTTTTAGATTTTAAGTATTCCAATTTTTTATTGTAATTGTAACCTTTTATTGCGTAATATTGTAAATATTCATCCGCATTGTAACTTTTTCCAGTTCTGATTATTGATTTTTAAATTTTAAACCCAATTTTAATGTAGGTAAACATTGTTTTTTTAGCACTGAAGATGGAGGGAGTACTTCCGAAACGTTTGTGTGGGAGGGCAGGTGCGTTATTAAAACCTTCAACGGTTCTCCCTCAATGTGTAATTATATGTTAATGTTATATTCTAATCTTATCTTCCACACGGCTATCCCTTTACCTTAAATAATACACAACTAAATCCTTCCTCTTCTCTTAACGTTCCTGATGTTTCCATTTCTCGGGATCTTTCCTGCAAAGATCACATACACTCTCTTTCTAAAACAGCTTCTAAGAGGTTACGTGTGTTGTACCGGCTCCGCAGTTTCTTCAACCCCATTCAGTTGTTGTTTCTATACAGGGGTCTTACCCGCCCCTGTATGGAGTATGTTTCTCATGTGTGGGGTGGTTTAACCCACGCAGTTAGACTTCACTAGGTGGAATAAAACGCTTTTCGTCTCATTAATTCCCCGCCTCTTACTGACTGTCTTCAGTCCCTCTCTCTTCGCCGCAATGT
This sequence comes from Bathynomus jamesi, assembly GCA_023014485.1. Classification (NCBI taxonomy): domain Eukaryota; kingdom Metazoa; phylum Arthropoda; class Malacostraca; order Isopoda; family Cirolanidae; genus Bathynomus; species Bathynomus jamesi. The sequence continues at coordinate 227,316 of JAJOZX010006110.1, forward strand.
TACCTCACTCTCTCTTTACTATCGCTATTATAACGGATACTGCTCTTTTGAACTCTCTAACTGCGTGCCTCCTCCTTTAAGCAGAGCACGCAGTACCACACTTTCGACACATTCCCATTCTTTGCCTGTCCAACTGTCTAACGCAAGAGTTAATCGGTATTTTCAATTTTTTCATCTACTTAACCGGTGAACACTGGAACAATCTTCCTCAATCCATCTTTCCCCATGTCTATGACCAGTCTTTCAAACGCAGCCTGTCCAGGCACCTGTAAAACCTTGGATCCTGATTTTGGCTCTCTTCTTCCTGTATGGGTGGGGGCGTTTCTGCGGGCATTCACCCTTGGCTCTCCTTCTGCATATATATATATATATATATATATAGATATATATATATATATATATATTATATATATATATATATATAATAATGTATGTATTATATATGAGAGAGAGAGAGAGAGAGAGAGAGAGAGAGAGAGTTAAAACTATCTTTGTACAAATCATTTCGTATGTGCGAAAAAACATAGTTTTGTCTGTTCCATTATTTATCGAAAGGAAATATTTCCTATCCATTAGAATATGAAAACGATTGTTCGACTGAAAGGATATTATGCACGGGGTGTTCATAAAAGAATCGTACAAGCTAAGTTTTACGATTATTACGATTCTTTTGTGAATATCTTGTTTTTTTATGGAATAAGAGGGGCCAGGGGTGAATGCCCGCAAAAACGGCCCCCCCCCCATAGAAGAAAAAGAGGGCCAAAATCAAGGTTCAGGGTTTTCGAGATGCCTGGACAGTGGACACTCTGCGTATGAAAGATTGGAGGTCATATACAGGGGGAAAGATGGATTGAGGAAGACTATTCCAGAGTTCACCTGTTGAGTAGATGAAAGATTGAGAATACCGATTAGCCCTTGCGTTAGATAGTTGGACAGAAAAGGAATGAGAATGTATCGAAAGTCTGGTACTGCGTGCTCTCCTTAAAGGAGGAGACATGCAGTTAAAGATTTCAGAAGAGCAGTGTTCGTTATAATAGCGATACTAAAGAGAGAGTGAGGCAACATTACGGTGAAGAGAAAGAGATTGAAGACAGTCAGTAAGAGGCGGGGAATTGATGAGACGAAAAGCCTTTGATTCCTCCCAGTTAAGTAGAGCACATGAGAATCGGACTCCATACAGGGGCGGGTAAGACCCCTGTACAGAGATAGCAACTGAGTGGGGGTGAAGAAACTACAGAGGTGGTACAGCACACCAAACCTCTTAGAAGCTGTTTTAGAAAGAGAGTATATGTGATCTTTCCAAGAAAGATCACGAGAAAAAGAAATACCAAGAATGTTAAGAGAAGAGGAAGGATTGAGATGTGTATTCTTTAAGGTAAGGGGATAGTCGTGTGGAAGATTGTGACGAGTAGACAGATGAAGGAACCGTGTTTTTGAGGCTTTGAAAACCACATGTTTTTCAGTGATCCAATCAGAGATAGTAGAAACATTATAGGTCAGGGGCGCAATAGCCGTGGAGGACGGAATCATTGGCATAGGAGTGGATAGGAGAGGAAGTGTGACCTAAAAGATCATTCATAAGTAAAAGGAAGAGAGTGCTTGACAGGACAGAACCTTCAGGAACACCACTATTAATAGCTTTCGGTGAGGAACAGTGGCCATTTACAACTGCAGCTATAGATCAGCAGAAAGGAAGTCAGAGATAAAGGCACAGATAGAAAGATAGAAGCCGAAGGAGGTCAGTTTGCAAATTAAGGATTTGTGCCAAACTCTCTCAAAAGCTTTCGATATGGTTAGCGCAATAGCAAATGTTTCACTGAGATTTTGAAATGAGGATGACCAAGAGTCAGAGATATGCAAGAAGATCGCCAGTAGAGTGTCCCTTGCGAAACCCATAGTGACGATCTGAAAGAAGATTGTGAGAAGAGAGGTTTTCAAGAATCTTCCTATTAAGGATATGTCCAAAACTTTAGAAAGCAAGAAATATTGGCAATTGAACGATAGTTGGAGGGTTGAGAGCGGTCACCCTTCTTTGGGACAGGCTGAATGAAAACGAAGTTTCAGCATGAACGAAAAGTACCGGAAAAAAAGACAAAGACGAAAAAGTTTGCCTGTGCAGAAGCACAATTCTTGAGAATAAGAGGGATACCACCAGGACCATACGCCTTCCTAGAGTTGAGCCCAGATAAGGCACGAAAAAACATTTTTTGGAAGAGATTCTAATTTCAGACATAATTAAGTCAGATGGGGGATGAGATGGAGGAACAGAACCGGAAGTGAAAGTTTGAGCGAAGAGTTTAGCTTCATCAGGAAAAGAGACGGCAAATGAGCCGTCAGAATGAGAAAAAAGGAGGGAAAGAAGAAGAAGAAGTAAAGTTGTTGGAGAGGGTTTATTGTAGGTACCAGAGAGAGCGAGAAGAATTAGAATTGGATAAGTTTTCACATTTTTGTCGGATGAAGGAATTTTTGGTGAGTCAAATAACAGATTTTGCATGATTTCGGGCAGAAATATAAGCTGAGTGAAAGTCAGGAGTTTGGTGGCGATGGTACCTTCTGAAAGCCTGCTCTTTTTTGCGGTAGCATTCGAACAAGCAAAGTTTTTCCCATAATCAAGGGTTTTTCGCATAAGAAGTAGGAAAAAATATGCCGAGAGAATCACCTTCGTGATACACTCAGCGCACTCGGAGGGTCGCCGGTCACGGAAGCAGTAATTATAACATAGGAAATCAAAGAAGTACTGCCCAAGGGCCTCCCAACGGGCAACACCAAAGTGCTAAAGGTGCTTCTTGGGAGGATCCAAAGGCCGAACTGGAGCGATAGGACAGGAAACAGATATAAGATTGTGGTCGAAGGAGCCCAACGGAGAAAAGAGTTTATCAGACTAATAAGGATGATGACTGGTGATAAATAATTCCAGAATGTTTGTCCTATCTCCAAGGTCATCGGGGATATGAATAGGGTGCTGTACAATCTGCTCTAGGTTATTCAGGATAGAGAAGCTGTAAGCTAGTTGACCAGGGATGTCAGTGAAATGAGACGAAAGCCAAAGGTGGTGGTGAACATTGAAATCTCGTGAAATGGAGATTTCAGCGAAAGAAGAGTGGGATAGAGTGGGTTCCACTTTGGAAGTTGGGTAGTCAAAGAGCTTTGGATAGAGAGTAGAATTAGTAGAAAGGTAGAGAGCGCAGATGTACCTATTTAGTTTGAGAGTGGCAAATAAGCCGTAGCCAGAGGGTGTAGAATTTGAAGGATTCAAGTTCGGGAATACGAAAGCAAGTTAGGTCATTGCGTACATACTGTATACCCAAAAACCACCTTTGGAATGAAACTGAGTATAGAGAAAGGAGGGTAAAGAAAAGGGATTGATGGCAGTCGTATCAGACACCCAAGTTTCAGTGAGGAAGAGTAGCTGAGGGTTAGAGAAGGTGAGATCGCGTTCAACAGTTGGGATTTCGAGGAAAGGCCACGAATGTTGAAGAAGTTTATGAAAACAAGTCAGACAGAGGTCCAGGACATCTCGAGTGGGTGGTAGCAGAACCAGCCCCGCCGCTCAAGCCTGCGTTCCTGGTACCGGCAGCGGGGAGCCAGAAGTGGAGACATTTATGGTCCCCTACCCAGGGGACTCCGAGGCTCTTAAAAACGATGCTTTCTTTTTTAATTTTGAAAAGATTGTGTTGTGTGTAAGATGTATGCACAGTATATGTACTGTAGTGAGGAATAGAGGGAGAAGTGTGTTTTTGAGAGCATGCTGAACTGCTTGCAGGGTAGATGAGACACGGAAAAAGCTCAGCTGAGGAGGAGAGTGACAGGAGAAACAGGCGTTCTAGCACCCACTGTCTCCTGCCTAACGCCCCCTCCTCCTGGAGTACTTCCCTAGTCTAATGGTGTCCATAATCTCCTCACTATATATATATATATATTATATATATATATATATATATATTATATATATATATTATATATATATATACAGTATATATATATATCCATCTTTTATGACATGCGAAGATTTTGAGTGCCGAAAAGTTGAGGGCACTGCACAGTGCACATCCATACAGTCATTCAGTACCCATCCAGTTGATTTGACCAAGATCAAATTTGTAAAGTCACTCTAGACTTGTAAAATATGAAACCTGAAAGATATAATTCGAATAAAATTTCAGATCACTTGATAGTATATATATATATATATACACACCTTTCCTTTCAACCTTTCAGATGCTCGGTTCAATGATTCCTCGTTTCGCGTAGGTCAAACTTGTTGCCCTTCTTCTTGAGTTGGTGTGGTGAAGGAGAGTTGGTTGTTTGCGCTCTGCACTTTACATAGCCAGGTACTCCCAGCTCATCTGGAATTGTTCTGAGCCATGCGTCTAGACTTCTTTTGAACATATCCACCGCTACACCACTCGTGTTCCTTTGTGCCTCGGGCTCCTGGTTGAACAATCTTGTTTCTCTCACAACAAAACTATTTTCCTTCAGGATTGAGGATGTTCCCTGTCTAGCCTCTAATTTGGAAACACGACACACTTCCTTTCCTACTTTCTACTGTTATTTGAGTGGTTATAGGGTTCAAAGTAAGATCAGGGACTCGTTCCTCCATTATTTTCCAAGTGTACTTCTCTCATCTTCTTTCCAGCGAATATAAATTAAATCACGTAACCTTTCCCAGTAATTTAGTTCTTTGCATCCGTTGACCTTGGCTGTGAAACTTCTCTGAATCTCTTTTAGTTGACTAATTTCTTCTTTTTATATGGGGATGTTAAGACCTAGCAATACTCCAACTTGAGTATGATCAGTGTTTTCAATAGAGGAATCATTATATTCCTATCCCTTTCTTTATAGGTTCTCAATATCTGTCCAGTTATTCTTTTTGCTCTATTGACTGCTATCTTATTTTGTGTTTCAAATTTCCCGTCATCATTCATTACAACTCCTAAATCTATCATTTGCTTTTAGAATTCTCTGAATTTTCTCTCCATTTGGGGTATATTGTGGTATTTCATAGATTTAGGTCGTCCCTTCTTTCATACTTTAATGGTTGAAATTTCGCAGTGTTAAATTTCATATTACTGCCTTCAGACCAGTTGTAGATTCTGTTCATGTCTGTTTGTAAAGATCCTATATCCTCTGGGTTTCTTATTTTTCTACTAATTTTTGTGTCACCGGCAAAGGATATTACTGTAATGTCTCTGGTAACTTCCTCAGCTGCAGTATATCAGTTAGCATGATTATGAAGAGTAATGGAGCTAATACTGTTCCTTGTGGTACTGAGCTAAGGACCTCTGACTCTGATGAGTATATTCCTTGAACTGTAATGACTTGCTGCCGCTCACTAAGGAAATTATATACCCATTTTTGTACTTCTTCTGTTATTCACATATACCTTGGTTAAACCTTGGTTTTTGCTTTCGCCCGAATTGTTCATTCTGACGAAGGTCAAGTTCTCACTCCACCTTAGACCTACAGTTTAACGTGGAATCTGAACCACGCCCCACCCGCAGCCCAATGTCTTAACCACTAGGGTACTCAGGGTACCCATTTATCTACCAACCACTTTCTTTACTGTGTGGAAGGATAAACAGCTTGGTTTTGCTGCGCGCCGCCTGCCGTCACCGGGTCTCGATCCCAGGGCCGATGAATTCGTAATCAGCGACGCTAACCACTACACCACCGAGGCGCATCTATAGGTCAGTTTGTGTGCTATGATTCCATGGTCACACCTGAATGCCTTGATAAAGTCTGTGCATATCACATCATAGTTTTAATTGTTTTCGAGTGCATCAGTAATGTTGTTATAGTGTTTCATTGGTTGTGAAAGGCATGATCTTCCTGGCCGGAATCAATGTTGGTTATCATTAATTTTTTCCGAGTTTCCAAAAAGTCAAATTTCTTCTCTAACTATTCCTTCAAATATTTTAGTGAGACGAGATGTAAGTGACACTGGCCTATAGTTTTTAGCCTCAGATCGATCTCTTCTTTTACAGTATATATTGAAACTATGCTTGCTATCTTCCAGATGCTCGGTATTTCCCTCGTGTCTAGTGATCGTTTCCATATCCAATATAAGGGCTTAGCGACTTCATTCTTGCAGTTTTTGATTTGTGTGATATTCCATTTGTCCAGGCCTGCTGCCGAGTGTTATTTTTAGTTTCCCATAGCTTGTGCGATATCATCTCTTGTGAAGTCAAAGTCCGCTATACTCAGAGATGGGCAAGATACTTGGAAATTGTATCTGAGATACAGATACAAGATACCCAACAAAATGTATCTGAAATACAGATACAAGATACTCGAAAAAACTGTATCTTCAAGATACAGATACAAGTTACAGATACAAGATACATTTTTAAGATACAAGATACTTTTCAAAGAATAATTATTTGAGTTTAGTTTCACCTGGTGAGCCATGAGCGCACGAGTTGTCTCATTCAATTGTTTATTATTATATTTCTGGATATAAATAAATGCCAAATCAATGGTACTTCATATCTCAGTATTCATATAGTGATATAACTAAAAGGAAAGCACAAAGTAAATATGTATAAATAATCCTGAAAATTTTTAGGTATGGAAAAATAAAATAAACCACACTTTTTCAATTTATGTATTTCAAATAAATTGTTAATACAGGTATGCTCAGTTGCCTACTCACGAAGAAAAAATAAAGTTTTCCTCATAAAAAATATTTGCAGGAATAAGCAAATATATGTATAATTCCTGATTTTTAATCATGTTAAAACATGTTAAAACCGCGGGATACAAGATGAAACCTGAGTACGTCTGTGCCGAGACTGTGCGCGCAGTGCAACGGTAGTATTCATGTACAAACATGTAACAGCAATCGCCGGCCTGCTTCAACGTGCGTCAGATATGATCATATTTCATGAATAGTTATTAGCGCCTCTATTTAAAAAGTATCTTATGAAAGTATCTTTGATAGTGTATCCCGGGATACAAGCTACATGACAAAATGTATCTTAGATACTTCTCAAGATCCTCCAAAAATAAAGTATCTAAGATACGTATCTCAGATACGTATCTTGTATCTTAAGATACAAGATACTGCCCATCTCTGGCTATACTTTCCCCTTGTAATTTTCCTTCAAAGAGCACCTTTCCATCGCATATTAGTTTATCAGTTTTGGGAATATTGAAAGATGATTCATTCTGAGCTCTTAATATTTCTGATACTTCTTTTAGATCATCGGTTAAAACATTTTCATTTCTTCAAAAGTCTGATAGCGTCATTTTCTTCTCTCGAACCTGCCTCTCTTTCCTGTTTGTTATATTTTGGGGGACATATCTTTCCACAATTTTTAGCGTCTTCTCTTCTTGGGTTGTTAGAATCTCTTCCTTTGTCTTGTCCTTAAAGTTGGTTCTCCAGTCTATTGCTTCCATTCTGAATGCATTACCTTCCCAATTTATATCCTTGGAGTGAAAATTAAAAATTTCGAACTTACCTCTTTCTGTAGCGCGTGTTCTTTCCTTCCTTGTTGCTTTTATATTGGTTGTTAATTCAATAATGTTGTAATCTGATATTACAGTTGGGAATATTTCTCTGTTATCAATTAGGTTGTTGTTGTTTGTGAATATCAAATCTAGGCAGTTGCTTTTCTTGTATGTTCCGTTATTTCTTGTGTTAACATAAATTCATCAGCTAGAGCTAGGAGCATTTTTGCTTGCTCCTGTTCTTCCCGTGACCCCCCTTCTCTTGGTTTCTACATGTATTTCTTCTATTAGTTCATATTTCATAAATGGAAATTACTGTAAAATCACTGCACAGAATTAGGGTTGCCAGACGTCCTGTATTTTACGGGACAGTCCCGCATTTGATCCAAAAATCCTGCGTCAAAATCTCGCGTTCAAAATGTCCCGCAAAAAATAATTTTTAAGCAAATTTTTTAGGGATGAATTGATTTAGAATTTCAATATTATGTATAATAATTTCAATTTATTCACGATGTTTAATTGTTAAATATTATTGTAATAAAATTTTTCTAATTTTGTTTGTTGTAACCGTTGAAGAAATTTAAAAAATCTGGCAACCATACAGAAATATTTAGGGTTGGGGTGTGTAAAGCTTTCAGCCATTTCCTGACCTCCGTAATGGTATCTGAGAATTTTGTAGTTGAAGTGTTCTGGGGCCTATATATTACAATTCGTACCATGTTTAATTTTTCAACCTTTGCTGTTACTAATTCTACGTAGTTGGTTGAAGTACTCATAGTCATTTCTGCCTTATATTTTTCGTGTGTATAAATAGCAAATCCTCCTTTTCGTCTTACTGTTCTGTCCGCTCGAAGTATGTTATAGTTGTCAGTTTGTATTTCTTTTTCGTCGGTACAAAACTCGGTTTTCACAGTTCTTCTGGCAGTCCTTCAGATGTAAAGTCTGCTCTTGTTTCTTGCACTAGTCCTTTCAGGTATATGACCTTGTCCAGAGAATGGTTTTTAGTTGTAGGCCCTGTATGCTGGCTAGGATTATTTTTATTTTATTTTTTTCAATTTTTTTCTTTATGTAGTTCAGATTCGTTATTCCTTGGTAGTGCATATTTCGCTGTCTTGTGATCCTCCAAGAATTTTCCCTTCTTTATCTGTTTCGATACATGTCCCGATATCGTATGTAATTTCTTTCTGCATTTATTCTGTACGGCTCTCGGATCCTCGGATTCTACGTTTTTAGTTTTTATCGTCTTTTAATCATTATCTTCGTTTGGTAGTTTTACCACATCACAGATTGTACTTGTTTCTTCTATTTCTTCTGCATAGTGTCTTCTTTTCGTGTTATTTTTCATCTGTTTTTCTCTCATCCACACCGTTTTCTTTGGGACATTCTGGTCATCTTTTCTTCACAGTATTCTCTCCTTCCCTATCGCATTCATATTTGTATTTTCCATTTCTTAAATACCGCAAACGAGTTTACAATCTCCGTACATAAGTCACACGAAATTTAATGCCCGTAATTTGTTTCGTGTTCAATACAAGGTATATTTTCCTATTGTCCCCATTCATACGGTTAAAGTCGTGCAATTTTTTACAAAACTTAACCTGATTGCTTCGTTTGCAGTTGTTGCTAGGATACATAAGTTGCAAATTAGATGAGAATTTGCACTCATGGTCATATTATTTATTACCGTAATTGCTCAAAACACACACACACACACACACACACACACACACACACACACACACAATTGTTTTCCTTTCTTTTCGTTTGGATGGGAGTCAGTCAAGGTTTGGTTTTATGACCTTTTTCCTGATGTGTTCAAACTTTTCTCAGATGACTGCCGTATTTCGATTGAATGTATATTTTAACTTGTGATAATTTGTGTAAACTATATTGCACTTTTTTACATTCAGAAAATTTCACTTTATAATTTATATGCACGGATTTACTGATACTTTATACACTTTCGGGTGCAGATAGAATAAATCGCTGAGGAGTTATTTCCTTCCTATTTTCATGTTAATGCAGAGAGAGAAACAAAGCGTCCATTCTCCACGAGGTATAAACAAACTATATATTGTGTATATACAGTATACAGTATATCGTTAAAGTTACGTTCGCTCCTATTCGGTGCTATCTTTTGTATCACTTTCCTCCTTCACGGAAAATAGTTACTGCTTTGTTGTAGATGTTTTGGGGGTTTAATTTGGGTTAGGCTACGTTAGGTTAGGTTAGGTTAACCTAACCAAACCTAAAATAAAATAAAAAACTAGGTGTGTATAAACATGAGGTAGCATGAAGAACTAGTAATCTGATTTCGATTTTTTAATTAAAACACAAATGCGAGTGAAATTTGAAAAAATAATCATTATAAGGGGTTCCAAAAAACCTTAGCCCTCCCCGATTTGCAGCTTATATGTTTACTTATATCGAAATAGTTTTTAGTGATTATAAAAAGATATCAAATTCTTTATTTATTGCAGGTATTAAAATTACTCTAGCTGATAAAGTGATAATATAATGGCTTCTCAATTAATTGGTGATTCGGAGAGGCAACGTGTGATAGATCGCATACGAGCAATAACATTTCGGGAAGCTCGTGATGCTGGAGCCACCTTTATAACACGTTCATGGGTTGCCAAAAAGTTGCGAAGAAGTGAAGACTTCGTCAGAAGAAATTGGAATGAAACTTTGGATGAATGTGAAATGGATACAACCAAATCTGGGCGCCAAATTTGCCACTCTCTCAGGAAACAAAGGACATCATTGAAAGCGGTACGCGTAAGCGGAAAAACAGCTGTGCTAAACTTTCTAGAGAGATCGAAGTGTTGAGAGGAAAGATCGTTAGTGGTGAGATCATTCGACTGTACCGTCATAGGCAAGGTTTAAAGCCTTGGCATGAACTTCCGAAGCCAAGAAAAACTCAACTTAACCTCGATGACAGAATGTGGTTTGTCCATTATCTTGAAGATTGGATGTGGATGATTTCATGCATTTAGCTGTCTCCGATGAATTTTTTGTTTACGTAACACGTCGGCCTAACTACCAAAATGATCGAGTGTGGGCCACAACACCAGATGAAATCGATGACAATGAACATTATCGCGAATTATTAAAAAGTCCAGACTGTGTTGGTGTGTTTGTTTTGTTCACTGCAAAGAAGCTCATGTGGGTGCTGAAGCCAAATGGTCAGAGTTGGGATGGACAGTATTTTCGTGATATTATTCTATCCCAGCATGTCATTCCTTTTCTAAGAAACCCAAACAATGTTATGGATGTCGATCAGGTCACACTTCTGCACGATAAGGCCCCCTGCTTTAAGGCAGCCACTCAACAGTTGTTGCGGAACCATGAGATCGATTTCTTTGGAAATGAAGAATGGCCAGGAAATTCTCCTGACCTGAACGTCTGTGAACACATTGGATCAGTTATAAAGGACAAAATTGAATGTCTCTTGTTTCAAGAACCTGCAGCAAATCGATTTTCGAAGGATACAATGACGCAACACATTGAAACTGTTTTAGCAAATTTGCGTAACGATCAAGATCTATTCACGTCACTTTTGGCAAACTACCCAAAGCGAATTCAGGCTGTCTTGGAAGCCAATGGCGGGAACACCAAGTTTTAATTGTTTCTCATTAAATGCAGGATTAAATTCTCTTCTGTAAGGTATGTTTAGTTTTACTGTACCTCTAATGGTTTAGGCCATGGGCGGGGGGGCTAAGGTTTATTGGAGCCCCGTATCCGGTAAAAAACCGCATTCTCTAAAATTTTTAATGGAACCTCTCCCGACCTTAACGCAAATGTAAGTGATTAAAAATTTGAAAAAATAAGACACATGTAAGAGCTAATGTAACTTTAATGATCACTGACGAAAATGTAGGAAGAATTTGGCGATTTAGGAATATATATATATATATATTGATAGATAGATCGATAGACAGATAGATAGATAGATGGATAGATATAGTGACGCTCATAAGTATTTGTACAGAGAAATATTTCAGTTACCGTATATTCGTCTTTCCATGCATAGAATAGTTAGGAAAAGTTTACCGTTCGTTTGGAAAATATCAGCAAATAAAAAAATTAGTTCAACACCAACATACATATAATGTAAAACATTAAAGAATTTGAAGAAACAACGCACGAAACAACATAAGGTTTATAAGGTAAGGTACATTTACAGTATTTACAAAATTATTTAATACTTTGTGTGTCCACCTGAGGCTTGAAGAATTTAAAATTTTAATCAGTAGTTGGCTGTTTGTTAGTGAGAGACTGTTTGCAATTCTGAATTATAGCATTTTCTCTGTAAATCTTCGTGGAAAACGGATGACTGTACAAGCTATTTATAAACAGTGGGATCGTCGTGGTAAAGTTCTGTCTACAGAGTACAGACCCGAAGAGATCTGTTATTGCTCACACGAGTCTAGAAAGAGTTATAGGAAGATAGGAGGAGAACATTGAATTCCATTTACGACGGTTGCTTTAGTTATAAAGAAATGGAAGGGCTTTGGAACAATCAAAACTCTACCAAGGTGTGAATGACCTCGTAAAATTTCGGAGCGTACATTTGGACGTATTGAAAGAATGGCTGCTGCGAATCTACGAGAAACTGCACGTGATATTTACCAAACATTAAGACTATCTAAGGTCGATGTCCATCCCTCTATTGTATGTCGTACACTGAGAAAGAATGGGATGCATGGAAGAGTTGCAGCTCGTGTAAAGTATGCCAAGCATCATCAAACCAAATTGAATTACGAGACCAAATTGAATTATTCAGGAACAACGAGCAACAGTATGTTTGGCAAAAATCAGATACTGCATTCGAGGGAAAAAAAGCATCCTTCCTACTGTTAAACTTGGTGGTAGTTTGCTTCTTTGGGGATGAATGAATGAATGAATTGCAACAAATTTCTTTAGAATAATGAGGAAAAGTTTCTTTTGAGAGATGTCGATACCTTGTAGAAAAATATCCGAAACGAATCATTGAAGTTATTCAAGCAAAAGGTGGACACACAAAGTGCAAAATAATTTTGCAAGTAAATGTACGAAAACTTTTGCACTTTAAATTTTTATTTTCCTTAAATTTTTTGATGTTTTACATTGTACGTTGGAATTGGACTAATTTTTTTATTTGTTAAGTCTTTCCAGACGAATGTTAAACTTTTTATAGCTATTCTTTGCATGGTAGAAAAGATAAAGACGTATAAAACTAAAATATTTCTCTGTACAAATACTGTAGTAATGCCTAGTTAAGAATATTAATAATGATATTTCTTAAAGATTATAATGTTTTTTAATAAATGTTCAAATTACGATAAATTATTGTTTGTTTCGATTGAAATCGTATTTAATGAGAATGTTTTGGGTTGTTTATTGAAATTATAATGATTTGTAATAAATTTAATAAAGGGCACCGAGAGAAATGGCTGTAATGAACATTGCTAATATAGCAGTTTTATAAGTATTTCGAATTAAACTTTTAATATAGTTTTTATATAGTCGTTTTGGAAAGGTAAATTTAAGATGTCTGTTGTAACTTCTCAGAGATTGTAACGGTTTTTATATTTTTTGTGGGTGTTTCGGTTGGGAATGGGGGAATTGGGGAAGAAGTGGGGGAAAACCCTCTACAAGGGTGCCATAAGATCCTACATCCGGAGAGTTGAATTCTAGAGGTTGTTCAGACAGGATCACAGGTTTTTGGGGCTCTCAAAATTTTGTAAGTATAGCTTGTCAGTTTAATGTAAATCGAAAATTACCAAATTCTCTCTCTCTCGGTGCTGTTTTATGTATTAACTTTCGACCTCGCCCTAACCGCCTGTAAGTGTAAATTAATTTAGTATTTTAATAAAAACTAAAATAAGCATACCGGTGCGTTCTTTCGAAAATCCTTAAGGTTGTGTCGGTGGAAAAGTCGACTGTAGCTGGACAGATACTTAATTACCTGTTGCATTCTTAATATATCGGCTAAATATATATATATATATATATATATATATCGGGTGGCCCCAAAAAAACACCTTGAGATTTGAGCATCAATAACTTTAAAAATATGCAGTTCACACTTCCAAAATTTATAGAACTTTTACCTCAATCTATTAGTAATCCATCATAAAAATTTCAGTCTTCTACATAAAATATTTTTTCCACAGCTGAGGGAAAAATAAGGTATGGTGAAAAAAACAAATATCATAAACTGAAAACATTTTGTTATTCACATCTTATCAACGAATATGATCAATTTGTCCGCCGTCCTGCTTACAAACTAATCTTAACCTTTTCTTCCACGACATGATACATTTTCTGATTTCTTATAATGTTATTTTGTCCCAACATTCAAGTTTTTTTTCTTTCATTGCATTTCTGTAAACTTTTCTGTTTGGCTTTCGTAAATCTTCTTTGCTAGAGCGTTCCATATGCAATAATCCATGTGATTGCAATCAGGTGATTGCGGGGGCCAGTCGTTTTTTCCAATGACGTTGACTCACTAGCGTAGCTATAGGGGGGTGGAGGGGGCGGTCCGCCCCTGGCGGCACTTTTGGTCTACTGCAATGAAAAAAAAAGGGGTTTTTTTTTATGTCGGGACAGTAGAAGGATACAAGACGCCAGACACGATTTTATTTTCCCACGAAAACACTGCTTACTTCGTTAATTTCCGACAATGGTAAGGATTGTGTTCCCTTGAAGATGGCCTTATTGACCATCATACCTATTTAAGCGCTTAGTTGTGCTTAATTAATAATATCATTGGTATAAATGCATTTATTTCAGTAAAAATGGAAATAACCCATAAAGTTCTGTAAATACGTTATAATCTATAAATATACGTTTAATATTTATAAATAATCAGTATCAAAACTAATATGCTGGTATTAGTTGTAAAGTATAATCTTGGTAACTCGGTTCCAAATATTGTAATACTGCTGCGGATTTTTATTACAATTGCTGTTAGTGTTGCTAGCTGTGAGAGGAGTTTTTCTAAACTAAAACTGATAAAGAATTACCTAAGATCTACTATGAGCACCTTGCGGTTGAGAAATCTTGCCACACTGTCTATAGAACAACAATTGACAGACGAAATAGACTTCGACAATGTCATCGAAGATTTTGCTAACAGAAAAGCAAGAAAAATAACTGTGTAGAATGTTGTAGTTAATTTTTTCACTTCAGAAGTAAACATGTCCTAATATTTTTCACGGGTTTTTTTCTATACGTCGTTTTCACTTTTTGTTTAAGTATGTTTGTTATGTGTATTGTGTTGTGTTTCAGGGGGGCGGCACAAACTCTAGCTACGCCACTGCGTTGACTACATTCTGTTGTAGATAATCCTGTGTGAACTTGCTAGTATGAGCTGTAGCACCATCTTGTTGGAGTATGAAATCGTTTCCATTATACAGACGCCGACAATCAGAAAAAAAGATTCTCCTCTAAGAGATTTACATATAGGGTGTCCATAAATGATTACCCTGATTAAAGCATGCTATGACTTTTAAATAAACAATCGTATTCAAACACAGTTTTAATCATAAATAGATAAACATACAAAGTTTTGATATATAGTTAATGAACTTAATAAGCTTCCACATGTGCACTCCTAGTGGCACGTAAAATGTCTAAACGGTATTCACACTCACGCCACACATTTTCCAACATTTGTGGGTTAACTGTTGCAATTGCATCCGTAATGCGTTCTCGCAATGTCCTAATATCTGGAACAACTGTTGCATAAACCAAATCTTTAACATGACCCCAGAGAAAGGAATCCAGCGGGGTATAATGTCTGGTGATCTTGGGGGCCAGGGATTGGCACGTCCCTGCCAATCCATCGATTTGGAAATGTTGCGTCGAGAGTTTCACGAACAACATGCGCCCAATGAGGGGGTGCCCCATCTTGTTGGAAGATGACAGTTGGCTGCCTGTCCTGCAGCTGGGGGATGGCGTAATTGGTAAGCATATCCATTATCCAGGTACACAGTTGCGGAAACAGTGTTCTCAGCGAAGAAGAAAGGACCAATTATCTGGTCATGCATTAGTTCACACCAGACATTGATCTTCGGACTGCCCCGAATATGCTCCCTTACGGCACGTTGGTTTTCCGATCCCCAAATACGCACATTGTGTCTGTTGACTCTACCACTGAACAGCTACTACAGCGCTCCTAGCGGCGAATGCGGTAGACGAAACACACCAGCACAGAAACTCCATGCGTGTACGAGATCACCTGTAAAAAGAAAACGGATGTAAGATTCGTCATTAAAACATGAGAGCATTCTTTTTTCAGGGTAAGCACTTACCACGTCGGGCTTGCATCATGAAAAAGAAAAACTATGGTATTTGCCATTTACCATTACTTATTCGGACTATAGTGGATTTAATTATCCCAGAAGAGTTCCTTGTTCCATGCACGGTCTGTGTGTATCATATATATATATATGTAAAGGATGTACCGAATATTTGGTATTTGGTATTCAGTCGAGTAGTTTTTATGTGTTTTTAATCGAATACCGAATATTTGGTAGGGTAAATAACGTGATTTTGGAAATGGAACTTGAAATGTATTTTTTTATTTGAAAGAATAATTACAAACAAATCCAACTTGATACAGTGACACTAATAAGTAATAATCTTAAAAACAATGAACAGTCAGTAATAATAATTATCGCAAAAACAAAACCTAATAATTGAAATTTAAGGCAAGTAGATTATCTTGTAGAAAAATTAGTCTTTCAGCAGTATCAGGAACTAAACGATTACGTGTGTCGGTAATTGCATTTTTCGCAGAACTGAACAGCTGTGTATTTCGTACGCTTGTGGTGGCGTAGTAAGATATTTGCGAGAAAGTATTAACAGTTTAGGGAATCTTTCGCCATTATGGCGCCACTAATCAAGAGGGTTCGTGTAGCATCTGACTCGTAGCTCCTTTGAATAGATGACTAATTCTTTTTTGACAACTTTGCTGGCTACTTTTGATAAGTGGATGCACATTCGGCTTGTTTTTCGAAGGTTCTTCATCTTCTCGTGAAACAAAAACAGTTGCTTCATCGCCATGAGTTATATTACGCGTAGGAGAAGCATTAGGTAATGCAGACATAGTGATTATCTCTGTTAAATCGTTTTTCATAATACGAATACCTGGATTATCATTTAGTTACGCAAAAATACCACGAGACCTATTACACAGGGAAACAGCATGGAAAGACAAGAAGAATCAGAGGAAAAGTCATTCGTTAATTTTTCACATGGGCTAAGAAGCTTTACAACACGCTGAATTAGAGTTCACTGATGGTTATTAAAGGTTGGTATGTCATAGTTTGAGGCGTATGCAACAACTGCAGTTTTTCGTTGAAGAAGTCGTTGTAGCATATCGAATGTAGAGTTCCATCGGGTCATAACGTCTCTTATAAGTTTGTTTTCGGGTAAATTATGCTGCTTCGATTTCCTTAAGTCTGTCACAGGATAGAGATGAATGATTAAAATGCGAACAGATTCGGCGCATAATTGCACATATATCTGAAACAGACTTGTTGCTAAGAAGGGCTTCATTAACTGCAAGTGCTGAAGTATGATTCGCACAAGCAACAGAAGTCATTTTGAGAACGTGAACAGCTTTAGTAATATTATGGCCAATGTCGTGCACGACTGCATGCACATGATCGCTCTCTATTGACGATTCTTGCAATATTGAATGCAATATGCAGTTGCAATATTTTTATGATTATGGGAACCTGGTAGATTTTTGGTGGCTAAAACATACTGCTTTTGCTCACATTTACTATTTATTCTATGTGCTGTCAAACTGAAAAGGCTGCAGTTTTTTACATTGATGCCTAAGAACCCAAATAACACTAATAGTTTTGCACCGAATATTCGGTATTCAGAATTCAGTGAATTTTAGCATTCGGCACAGCCCTAACATATACAGTATATATATCAACAGCTACAAAGTCTTATACAGGGCATAATATATATATATATATATATATATATATATATATATATATATATATATATATATATATATATATGTATATTATGCCCTGTATAAGACTTTGTAGCTGTTGATTTTTGTGAAGTATCTGCAAGATTTATACCTCATTACGAATGATATAAACGTCGTATTGAGTGACCTCCTTCATTTACTGAGAACGCATAACAGTTAATTAGAGTCCTATATAAGTCAGTTTTACTCTTGTCCATAAATAATAATGGAGACCAATATAAATTGCGAGCATCATTAAACTGCTCGTTCGAAATTGATGCGAGAACTGATTTGCAGAAATTGTGACTCAAGTTTCATTTACGATATGAGAAAAAATCAAACTCATTTATGCGCCTCATTTACATTAAATCACCTCGTTTTGACTCCTCTTTTAAAGTTCATTTTATGATTGTGATATATATATATATATATATATATATATATATTATATATATATAGATACAAACTTGTGCGCCATTCACGGCAAAAGAGTTACCATCATGCCAAAAGACATTCAGTTGGCAAGAAGAATTCGAGGGGAAAGAGCTTAATTAATAAGATAAGTTTATCAGATATCCAAAGCTTTTTCCTTGTACTCGAAAAAATTTACGCCTCGGTGGTGTAGTGGTTAGCGTCGCTGACTACGAATCCATCGGCCCCGGGTTCGAGACCCGACGGCAGCCGGCGCGCAGCAAAACCCAGCTGTTCATCCTTCCACACAATAAAGTGGTTGGTAGATAAATGGGTACCCTAGGTAACCTAGTGGTTAAGACGCTGGGCTGCTGATGGGGCGTGGTTCGGATTCCACGTTAAACTGTAGGTCTAAGGTGGAGTGAAAAGCTTAACCTTCGTCAGAATGAACAATTCGGGCGGAAGCTAACCAAAGGTTTTATATATATATATATATATATATATATTATATATATAAGTAATCCCCCGATTTACGCGGTAGATTGGGGAAATCTAGGATTAATGTACAGTTGCTTGCATATGTAATGTTCCTCCCCTCACAGCTCACAGGCGACTCCGTACATGTGGCAACGCCGTAGTGATAGTTAAGGTACCCCAACTGCAGGAAAATGGGTTGGAGGGGGGGACAACCGAGGCCAACAACATATAACACAGACATATACAGTATATCTAAAGGACAATTGAATGTGCAGTCATTTACATACAGGTAATTATAATGTAAATGTAATGTGTGTGTTCATAAAGATAAACAATTAATATAATCGTGAATAGTGTTGAACCATGTAGTTTACTAGTCTTATACAATAATAAGGTTCCATTATGATTACTGCAAGTCTATATGAACAGCTACCACAATACAACTTTTTATATACTAGTGAATTTGAACCAAAAATAGACATTACACAACCAATTACATTTACATTACAATAGTTTATAATATTTAGAGATTAGCTAGTCGAGAAAATGTAAATTTATGGACAACTTAACTTATTATACTTTGCCATTTTTGTGAATGTAAAATATTTTTTATATAATTACATTTTGAAATGAATAGAAATTATTATAGTGTTGGTGTTCAATTTTCTGTAAATATAGATTTTGTTTTGTAATGAAAATTTTAAAATTTCAAATAATCAGTAAGAGAATCAGTTAAATTTGGACGATGCCAATGCCGATGAATCAGTACACCACTAGTTTTTATTGATTTTCCTAATTTTGAGGGCCAGGTTCTTTACTGGTAAATATACTATTCAATTTGATGTAATAACACGTTTTATAGATTTAATGACTCACACATGTTGTTTATACCCTCATGTAATCGCAAGTTTCTTTAAAAATATAATCTTATTTGTGAAACTTTAATACAAAAAATGTCTCATCTTCTAACTTTTTTACAGATAAGATAGTATAATGGCTCCAAATAAAGAAATTTCATACAAGGATAGGTTGAAAATTATTGTTCTCCATAAGGAAGGCAACACTCAAAGACAAATAGCTGCTAAAGCTGAAGTGGCATTGCCTATTGTTTCCAAAACACTCTCTTACCACTCACAAACTGGGGATGTGAAGAACAAAACAGGTTGAGGATGGAAGCGAAAAACATCTAAAGAGGATGATGAATATATGATAATGATGAAAAAGCGTAATAGAAAGAAGACTGATGGGTGGGGAAGGGGAATGATGGAGTGTGGAGGTTGGTTGTGTAATGTCTATTTATGGTTCAAATTCACTAGTATATAGAAAGTTGTATTGTGTTAGTAGTATGCCTGCAAAAATATAGGGCGCAAATCAATTGCAATACAAGATCTACAGATCTACAGCTCTACAGAAGCTGAGGCTAACAAAGACCTGAAGAGCCACTGTAAGGTTAGCCCGAGAGAAAGAAGAGAGTGGGGGGGTTAAAAGAAGAGAATAAGGGGTTAAGTACCGTAAGTAGCAAAACCTATTATTCGTGGCTTAACATTCATTCAGAAAAAGAGAAAGAAAGACTCACCATCATCACCGTTGGCCACTGCCGACAAGTCGGAAAAATAGTCGAAGAGAATAGGAAAGGGGTGAAAGATGAAAAAAGTAAGATAAGAACGCTTACAAACCATGCAAACACAGTCTTAACTCAAACACTGTCATACCATGCAAACTACAGACATGCAAGTAAAGAGAAGATAAAAAACGAACAATAAAAGTATGAAGAGTATATCAAAAAATGGGTTAGTTTACGCTGCGAGCTACATCTAAGTTCGTGTTAGTCTAATTTTTTTCTATATAATTTTGGTGCTGGCATATCACACGCTAGCATGTCATAAGCTGGCAATAATCGTCAACAGACTCAAACCTCGACCATTACCCCAGAGCTCCTGTTGCTAATTTTATTATTATTTTAAATGACTTTAATATTTTTAAAATGCCTATCTAAACGGTTTTTAAACATATTAACGCTAGTTGAGTTCACGACGGATGTGGGAAGATTATTCTATTTATCAATTACTTTAAACGTAAAAACGTTTTTAGCGCTGCTAGTAATGAAACGTCTGCCACGTAATTTAAATCCGTTATTACGAGTATTGCTATTATAAAAAATGAACAATTTGTCAAAATTTGCGTTATCGATTTTATTAACGATTTTGAAAACTTCAGTAAGTTCCCCCCTTAATCTCCTAGTTTCGAGTGAATGTAAGTCTAACTCTTTAATCCTAACTTCGTAAGACTTGTTGCGTAATCACGGAATTCGTTTCGTGGCGCGTCGCGGAGCCTTTTCCAACCTATCAATATCCTCACGCAAATACGGGCACCAAAACTGAACGGCATTTTCTAATTGAGGCCTGACTAGGGACTTCTAAAGGGGCAATATAATATTCTTCGATTTAAATTCAAGATTACGCGCTATGAAGCCTAATATCCTATTAGCTTTTGCGCAAGACTCCAGGGCACTGGTTCCTAACTTTTAAATCCTTAGATACGCGTACACCTAAATCTACTTCCTCGTCAACGCTCGCAAACTGTCTATCATCCATCGTGTACGTGTAATTATTGTTACGAGAACCTATATGCAAAACTTTACATTTGTCTACGTTAAATTGCATCTGCCACTTATCCGTCCACTCCATAATCCTATTTACATCGTCTTGGAGCCTATTTCTATCATCCACGTTTAGAACTTTACCGCCTATTTTAGTATCGTCCGCGAATTTTGACACGTTATTGGTCAAGCCAACATCTATGTCGATAATATAGATTACGAATAGCAATGGGCCTAACACTGAACCCTGAAGGACACCGCTACCTACATCCAGCCACCCAGATTCCCTACCATTAACAAAAACCCTCTGTTTCCAAGCACGAAGCCATTCCTCGCACCAGTTAGCTACCTAACAGCGTATACGTTGCGCTTTAACCTTCGCAATTAATCTTCTCTACGGAACTGTATCGAACGCTTTTTTAAAGTCTAAATAAATAACGTCAGCCGCTCTATGCCTATCGTATTCGCGCACTATTTCGTTATAAAACTCTAACAAATTAGTTAAACGAAATTTATGGCATCGAAACCATGCTGACTACTATTAATCAAATCGCGACTTTCTAAGTGATCGACAATACGATCCCTAACTACAGATTCCAAAAGTTTACCGACAATTGACGTTAAGCTAATAGGCCTATAATTGCTAACTGCTGTGCGGTCGCCTTTTTTAAAAATTGGCGTAACGTTAGCTAATTTGAAGTCTTCAGGAATAATCCCCGCTTCCAAGTTCCAGTGACTTATTAAAAAATTTTGTTAAGGGCCTACAAATAACGTCTTTCAAATCTTTCAAATGTCTAGGATAAAGCGAGTCAGGGCCTGGAGCCTTGCTAACTTTTAGCTTATCGATGTAATGCGTAATCTCACCCACGTAAACAGTTATTTCATTCAAAATAGTCTCGCTACTAAATGGAACGATATCGTCCACGTCGGGGACATTATTTACGTCTTCTACGGTAAAAACTGTCACAAAAAAGTTGTTAAAAATACCAACCATCGCCTGAGCGTCGGAAGCCAAAGCGCCTTTTGCGTCCACTAGAGGGCCGTCCACTAAGGGCGTCCACTAAAGAGTCCCCAATTAAAATCGTTTCCCCCGTTCACATCCATATCCAAGTAGGCGAAAGGGTTTGAAACCTCGATTGGGGGGGGGGGATTCCTATCACCTAACGTACGTGGCCTAGCTCCACCCTTAACTACTCTCACTCCCCGTCTACTAATCTCGGGCCTACCTTAACCCCTTCCTCATCTCTATCTAACCTTCCGATAAGCCACCTATACTAGAAACTAGGTTCCTAACCTCACCCTTCACCTTACTAACGTCTTCAACGTTAGTATAGGTTCGGCTTTCGCGAGCCGTAAGCCTACCCCTGCCCTCATCAAGTGTTGCAAGTCTTTCCGTCACCTCGCGTACACTACGTTTTAAATCCATCTCTTCACTGAACTCTCAAAAGAAACAAACCGATCTCTCGGTAATCGCCATAAGACCGCCGTCGTAATCTTTACAATCAGTATACCACCGATTAACCCCACACCTGCACAAGATGCTGTTTGTGACGGCATCGCGCATGTTAAAGTAGTTAACGTTTATAACTGTCACAAGTTTAAATTAAATTAAGCCGGCACGCTTTGAAAACTTCTAAATCACTAAAAACCGCAAATATTCAGTTACTTAACTTTAACAATGTGAATATAAACGCAAATATATAAAATTCAGAACTTTCCAAAAGTCCGCTCAGTAAGGAGTCTGGCTGACGAATGATGATCAATGTTGATGATCAATGTTGCAAAGGGGGGGTTGGGGTAGGGGATAGGCAACAAGGGGGAGGAGTTTATTCCTCCCACGTTGCATGAATGGGGGAGTGGGGTGTATGAAGGGAGACCCGGGGTAAAGACCTCCCCCAAAGGGGTAACCTAACTTAACCCTAACCTGAGAAGGTAACCTAAGAGAGAGGAGGAGAAGATGTTCTCGCTGCCATGTCTCGTCGCATACTGAAGTTCTTGACAGCCTCAGTTGGCTTAGAAGGCTTAATCCGCCATTTGGTTTAGAAGACAATAACCTCGTTGCTGTTCCTTGCGTTGGTCTCTCTTCACACGAAGGTACACCCGGCTACACTCTGTACTGAACGGACGCATTTCCTGAGCTCTCTGATCTTGCATTTACTTTTGAATATTGCTAATAATTTTACTTTTGGAAAGTTTTGAATTTTATATACTTGCGTTTATATTCACATTGTTATAGTTAAGTAATTGAATATTAGTGTTTTTTAGCGAGTTAGAAGTTTTCATAGCCTGCCGGCTTAATTTAACTTAAACTTGTGACGGTTATAAACTAATTTTTAACTGCGCGATGCCGTCGCAGAAAGCGTCGTGTGTTAGGTGTGGGGTAAACCGGTGGTATTCGGATTTTCAAGATTATAACGGCGGTCCTATGGCGATTACCGAGAGATCAGTTTGTTTCTTTTGCGAGTTAAGGGAGGAAATAGTTGACATAAAACGCAGTGTACGTGAGGTAACGGAAAGACTTGCAACACTTGGTGAGGACAGGGTTAGGGCTACGGTTGACGAAAGCCGAACCAATACTAACGTTGAAGACGTTAGTAATTTGAAAGGTGAGGTGCGTAACCTAGTTTCTAGTTTAGGTAGCTTATCGGGAAGGTTGGATAGAGTTGAGGAAGGGGTTAAGGTTGGTCTGAAATTAGTAGATGGGGAGGGATTTAGAGAAGTTAAGGGTGGAGCTAGGCCGCGTACGTTAGGTGGTAGGAATCCCCCCCCCCCTATCGAGGTTTCGAACCCTTCGCCCATTTGGAAAGGGACGTGAATGAGGGGGAAACTATTTTAATTGGGGACTCTTTAGTGCGCCATATGGACAAAGAGTTCGTTGAACGGCATCCAACCAAGAGGAGGAGGGTCTGTCTCCCAGGTGCCAGGGTTGACAGAGTTAGAGACGAAGTGGACAGGATTGACGTTGCCTCCCGTCACTCGATGTTGGTGACGATGGAAGGGGCAACGACTCGTATAGGCCCGATACGAAAGTGCCTGACCTTTTAGAGAGATATAGGGGGTTAATTAGGTCCCTAAAGGCGAGGTCAGATAGGTCTTTAGTTCTAGGTATCACCCCAAGGCACGGTTTGGGTTTTAGGATTACGTTTAAAACGATATTTTTGAATACTAAATTAGAAGAGATTTGTGCTGAGGAAAATGTACCCTTCGTAAAGCTGTGGTCAGAATTCAGTGATCCTAGCCTTTTTATAAAAGATGGGGGTGCATTTTAATGAAATAGGTAATGCTAGTCATTGTAGTTAATTGACGAAAACGTACGAAAGCTGTATAGGTCGAAGCCTTCTTTAAACGTTGTGTGTTCGGGGAACGGGGGCCCGACGTGAAAAATAGTTTAAAACGCCGGCCCGTGGTAAAAAATAACTTAAACGTCTTTTATTGTAACGCGCGTAGTATTAGAAATAAATTAAACGAATTTAAGGCGATAATTTATTCCGGCAACTACGATATAGTTGCTATCACTGAAACGTGGTTAAATACCGTGACTCGGGACTTGGGGGAACTTGATATACCGGGTTTTAAACTCTTTACTAATGATAGGTTACATAGGATTGGTGGCGGCGTTTTGCTGTACATTCGTAATTCCCTAAGGGATATCGAGGTTAAGATAGATTTTCCGGCAGCAATTAATGCGATACGCGTTGAAGTTAGGGCGCGTAGTATTAGTTTTAATTTTGTTGTTGGTTATAGACCTCCCATTCAACCCCTCGAGACCGATACTAGATTTTACTCATTTCTTGGTAACTTTATTGAATATCGGAATAGTATAATTGTCGGAGACTTTAACTGCCCGAATGTTAATTACCAGACTTTTACTGGTAATGAGGAGGGTTTGAGATTGATTGAGTTCATGGAAGATAAATTTTACGACAGATGGTTACCGAACCAACGCGCGGTGACAATATTTTAGATTTGGTGATGACGAACGGCGAAAATATAGTCGATGG
Organism: Bathynomus jamesi; assembly: GCA_023014485.1. Taxonomy (NCBI): domain Eukaryota; kingdom Metazoa; phylum Arthropoda; class Malacostraca; order Isopoda; family Cirolanidae; genus Bathynomus; species Bathynomus jamesi. The sequence goes on from JAJOZX010006110.1 coordinate 252,238, forward strand.
TTTAGAAGTAGGCGAGAGTTTAGGATGTAGTGATCATCAAATCTTAGGTTTAAGTTATTGATAGAAAACACTAAGGATAGTTACGTAATCGAAGTCCCTGATTTTCGTAGGGCTAATTTTGATAGTTTTGCGGATAGGATGATAGTGGACTGGGATAACTTACTTATGGGTAATGACACAAATTTGCATTGGGAGGCGTTTAAAGAAAGTTCTATGAATATTGAAAGAGAGTTTATTCCTCATAGGCCCAAGCGCTTAGACATCAGGTTAAAAGATCATTTAGGAATGCTAAGCGTAATTTAGAGATACTTATAGCTGCGGATAGTAAACATAATCCAAAAAAGTTTTTTGAATACGTCAATAATCGTAAGCCGATAAAAGATAACATAGGCCCTCTAGTGGATGTTAACGGCGCTTTGGCTTCTGACGCTCAGGCGATGGCGGGTATTTTCAATAACTTTTTTGCGACAGTTTTTGACGTAGAAGACGTAAATAATGACCCCGACGTGGACGATATCCTTCCATTTAGTAGCGAGACTACTTTGGATGAAATAACTGTTTACGAGGGTGAGATTGCGCATTATATCGATAGGCTAAAAGTTAGCAAGGCTCCAGGCCCTGACGCTTTTTATCCCAGACACTTTAAAGATTTGAAAGACGTTATTGTAGGCCCCTTAACGAAGATTTTTAATCAGTCACTCGAAACGGGGATTATTCCTGAAAACTTCAAATTAGCTAACGTCACGCCCATTTTAAAAAAGGCGACCGCACGGTACCTAGTAATTATAGGCCTATTAGCTTAACGTCAATTGTCGGTAAACTTTTGGAATCCGTCGTTAGGGATCGTATCATCGATCACTTAGAAAGTAGAGATTTGATTAATAGTAGTCAGCATGGGTTTCGACGCCATAGATCTTGTTTAACTAGTTTGTTAGAATTTTATAACGAAATAGTGCGCGAATACTAGGCATAGAGCGGCTGACGTTATTTATTTAGATTTTAAAAAGGCGTTCGATACAGTTCCGCATAGAAGATTAATTGCGAAGGTTAAAGCGTACGGTATACGCGGACAGGTAGCTAACTGGTTAGAGGAATGGCTTCGTGCTAGGAGACAGAGGGTCGTTGTTAATGGTAGTGAATCGGGGTGGTTGGATGTAGGTAGCGGTGTCCCACAGGATTCAGTGTTAGGCCCATTGGTATTCGTAATTTACATTAACGACATAGATGTAGGATTGACTAATAACGTGTCAAAATTCGAGGACGATACTAAAATAGGCGGTAAGGTTGTTAACGAGGACGATAGAAATAGGCTCCAAGATGATGTAAATAGGATTATGGAGTGGACGGATAAGTGGCAGATGCAATTTAACGTAGACAAATGTAAAGTTTTGCATATAGGTTCTCGTAACAATAATTACACGTACACGATGGATGATAGAGAGTTAGGGAGCGTTGACGAGGAAGTACATTTAGGCGTAAGCGTATCGAAGGATTTAAAAGTTAGGAACCAGTGCCTGGAATCTTGCGCAAAAGCTAATAGGATGTTAGGCTTCATAGCGCGTAATTTCGAATTTAAAGCGAGGGATATTATATTGCCCCTTTATAAGTCCCTAGTCAGGCCTCATTTAGAATATGCTGTTCAGTTTTGGTGCCCATATTTGCGTGAGGATATTGATAGGTTAGAAAGGGTTCAGCGTCGTGCCACGAAACTAATTCCGTCATTGCGCAACAAGCCTTATGAAGATAGGATTAAAGAGCTAGACTCGCATTTACTTGAAACTAAGAGATTAAGGGGGGAGCTTATTGAAGTTTTCAAAATCGTTAATAAAATCGATAACGTAAATTTTGACAAACTGCTCACTTTCGATAATAGCAATACTCGTAATAACAGATTTAAGTTGCGTGGCAGACGTTTCATTACTAATATCGCTAAAAACGTTTTTACGTTTTAAGTAATTGATAAATGGAATAATCGTCCCGCGCCCGTCGTGAACTCTACCAGCGTTAATGTGTTTAAAAACCGTCTAGATAGATATTTTAAAAATATTAACGTTCTTTAAAATAAAAAAAAATTGGCAACAGGATCTCTGGGGTCGTAATCGGGGATGAGTCTTTTGACGTCTAATGCCAGCTTGTGACATGCCAGCGTGTGATATGCCAGCAAAAAAATTATTATAAAAATAAATAGACTAACACGAACGTAGATGTAGCTCGTAGCGTAAACTAACCCACTTTTTGTTTTACTTTACCTACTTTTCTTTTTCTTTTTCTTATCCTCTCCTTACTTGCATGTCTGTAGTTTGCATGGTATGACAGTGAGTTAAGACTGTGTTTGCATGGTTTGTAAGCGTTCTTATTTCACTTTTTTTCACCTTTCACCCCTTTCCTATTCTCTTCGACTATTTTTCCGACTTGTCGGCAGTAGCCGACGGATGATGATGGTGAATCTTTTTTATCTTTTTCTGAATGAATGTTAACCCACGAGTGATAGGTGTTGCTACTTACTTAACCCCTTATTCTCTTCTCTTAACCCACTACTCTTTCCTTTCTCTCGGGCTAACCTTAGAGTGGATCTTAGGTCTTTGTTAGCCTTAGCTTCTGTAGATCTCGTACCGTCCTGAGCCAGGCATCTAGTCTTCTCTTGAAAACGTTAACTTTGGCCCCTGTAACGTTTCTGAGGTCCTTTGGAAGCTGGTTAAAATGTCTTGGCCCTAAGACAACCAAGCTATTTTCCTACAGTGTTGAGGAGGTCCTTGTCGGGCC
>JAJOZX010006110.1:257500-282525 GCA_023014485.1 Bathynomus jamesi
AACGACTCGGAAGCACTTTCTTTTCTTTGGGCTTTGTGATCTTCAGTCAGTTCGCGAGGAACAAACCGTGAACACACTTTTGAGTATCCCAGTTGCTGAATTATCGTATTCACACTTCCTTCACTAATTCCTAGCTCCAGTGATAGCTCCTTGTATGTGACGCGTCGATTTGATCGAATGATGCTGTTAGCACGTTGCACAGTGTGAGATGTTACAGCCGATGCCGGCGTCCGCTGCGTGGCTCATCATCGAGGCTGGCTCTCCCTTTCTCCGATGATCTCACCGTTTAGACCAGCGTCCAACTGTGCTTCGATCAACAACGGCATCTTCGTAAACGTTTTGTTGACGTTTGAGAATATTTCCAACGGTTTCCCTCTCTGCGGTTAAGAACTCGATAACAGCTCTCTGGTTACGATGCACATCACTGTCAGACGCCATTTCCATCGGTTTTATATAAGGGCTTTTAAAACCGGTTTTATACAAGAAGGGGAGGTTCACACTGGAAAAATCCGGTTATATGAAGCCCAGAAAGTTGAAACTTACGGCCCAAAAGACATTTCAGCCCCATGGCCTGTTATTTAGCTAAGAAAAAAGGGTGGGGCAAAATATATTGAGTGCCCCTAGTACAATCAAAAATAACAATAGGACGATAGAAATCTATATACACTTTTAATATATATACGCGCATCTACACCCTTATATATAAGCATAAAAAATAATAATAGTACAGAATAAATCTATATATATACGTTTAATATATGTACGCGCATCAAAAAATACACACTTATATATAAACTTCAAAACTAATAGTGCAGAAGAATTACAATGCATAGATAATATATATATATATATATATATATATATATATATATATATGTATGCGCCTTAAGTTCTTCCGCGCTTAAGTAAAATACTAAACTCTCACGTAATCGAATCCACAGTTACATCCTCGTTGCTTTGTACTACACAACAAATACGATTTAACATTATTTCACCACTGAAAGTATGTGGATATCTATATTCAATATAAAGGGCTTTCAGATCGTTTAACACTATTTTTTTTACCCACTTTACAATTGGGTGGAAAGTTATCACTCTCTTTAAACACGGATAGAATACATTCAAAAGCACATCATTATTAAATTCAAGTTTATAAACAATCCTTTCCAAACGAGGGTTTTTCTTCCCAGTCCAAGCTTTTCATCCGTGAATTCTTCTTCACAACGCATATTGGCAATTGAAATAATCTTCTAATCGTGCCGACAACTGATAAAAAATAGTTCTTCAGGGTGAACATTGTAAGTGAGTCAGCCCTGTACCGCTCAAGTACTTTGTACCAGAGTTCGTGATATTTCGCGGAGTCTATACCATTTAAATACGCGTACAACTCCAAACCATTCTCGTCTTGCTCCTCCGTACACTCACTAAAACCGTCGAGCAGAGTGGTGTACGCGTATTCGAGAACCGTGTCAAAATAAAGCATATCGGCAACACATGCGTCTAATGTAGGTTTTAGTTTGCGGAAACCGACGGCTTCAAACATTCTGTCGCGTGGGGATAAGGACGTTATTCTGAGCTGCATTCTTCCACATCAACCGTATATCAATGCATGGCTGGTTCCGATTTATACACAACGTAAAAATAATAGCGTATGAGGCGAGGGTGCATCACTAATCTGCTCTCTTTTTGTGCCTACCTGCAGGTATTTTATAACGGTCCTCACCCCACTTCTCAACCACCATGAAGATTCTGTTCATCTCCTCAACACTTAAATAAATAACATTCCGTTTACCAGAGTTTGATTGTCTTCACGTCGTTTCAAGTAAATAATTAATAGCGTCGATTTTACGCCTGAACACACGCAATGACTTCGTAACGGACACATCGTATACTGCATTGAGGATACTGCTCAACGGAAGCTCCATCGTTTTCTATTTGAGGAGAGCCCCTTCAGTCTGGTCAAGCTCTGAGGTGACTATGAACCGCCGGTGCGCTGTTCGGCTCGGCGGAAGGTGTGGGGGAATGAGTCACACGGGCGCGTTATACCATGCGTTAGTGATTCGTGTACGGGGTTGTTCCAACATGAAAGAATCATACGAATATTTGTAGCCCATTATGCCGGGCAATCGTTTAAAGATTTTTCCGATACATGAAGTGATATCGGCTTTAATGTTTTATCACTCCCCGGAACGCGCACCATACATCTTCGTTCATACATCTTCGTTCATTTTCTCCACACATTTACTAACACTCCGGCGCTCTATTTGAGAGAAACATGTGTCCATATTTATCCTTTTTGCTTAACAAGCGATACTCATCCCTGAACTTTATTAAAAACTCGCACAAGCCTTTAGCCACAACCTCACTGCGAATCTCATCATGATATATATGAACGTAATGATAAAAATAGTTTAGGTTGTCCATAATCACAAAATTTATATTCTCAGCCGCAGGGTATGCGTACATGGTGTGATGTAACATGACGTAATACCACTTGTCATACCAATCATCAACGAAGGTTCACAATCCACACCCGCTGTTTCTCTTCTGCACGTGATGTTTCTTTCACTTCGCGCTGTATGTGCTCCTTTACGCAGTTTAGTCCTACGACGTAGTCCATTACATCATTTAAGCCACGAAAGCCCGCAATGCTCCCACCAAAATATCCATAAAGTATTTGACCTCCTGCTCCTCACGCTTCGCACGGTTCAGTGTGGCCTTGAAAGCCTCAAAGGAGGGAGGACTAGGGATTTTTTGAGTGTCCACCATATCTGTAGACTTTATCGAATACCACTTCATAAATGTCGGGCGCGCAATATCAAAGGTAGCCATCACTATTTTCCGTCTACGCGAGAATTCTTCAACAAGTAAAATACACATCTGAGATCCAGGGCTTGTTGAGGTCAACTGAGCACGCATGGTAGAGATATGATCAGCTTGTAGCAGGAGTCATGTGAGCCCTTTGATGGTCATACAGCGGGCGGTGCTTAGATTTTTTCCTGTACGCACACAAAGGAAAAAATGAAACGCTAATTGAAATGTGATTTATTTTGAATAAACATATCGTCAACAAGTAAATAGTCTCTAATTCATGGCATATATTCAAATACACGTAATAAATAAATAAACATATCGTCAACAAGTAAATAGACATACATATATATATATATATATATATATATAGCATACATTCAAAGACCATGGTACCCAAAGGGTACAGTGCCGTAGGTGTCATGGACCTGGTATCGTTTCCTGTAGGTGTTACGACAAACCTTCGTACCGCAAAGTTCCTTCACGCCCCCTAATTTCTGTGCTCGGAAGTTATGAGTCCCCACAACCAAATGGGGTGGTTGGTCACCCTCATTACCATCGTCTTCTAAGCTCACTAGATCTTTGAGCGATTCAAAGTTGACGATCTGGCGGTTGGCATGGTTAAGCGTGATGCCTTTAGCCTTCACGATGTACTTGTACTCACCCCCTACCCTCACGCATACACTATAAGTTTTTGGGACTGTTGAGACAAAAGAAACGGCTTATGCGATGTTTCCATACTCATCCTTGATCTCATCAGTCAACTCCCCAAGGAATTCCCCAATAAGAGGCATATATTCACCTGCCCTCTCCGTGAATATCACAATATCTGTATCAGCGTACAGAACCCGCTGTCCGAGAGAATGCAACAGATGCCACAGCTTGATACGTGCGGAGGCTGTTGTGAAACTGGCTGCAGGTATATTTGTAACACGCGATGTATCTGTAGTAGTGATGTAGCGGATGTCATTTTTTTCACATCCGCGGATGCGGATGAGGATGTTTGATTTCAACATCCGCGGATGCGGATGCGGATGTCTACATTTTCGTTATTTTTAGGATATATTCGAGATTTGTTGTGTTTAACGTATATAATAAGTTATTATATAGAGAGAGCTGTAGCTATAATGTAGTATAATTGATTAATTGTACAATAATTGCTGTACTTTTCTCTGAACATATAAAATAATATCAAGCATCTAACTAATATAGAAATCAATTAGTGAATTCGTCTGCAAATAAATTCGTTATATTTTGTTGAGTTTCAGCCACAATTAGAAACCATAATTGTGTTACCAGGATGCGGGACGTGAACCCAACTCAAATGCACCCCACCGACCTCTTTCCCCAACCTCCACCCTTATAGAAAGAGATCTTTAATTAGCTTGATAACTATTTATATTAAGTTTAAAGTTTTATTAGGCATATTTATAAATGAGTAATTAAAATAAAGTAAACTAAGATGTTCATCGTTTAATGTTCAAACTTAATTATAGGAAGGTTATGCTTAAGGAACATTAATTTTTCTGCCTTTTCTGCTGCCAGTCTGTTTCTCTTTTCATCATATATTAATCCAGAACTGCTAAATAATCTCTCGCTTGGTACGTTTGTTGGAGGACAGGCTAAATGTTTCCTTGCAAGTTTACTCAAGTATGGATAGATATTCTGCGTATTTTTCCACCAACTAATAGGATTGTCACATGCAGCCAGGCGTTTTTCTTGGTGATAGCTCTCGATCATTTTTAATACATCTTTTGACATCGCGTAGGTCTCGTCATTGCTGCTTGACTCAAGACACTGAGAGACAGATTCTGTGATAGATTTGCTTGTTGAAGGTGTTGGTTCTGTCACTGAAACTTTTATTCTTTTGGTGGGTGGCGAAGCGACAGATTCAAGAGATTGAAGCTCTTCAACTGCTTTGCCAAGTGATGATTTAACTCGTTCTAATGTACTAGGTGAAAATAACTTAGCTTTGTAACGTGGATCTAAGTAGGTTGCAAGAGAGTAACTTCATACAAGAACAGCCTCTCGTCTTGTCGCTTGCATCACTTTTGCGCACAATGAACTAGTTCTATTAATATAGTAGAATTTGATAATTTCCGCTTATTAATGACATTTTATCTCAACGGTCCACATCCGCACGACATCCGCAGTCCAAAGTGCGGATGCGGGTGCGGATGCGGATGCGAGAAAATGTGCGGATGTTCCGCGGATGCGGATGCGGATGTGACCTACATCACTAATCTGTAGTCAGTTCGGTCCGGTTGTACCTTATTATGTACGTATTGCCCACATTCACGATTTCCATAACTTCTTTATCGTTGGCGTTTGCATAATCCCAGACTTCACTATAACTTTGAGCTAAATGTACATTCCCCTTGTCTGTATTCTGTGCAAACTTACCCCAAAGACTATTTAGGCACAACTTTGCACTAAAGGGCTTGCCAGGGTTCCTCACAATATGGACACGGTCAAGTTGTATCCCTTTACGATCATGATAGCGTTGAATATACGCCGTTTTCTCATTTTCGGTCTCAATTCCTCGTGGGTATCCTGAGGCTTCTACTTTATCCTTCAAAAAAGTATTTCTATATGGTGTGAAAAGGTTGGGGAGCTTCTGAAACCTCCACACCTCATATATCTTCAGTATTCTTTACCGGTGGCGGAGGGCTAGGGACAGTTCAGGATTTGTATATACGCCTCTGATCTTCCTCTGGTTGATCGTGTGATTACAGTCACTATAGTTCTTCTCTGCACACTTCACACACAGAGGGAACATGAGTTTGTGGTCTATAACAAAAGGCAAGATCGGCATCAATAATTCGCGGGGGGAGAGCACATCTACGAAAGAAAGCCCAAAGTAGCTCTCACTCAAGTTAGCTGAGAACTCGATGGTAGACATGGCGGGGCCCACAAGTTTTTCAGGCGCACCTACGGGGTACGGATTGATCTTCATCACGTAAGGGTATAATGAGCAGAAATCGTAGTAGTGAAGCTTCACCCTGTCCGTAGGCGGAAAGTAAAGTTTGAAGGGGTTTGTACGTCCTCCAAACAAGCTGTCACCGCATTTAAGGGGCTCCACCACCATTATACGTTTGATGGCCATTATTTCCTCGCGATACCGCTCATCGGTTTCCATCCAGGCATCATATTCACGCCCCCACAAAACCTTATGAATGAACGGGAAACTTATAACTGATCGCGGGTACGGGTCCATGCGAGGCTGTCGGCGGGGGTTTTTCAATGGAGGTACCCTGTGACAGCGCACTCAGGATGTGGACATCCATGCCAGCAACAACCGTTGAAGGAGTAGACCTACCGTCTTTTCGCCAGTGGTTGGGTGAGCCAGAAAATAGCCTTATATCCATAACTGCGCGAGGCGTTTCGAGGAATGACGGCTAACGTGTCTTTAGGCATGAAGTTATTCTTGAATGCAGTAAAACATAATAAGGCGAATCGTTGTTGCGACTTGTAGTGGATCACAGTTGAACGGGTTATGTACTTACTTCTAAAGGCTTGAAACCACACTCTAAGTACACGTACGTTATTCACACAATAACATTCATATTCATACGCTATATTGTAAGGGTTTTCTTCATTAAAGCTGGTGTAGTAGTGGTCAAAATCTTCACGCTCACTATCACTCATACATTTATAATTAAAGTAATGTTTGGGGGGCGGTGGACCGACATAATTTAAAGTGTCTCGAGTGAGGAATGTGTAAGGGAAGTACCCTTTTGAGACTTCAGCGCCTACGCCCATCACCATGGGTAGCCTGGCTAATTTACAAGGTGTGAACAGCAGGGTGTCTTTACACTGTACATCCCCCTTATCTGCATCTGTATAAGTTTGTTCCCTCTTTTCTGGATCACCCGTGAATATCTTTGATGACTCGTGCTCAAGCAGCTCCTTATAAAGGAACGGTGTGTCAAATTTTTCCGCGTTATGCGCAAGAATATACACAGTCATTTTTTAACTGATCCGCCAGCTTGACAATATAGTTCATAAAGACTTTCACGGGGGAATCTCCTGCAGACACCTTAAAAATGTTTGTCCGTTTACCACATTTGAGGCATTCATCACATTCGAGGCATTCATCACATTCAATGTTCATGCACTCGTTACAAATAGTCTGACTTATGAGTAAATGTGGAATAACCTCTTTTGTTTCAGGGTTTGTGTAAGTTTCTGTCATAATACACGGTTATACAGGGCTTATTTTTAGGCTTACCATCTTTCATATGACATACATGGTTTACTCAGTCCGCCTTATATTTTTCATGACATGTACAACAGTGAATTTCATCGCATTTGTGCTCAAACTTTCCGCAACTGTCCATTGTGTGAAACATTCCACACTCGCAGATCCTCATTTTCCTGCACGTGCCATTCGATTTATGATGAGCAAAACAGATGTTATTGAAAAACATGAGCTTACATACATTACAGTCGCGCTTCTCAGTTTCAACTACCCTCCTTTCACACCCGGGGCTCTTACACTGGTAGCAAACCATGTGGCACTCCTTACAATGGTTCAACAGGTTATTCGTAAACTCGAGGCACCCCTTACACAAATCGTGATGTCTTCCATATTTTCGACTTTTATCATAACTAGCGCAAAGAGTCCTTATATTACGGATGGGTAGATACGTTACCCCAGACAAGCCTAAAACAAGTAGGGGCTTTGTACGTTCTCTCACACCGCTTTTAAAACCATACACAGTCCTAGTTATTATCCAATCCAAACACAACTATACGTACACCCATTACCTGCTCACCCCTTCGCAGCTCTTCAAGCCCCATATTACAGGCAAATTCGAGTCTACAGTCTGCGGACAGTTTACGTGCACGCTCCACTACCGTAGACATCCAAATTTTCTGGACAGCTGTATTTATCACAGTAAACATATGAGCCAAGACTAATGCTATAAAACCGCAACCACGCTTGAAAGCAGTCTTTTGTATATCTGATAACTGTTAAAGTTAAGGGTATAAGGCGTTGCGTTGTGGCCTACAAGTCGGTAGACATGGTCTATATCAATCGTAAAATTCTCCAAATTAAGCTCAGCGCCGCTTTCGGCGGCCTGCATTATACGCCCCAAAATATACTCTACATCTACGGTGGCCAGACGCCTGTAGGGTATTACTACCAAAAACGTCTCTATCGGTATCAGCTGACGCGTCCTGATTACACGCCCCTCACTGCTCTGAAGGGCAAACTCCACAATACGTTCAACCATGCGCCGCAGTCCGTGTTCAAAGCCTTACTATAGATGACTCGGGGGTTGACCCTGACTACGTACCGGTTTCTAGTCAGGGATGGGGTGATGGTGACGTTGCGTAACAGGTCGAATGATATACCATTGCCTACAGGTTGTTGTGTTGCTACTGAGGTGGATGGCACGACCGAATGGGGGTAAGTTGGTACAGTTTTATTTGTAGAAGATGCTATTGAAGGAGTTGTGTCGTAAGACGAGGAGGGTTGCGGTTCTATTACTGCGGTTGCAACGTTCGACGACTTTACTCGCTTTGACGGGAAGATGTTTCATGTATCCACTTTCTTCTTAAATTAGCAAGTGGAAGCGCTGCGTTTGTCACTGCTGATGGCTCGCTGGAGGGGTCTGTAATCTCAACTACACTATCGTTGCCGGCAATATCTATGGTAGGGACATGTTGCTGGTGCTGTACCTCATCATTCACGGTTCTGAGGGGAAAAAACAAGAATATAAGGAGCAACACTTTAAATTTTGTTATATTTTGTAAAGGCTCCATTTAGGAGTGTGTCGTGTTAGAGGTGGATTCTGTAGGAAAATTCAGGTTCACTATCCTTCTACCTGCATTATATCCGGTCCTACAGGCTGTGGAAAAACCGTGTTTATGCTTAAAATCATTAAAGATAAGGACGAACTGTTCTCAAATTTTGTGCACAAAGTCATATGGTGCTACTCGACATACCAAGCCGTATTCAACGAGTACCAAGATGGTATTTTGTTCCACAAAGGTGTTAATGATGTTAGTTCTATAAAGGGTGATGAACACAAGGTTATTGTAATTGACGATCTCATGTTAGAAATGAACAAAACGTTTGCCGAGACATTTACAGTATTCTCCCATCATCTTAACATAAGCGTGCTCTTCATCAATCAAAACGCAATACGCAATACGCAATATCTAATCTTATTCGCACAACGTAAAGCTGTGGCACAAATTGGGGTATTAGCCAGTCAAATGTTCCCGAATCTGCGTAAGGAGTTTTTGGAAGTTTATAAAGAAGTTACAAGTCAACGTTACGGCTATTTGGTTTGTGACCTTCACCCACGAAACACGTTTAGGGTGCTTCTAATAACGAATATATTCCGAAACGAGGCTGAAACGGTGTTCATCCCAGAATGACAAAGAGGTTAAAGAAATATCGGGAATTAATAAAGATCTACCAACGATTGCCACGCACTCTCCAACGTCTGTTTGTTAAAAATATCGACCCAGACTTTTTAAAATGTATCTTTGAAATTTGCCTTAGCGTTATAAAATGCGATGTACCAATGAAAGCCACTCAGAAATCGCGCTTACGTCGTTACAAGAGCATAATACGTGCACTCGTTCGTTAAAAGCAAAGTATGGGAAAGAAAAAGCGAATTATTGTGCAAAGAGGTGGTTCGTTCCTATCCATCTTATTTTCAGTTTTGCCACCTTTATTGTCTAGTATAATGTAATGAAGAAAGTGGTCGTGCTTCCACACGAGGTGTATGTTTCGTTACAAAACACAAAGAACCAGGAATCAGCACTAGATCCGAGTAAAAATAGGCATAACAAAATTGGGAATGAATTGGTGAATCTATTAAACAGCGAGAAGCCCCCTGACGAGAAAAGAATTTTATATCAAGAAGCTCTCCATAAATTTCTTCAAGAGCTCGATTATAAGAAACCGACCGAGGTCCCATTAGTTATAAGAGCACTCATGATGTTGACGGCGTAGGACCTGGAACCGAGGCTAGAGACGAGCAATCAAAGGCAAACGGATCGCAACACACCGAACATGTATTAAAAAGTAGTCTACCTCATACATTGAGGAATAAAGGATTAAGTCTTTACAATCTATTCAATCTATTGAGTGAGGCCCCCATTATACATTGTTCCGATACAGGCGAGGTTGTTGTTGGAGGGTCAAAGGTACAGGGCTCGAACATCATTGATATCGTGCATGATTTGGTGAGAAAGTTGGATAGACCTTCACCAGCAGGATGGCGACCTATTAAAGCTCTACAGCAATAAACATTCCAAAAACGCTGATAGGTAACCAGAACTGGTTAAAAGACTTGGGGAGAGCAGCGCATGTACCACAACTGAACACACCTTCGCCTCTATCGGTAGCATCTCTGAAGAAGAAGAGGCCATCCGCCAACGGGCGACCCTACCCGCGCGACTCTAAAATACGTAAATGGCTAACATATTAAGAAAAAGTTATTATGACATTTCTAATCCAGCATCCTACGGCGGTGTTAATAGATTGTACAAGGGTATACAGGGAAGAGAACGATGTATCTGGTGAAGTGGCTAGGGTACCATGAAAGTTTCAACTCCTATATAAAAGCTCAAGCAATAATGAAACTTAAGTAGTATACAAAATTACGCTTAACCACTTCTACGTCACACTGCCTCTTTGGACGTACACCCTGACAACACCCTGTCCAGCTTTATAACAGAATTGCATGGACTTATCGAATTGGGGAGTGGATCATACGAAGTCAGTCTGTGCGAATTTCAGTTGACCACCAAGTTTTTAAGTAGTTAGAGGAAACAGACTGTTTTTCTAGAAGAATCGATGAGTATGATAGATTAGGCATAACTTTAGATGGTACTATACGTTCAGTCTGGTTCAGCGAGACAGTACAATACTACAAAAGTAATACTAGGCCCTGTTCATTATGACACAGCCTCAGATATTGTAGGGGCTTTAAATAAGAGTCTTGAAAGGTCATACCTCTGCAGTAATTATGCCTTTTTAACCTTTCTTATTTGCTTTTTTATACTATTTTGCTCTTTCTTTATTCCACTTCTCTTCTATCATTAATCATTCTCTTTACACTCGTTTCACTCGCTTTCGCTGTACTTTATAAATACGGTAGACGTGACTGAGTGGAAAGCCTTTATCATTCAAACAATGGAAGAAGGACGGGGGGGTTAATTATACGCTTATTAACATTTTACTAACTTTATTTATACCGAAACCGCTTTTAGTTAAACGGGGTAATGCGAGGGGGGAATTTAACGTTAACATTTGAAGTCGGAGAGAGACAAAAGAATATTCCAAATTTACAATTACATCGTAACACACAAATACACCTTACTAAGCCCAAGGCCGCCCGATGACTACCGGGCATTTCTACCCAGCCTGTATCCTGGGCCGATTCTTAGTGTTGCCAACTTTACATTTCTTATTAAATATTATCTTCTTTATCAAACAACCACCATTAATTTCTTATAACCAAAACATTCCAATTCTTAATTAGACATTACTACACCTCACCTCCGATTTCCTTTTTGAAGTCGTAAACATAGACACACCGGCCTATACTTTGATGCTAAAATCAAAAGCTACCAGAAATATTAAGGACAATGAACTGTTCCAAATTATACCTGTGGACAGATACGGCGGGGTCTTCCGAAGAGACTTTTCACGAGTCACAGCATGACTTGTTCAGTTTATTGTACCAACTAAATTTACCGAAATTAGTCTTTGGACCCCGAGCATGTGTTATGTTTACAGTTTATGTTTACAGTGATATCGTGAACTACCAATTTCTTGGAGATACCCAGGCGCGTTTATTGCGCATTGTGCACATCCCCGATCATAGAGGTAAGAGTTTAAGCATCACAGATGATAAGCCTCATTATGTCAAAGTTGCACCTAGCCTACTAAACAGCATCTCAATATATATAAGAACGATTGAGGGGAAAAAGTTTCCATTCGGCTACGGGAGCTTATCCGTGAAGCTACACTTCCCGAGAGTTGCGACAGAATGACACAAGGCCATTTACCGTCTACCGAGGGGTGAGGTACCAGCGTGGAAGCGGCATCGGATCAATTTTTTCGGCTATACTACGCACAGCTGTGCCCCTACTGAAAAGTAGTGGCAAATACCTTGGAAAGAAGGACAGACAATCGGGACTTACACATTTGAAGATATAATGTCAGGCAGCAAACCTAAAGAAGCTCTCAGAAAACACTTACGATGTACACGAGATGAAATCGTCGAAGACGCGAAGAGAAAAATGCGCGGCGAAGGTTTTAGAAGAAAGAAAAACAAAAGGTAGCTATAAGAGGAAGAAAGCGCACTGTACGACAAGGAAAAAAAAGAAAAACTAAGCAGACAAATCGTAGTGTAAAGCGGAGAAGGACTTAAAAAAAAGAAATGTTCTAAGCGTATGAAACCGGTCGTGGACTTATTTTTTAAAAGCTAATATAAGGTAAATCTGTTACAAAGACTTCTCATAGCAATTTGTACAACTGAAGTGGAAAGGTGCGTTAACGGGTGCGATGACTCATTTTATTCACCCTCACAGTTCGGAATGCCGCAAATCTGAGTTAAATCTCTTTGATGTGCCTCCGACGCAAACAAGTATTGTGGAGACCGAATTCGTCACAATTCATCCTCTCAATGCTATTGGATCAACGATGGCTCCTATAGAGTTCGTGATTTCTTCTTCAGGTAGTCATTTTTTCGACCCTTCCAACGTATTTCTTTACACTAAACTAAGAATTGCACATTCGGATTTTACAGATTGCGAAGAGGGTTACGCTGTATACCCTGAAAACAACTTCCTACACATACCGATAAGTCAGTGTGATGTGTACCAGATCAAACTAACGTTTCGCCTGGAGGTAGCCATCAACATTATAGAGCCTATTTAGAAACTGTTTTAAACTTTACGAGATGCAAAAAAGATACATTTGGTGGCTCAGGGGTATTATACCCCGAATTGATGAACAGTGTGAAAATAAATTTTTAAATTTGAAAAAGAAAATATACGATTGCTTCGCGAGGCTTCATTCGGATTTTTTATCGCAAGATAAGTTGCTTTTGAACGGTGTTGAAATGAGGATTAAAATTACACGTACAGCCCCGAGATATGCTTAAATCTGGATGAGGGTAGTGACCTATCTGCCAAACATTTTAGATACGTATCTTAGAGTTCGTCGCGTGAAGCTGTCTTCTACGAGGCAGATGGAAATTGAAAAGCACCTGTTGAAAGATACAGCCAAATACCCGATGAGACGGGTGAGTTTAAAAACGCATACCGTTACGGCGGGTGTAACCACCAAACAGAGAGAAAATGTAGCCTTGGGTATTCTCCCACAGCGTGTTCTTATTGGCTTGCTCGACCATAAATCCATGGTCGGCGACCATAAGAAATCCGTTTTCAAATTCCTAAATTTCGGCTTGAAGAGCATAAATTTACATATTAACGGTGCATCTGTTGATGGTGGTTTGGAAGTGAGATACTCTACAGAAACCGAATTTTCTTTATGTTCACGTGCGTACCATAATCTATTCCGCGATATTAATGGGTGTGATGTATTTGGATCAGGTGTCACTATAGATGAGTTTATAAATGGAATCACAAAGTACGCATTTTATCTGTCGGCGGACCAGTGTGTAAGCTTGAACACGAATCTGAATCCCCAGACGCATGGCAGTCTCGGTGTAAGATTTGAGTTTGGTGAAGACTTAGCCAACCCTATAAGTGTACTGTTTTACTTGGAAAGCCAGAGTGTCATCGAGAGTGATCGTTTCAGAAGTGTATCTGGCGATTTTTAAAAATAATGGACGAAATGACGATACGCGCAGTTATGAACCCGGGTTGTTTCACACGAAACATATTCATCGGGACTTATGCGAAAAATGAAAAATTTAAACAACCGATCACGAAAATATGTCGCATTTATAGTAAACGCAGACTCGCTTGGTAGCCCGGGTACCCACTGGTTCGCGATATTTGTTAGAAATAGAAAATGTGTCTACTGCTCTGATTCTCTAGCAATACAATTGTGGCTCGACCCCGTAATTATGGATTTTATAAAAAAAGCTACGTGTACAGAGAGTTGTATGGAATCCACAAAGGTATCAGTCGCTTTGCTCAAATATGTGTGGGCACCACAGCCTCTGCTTTATTTCATTTCTCGCTCGCGGGAACAGCTATTCAGACTTCTTAAAAAAGCTAGATTTGTGTGAATATGTGGCTAATGATAACATCATATTTAGTGAGGTAATCCGCAGATTCCTCTTTGTAAATGAAACGCGTATTGTATAGAACATGTATATATGCTACGTGCCGATGCAATAAACCGATATTACGTAAAAATGTGTTAAATAAGATGGGTTGTTACAAGAATTATGTTAATTTTATAATTAAAATGTTGAGTGGTATTAATAAAATGTTGAAAATATTTGGCTTATTCTTACCCCCTACCCACATACACGTACAAGATAATAAAAAATTTACATCACCTCATCGACAATCTCACATTCGGGTAACGCCGGCTGATCGTCCCTGAAGAGGAAAAAAGCTTTCGATATGGTTAGCGCAATAGCAAATGTTTCACTGAAATTCCGAAATGAGGATGACCAAGAGTCAGAGAGATATGCAAGAAGATCGCCAGTAGAGTGTCCCTTGCGAAACCCATAGTGACGATCTGAAAGAAGATTGTGAGAAGAGAGGTTTTCAAGAATCTTCCTATTAAGGATATGTCCAAAACTTTAGAAAGCAAGAAATATTGGCAATTGAACGATAGTTGGAGGGTTGAGAGCGGTCACCCTTCTTTGGGACAGGCTGAATGAAAGCGAACTTTCAGCAGGAAAGAAAAGTACCGGAAAAAAGACAAAGACGAAAAAGTTTGCCTGTGCAGAAGCACAATTCTTGAGAATAAGAGGGATACCACCAGGACCATACTCCTTCCTAGAGTTGAGCCCAGATAAGGCACGAAAAAACATTTTTTGGAAGAGATTCTAATTTCAGACATAATTAAGTCGAATGGGGGATAAGATGGAGGAACAGAACCGGAAGTGAAAGTTTGAGCGAAGAGTTTAGCTTCATCAGGAAAAGAGACGGCAAATGAGCCGTCAGAATGAGAAAAAAGGAGGGAAAGAAGAAGTAAAGTTGTTGGAGAGGGTTTCTTATAGGTACTAGTGAGAGCGAGAAGAATTAGAATTGGATAAGTTTTCACATTTTTGTCTGATGAAGGAATTTTGGAGTCAAATAACAGATTTTGCATGATTTCGGGCAGAAATATAAGCTGAGTGAGAGTCAGGAATTTGGTGGCGATGGTACCTTCTGAAAGCCTGCTCTTTTTTGCGGTAGCATTCGAACAAGCAAAGTTTTTCCCATAATCAAGGGTTTTTCGCATAAGAAGTAGGAAAAAATATGCCGAGAGAATCACCTTCGTGATACACTCAGTGCACTCGGAGGGTCGCCAGTCACGGAAGCAGTAATTATAACATAGGAAATCAAAGAAGTACTGCCCAAGGGCCTCCCAACGGGCAACACCAAAGTGCTAAAGGTGATTCTTGGGAGGATCCAAAGGCCGAACTGGAGCGATAGGACAGGAAACAGATATAAGATTGTGGTCAAAGGAGCCCAACGGAGAAAAGAGTTTATCAGACTAATAAGGATGATGATTGGTGATAAATAATTCTAGAATGTTTGTCCTATCTCCAAGGTGATCGGGGATATGAATAGGGTGCTTTACAATCTGCTCTAGGTTATTCAGGATATAGAGGCTGTAAGCTAGTTGACCAGGGATGTCAGTGAAATGAGACGAAAACCAAAGGTGGTGGCGGACATTGAAATCTCGTGAAATGGAGATTTCAGCGAAAGAAGAGTGGGATAGAGTGGGTTCCACTTTGGGAAGTTGGGTATCATAGAGCTTTGGATAGAGAGTAGAATTAGGAGAAAGGTAGACAGCGCAGATGTACCTATTTAGTTTGAGAGTGGCAAGTAAGCCGTAGCCAGAGGGTGTAGAATTTGAAGGATTCAAGTTCGGGAATACGAAAGCAAGTTAGGCCATTGCGTACATATACCCAACACCCACCTTTGGAATGAAACTGAGTATAGAGAAAGTAGGAGGGTAAAGAAAAGGGGTTGCTGGCAGTCGTCTCAGATACCCAAGTTTCAGTGAGGAAGAGTAGCTGAGGGTTAGAGAAGGTGAGATGGCGTTCAACAGTTGGGATTTCGAGGAAAGGCCACGAATGTTCAAGAAGTTTATGAAAAGTAAGTCAGACAGAGGTCCAGGACATTTCGAGTGGGTGGAGGCCAAGCCTGCGTTCCCGGTACCGGCAGCGGGGAGCCAGAAGTGGAGACATTTATCCCTCCCCCTCCCCAGGGACTCCGAGGCTCTTTAAAACGATGCTTACTTTTTTAATTTTGAAAAGATTGTGTTGTGTGTAAGATATATGCACAGTATATGTACTGTAGTGAGGAATAGAGGGAGCAGTGTGTTTTTGAGAGCATGCTGAACTGCTTGCAGGGTAGATGAGATACGGAAAAAGCTCAGCTGAGAAGGAGAGTGACAGGAGAAACATGCGTTCCAGCACCCACTGTCCCCTGCCTAACGCCCCTCCTCCTGGAGTACTTCCCTAGTCTAATGGTGTCCACAATCTCCTCACTATATATATATATATATATATATATATATATCCATCTTTTATGACATGCGAAGATTTTGAGTGCCGAAAAGTTGAGGGCACTGCACATCCATACAGTCATTTAGTACCCATCCAGTTGATTTGACAAAGATTAGATTTCGTAAAGTCACTCTAGACTTGTAAAATGTGAAACCTGAAAGATATAATTCGAATAAAATTTCAGATCACTTGATAGTATATATATATATATATATATATATATATGTACGTGTGTGCGTGTGTGTATATATATATATACCTTTCCTTTCAACCTTTCAGATGCTCTGTTCAATGATTCCTCGTTTCGTGTAGGTCAGACTTGTTGCCCTTCTTCTTGAGTTGGCGTGGTGACGTAGAGTTGGTTTTTTGCGCTCTCCACGGGAGATAGATATCTAATGCAGAGAAATTAATATTTAAAAATTTTAACTCTACCCTAAATTGTAGTGTTAAAATGCGCCCTCAAAACAGGACGCTGGGGGTTAATAGACGTATATACATAAACAAATATTTTTATACTTTTCAAATATATATATTCGTTTGCTTAAAAGTAAACGAATATAGATATTTGAAAGGTATAAAAATATTTGTTTGTGTATATACATCTATTAACCCCCAGCGTCGCTATACCTTTTCAAATATCTGCATTTGAAATCTTTTGGGGAGAGCAAGCTTAATTGGTAAAGCATATATTTAATTAAACTCGCCAATAAATAAAATTCAGAAATATGGGTAAATGATCCCGTTATATCGGCTTGAGGAAGTTTAAATATACAATCGTTAAAAACTTTCAATGAAGAATTAATTCACTTTATTGCGTTGTGAAAGGAGAAAAATTAGTTAAGTTAGGCTTTAACTTCTATTTTTTATAATATGCATAGAAAATACCCTTCTAAAATGATTAAGTAGGGCATAGAAATATGCATAGAAAATGCCCTACTAAAATGATTTCTATAAACCGCAACATTTATATAGGAAATTATTATTATATTTTAAAGGCTTACGCATTATATTCTGTTCGACTAGCACACATATATATATATATATATATATATATATAAGGATATAAAGTATGAATAATAGTAATATTATTATTTATGCGTTTCTAATAAGTTTGTTTACTTGATTTTTTACGCGTACAGCTCTAAATAATATTCGTTAAGAATTTTATTCCTGGTTAAAAAGGAAAAATAATATTTGACCCGCGAGATATGGCTCTCGTGAGGTACCTGAAAACCGCTATTTTCCAGTACAGTGTGATTTCGCGAAAGGGTTTGTTTACAATCATTTGGCTACCGTATCATAGAATAGAATAGAAGAGAATAACCTTTATTAATAATAATAAAATAAATACATTTTTTTCAATTTACAATGACATGAATAATTTTGAAGATCGACTATTTATTTTATTTTATTTGGCCCTTAAGCTTTAGGCTTTACTGGGCTCTTATTAAAAATAAGCAGCTACTTGTTATTAATTAATAATAAGTAAATAAATAAGGCATACATTTAATGAATACTTAAGCATATGATTCTACATGAGCAATGTCAGTATCTCTACTGAATTCAAATCTGTCAGCAGCATTGCGGAACACAGTTTGGAGCATGACAGGGGTTATTTTTGTAACTGCTGTTACGATACGCGCACGTAAATCTTGCATATCTGTAACCCTCATTTGATAGACGTTTCATTTGATAAAGCCCCATGCAAAGAAATCCAAGGGGGTTAGGTCAGGAGATCGAGCCACCCAGGGCCTGTTGCCTCCACGTCCCATCCACCGATTTGGAAATCGTTCATTTAGGTACTCCCGAACAATGTTTGCGTAATGACAAGATGCCCCATTTTGTTGAAAGACGACAGTGTTTAAAATGCCATCTGAATGAAGGTGGGACATTTACGTCATGCTCCAAAATGTGTTCCGCAATGCTGCTGACAGATTCGAATTCAGTAGAGATACTAATGGTGCTCATGTAGAATCATATGCTTAAGTATTCATTAAATGTATGCCTTCTATTATATTGTTATTGAATTTTACCGTTTTTGCTACGTTTTCACTGAAATAGATTGGGACTTTATGAACACCCTGTATGTTAGCCATTTACATATTTCTAAATGGTGTTTTATTTGAAAGTTTCATCTCAAATGTTAAATAATTGTTTGGGGATATACAAATGATTGACCGATTTAGTTATATACGAAGGAAACAAGTGTAGTGAAGTGAATATATAATTCCTGTTTCGAAGGAAACAAGTGCTTTGCTGGGAATATATAAAGGATTTTTCTAATTTAGTTATATACGAAGGAATCAAGTAAATATACAAATGCATTTTCTAATTTAGTTTATACGAGGTGCTAATGAATCAAGTGAATATGTAAATGCATTTTCTTTTCTGAGTGATTCAGGCACTTTGCTGGGATAAAGCAATATATATATATATATATATATATATATATATATATATATATATATATATATATATATATTTATATATATATATATATATAGCAGTACGTCTATTGTCGAAACCTTATTCGTCTATTATAGCCTCATAATTGTATTTTAATAGTTTTGTTTATTATTTGGGGCGAGACCTTACCGGTCTAATGGTGGTGATGTAATACTGCTGATGGTTTAGAGGGGATTGTGAGGTATTCTAAAGAAGACGTATGTATTTTGTTATTTTTGAGATGGGGGATGTGCGGTAGTCAAGGTAGGTATATATATATATATATATATATATATATATATATATATATAAGCCAAATGGATGTGATGCTGAAGCCGACCAGGGTGGCTGGGCTGATCTTCATTATGCGATGAGCCGTGGCAGTGAGAACATCTCCATTAATATACAGTACACATATTAATGAAGTAGCGCAACCTGGCAATTTTTTTTGCACGCGCTTCTTTCTTTTAATATATATATATATATATATATATATATATATATATATATATATTGTCTTCTAAGCCAGTCGGCTGATTACACCTTCTAAGCCAACTGAGGCTGTCAGAACTTCAGTATGCAACAAGACATGCCAGTGAGAACATCTCCTCTTCCTTTCTCTTACTGTACGTTACTTTCTTAGGTTAGGGTTAGGTTACGTTACCCCTTTGGAGGGAGGTCTTTACAACCGGGCCTCCCTTCAAAAACCCTCTCCCCCTTCATGCAACTTGGAGGGAATAAGCCCATCCGCCTTGTCACATATCCCCTCCCCCACTCCCCAATCCCCCTACTCCTACCCCCTCCCCTTTGCAACATTAATCATCTTGCATTGCAATTGATTTGCACTCTACATTTTTGCAGGCATACTACTTTGGTAGCTGTTCATATAGACTTGCAATAATCATAATGGAACCTTATCTCCACTAATAATTGTGACGGTCGAACTGCCTGCGAACTTTCTTTCTTTGTTTCTTATGGCCGGCCAAACCACTGGACAGATTTGGATGAGACTTGGGGATAGGGTAACTGAGACAGGGGAAGAACATAGGCTATGTGGCGTCAGCCTCCGAGGTAATCTCAGGCCTCCGTATTCCGGGTTGGTTGAAAGATAGTGACATCATACTCACGTCATAAAAGATGTGACATAAAATGAGAGGAACTCTATCATAAACACGTTATAAAATGGGCGGAGCCCTAGCATATATATATATATATATATATATATATATATATATATATATGCGCCTCGGTGGTGTAGTGGTTAGCGTCGCTGACTATGAATCCATCGGCCACGGATTGAGACCCGGTGACGGCAGCCGGCGCGCAGCAAAACCCAGCTGTTCATCTTTCTACACATTAAAGAAAGTGGTTGGTAGATAAATGGGTACCCTGGGTGGCCTAGTGCTTAAGACGGGCTGCTGGTGGGGCGTGGTTCAGATTCCACGTTAAACTGTAGGTCTAAGGTGGAGTGAGAGGCTTGACCTTCGTCGGAATGAACAATTCGGGCGGAAGCTAACCAGAGGTTAACCAAAGATATATGTGTGTGTGTATATATATATATCGAAACCTACGGTAAAATTATTGAATACCCGGTTAGATCAACTGTCCGCCTTTGACGATTGATTAGGTTAAGTCGTGATATTTTCGTTAAAACTAACGAAAATATCACGACTTAACCTAACCATCCTCAAAGGCGTACAATTAACCTAACCGGGCATTCAATTAATCTAATCGGGCATTCAATTAACCTAACCGGGCATTCAGTTATAGGCTATGTGGCTTCGGCCTCCGAAGTCATATACTGTATATGTAAAGTGACCAGATTTATTTAAGTTATAAGTTGGACATATCCTGAACCCACCCATTGAGGGGTCCAATGGGCAGAGGGGTGTCTCCTTGCAGTGGTTGAGAAAATTCTGAAATTCCACTACTCAAAAAACACGTTTTGGTGGCATCGTAAGCAGATATTTCAGTGTTAATTTCAGCCACTGTCCCGGCAAAAATCGAGACTCTGGTGAAATTATTGAATGCCCGGTTAGGTTAATTGAATGCCCGGTTTGGTCAACTAACCTAACCGGGCATTCAATTAACCTAACTGGGCATATATATGGAGTTCAACGCTGTTCACGATTATATTAATTGATTAACTTTATGAATACAGACATTACATTATAATTACCTGTATGTCAATGACTGCACATTCAATTGTCCTTTAGATATACCGGGTGTCCACAAAAAAGTTAACCGTACTTTGAATTAATATAACTCAAAAACTATTAGAGATTTTTGGGTCCTGCAACAATGTTTTTTTAACAACTATTTATCTGTCGATTCTGGAAATTTCATTAAATTTCCTTTTACGAAGTTGATACATTAATGGTTTTAGTGGAGGCTATCAAAAATATGTTTGCGCAAGGAAGTAAAATAATGAAGCGAAGCGTAGGGAGCCTAGGTCACTGTGCGATTCTTCAAGCGAAGCCTAGGCCATTGCACAGTGGTTTTTCGGACACGCTGTGGTATGGTCTCGTCATTATTGCTTATTAAGCAAATCAAAGCGTTTCTATGTAAAAGTTTACTTCAAAAGAACCCTTTTTATCATGCAGTTAACAAAAGAGCAACGCGTATTTGTAATCACAAACTTTATTAAGACTGGCAGTATTAAACAAGTACAAGATTTATTTGAACAACGTTTTCCAGGTAGGCACCCACCAAGCAAGCCCGCTATTTGGAAAAATGTTCGGAAATACCAACATGAAGGAACATGCTTAAATCTAAATAAAGGTCGTTCGGGTCGTAGGAAAACCATAAGAACAACAGAAAATATCGAAAATGTTCAGATGACACTTCTTCAAAATCCAAATGTATCAGTCAGAAAGAATGGGTTACAATTGTCAAAGTCAACATTTAACCGCATTGTTAAACATGACTTAAAATGGCATCCCTATAAGATGCATGTAAGACACCAGCTTCTTGAAACTGATTTTCCTCGTCGTAGACAATTTGTCGAATGGCTTCTCCATAAACCTGCTCGTTTCTTGGAAAACATTGTGATTGGTGACGAGGCAGCCTTTTTCATGAATGGAAAGGTAAATAGCCATAATATTCGACAATATGCGCCGCTGAACAACCCACCAGCATTCAACTTTGACACACGTATTTGTCAGCAGAAAGTGTCTCTGTGGATCGGAATATGCGGGAATGGCTATCTTGTCGGCCCATTGTTTTTACGACAATAACTTGAATGGTGCTGCCTACCTGAACATGATCAACGAACGGATCATCCCAGAACTCCTCCAGATTTACGGCAATCAATTCAATAGACTTTGGTGGATTCAGGACGGCGCACCAGCTCATAGACAGCTTGCTGTAAGAACAAAACTGAGAGAAAATTTTGGCAACCGCATTGTCGCGCTAAATCATGCAATTGAATGGCCCCCAAGATCCCCTGATTTAACACCGTGCGATTATTTCTTATGGGGATATCTAAAGAGTAAAGTGTATTCTATTCCACCGAAAACATAAACCAGTTAAGAGATAGTATCACACGTGAAGTCAATTTACTTAAGGAAAATCACCAGTTGATCAAAAAAGTTGTGCAATCAATGCGATCAAAGGCGCAACTGTGCTTGGAAAGAAATGGAGGACATGTGGAAGGAAACGGTGCTTAGAAAATTAAAAAATAAATTTGTATTACCCATATGAAGAGGTGTTTTTGTTATTAATGGATTTAAATAAATTTGTTAATTTTAAACTTCGAAGTTTCATTATTTTACTTCCTTGCGCAAACATATTTTTGATAGCCTCCACTAAAACCATTAATGTATCAACTTCGTAAAAGGAAATTTAATGAAATTTCCAGAATCGACAGATAAATAGTTGTTAAATAAAACATTTTTGCAGGACCCAAAAATCTCTAATAGTTTTTGAGTTATATTAATTCAAAGTACGGTTAACTTTTTTGTGGGACACCCGGTATATGTGTGTTATATGTTGTTGGACTCGGTTGTCCCCCCTCCACCCCCACTTCCCCCAGTTGGGGTACCTTGACTAACACTGCGGGCGTTGCTAAATGTACTGTGTCGTCTGTGAGGAAAGGAACATTATACAGGGTGTACATAAAGTCAGGATCTATTTTTGTGAAGCACTTGGAAATTATATGGAATTCAATCATAAAATGATAAAGTGGTAACATTTATTAAATAATTAAGAGTAGGATTCGACGTGACGCCCATCAGTATCCCTGCACAGCTCAAATCGTTCCGCAGCATTTCTAAACACATTCTGGAGCATTTGCGGGGTTATGTTATCTGCAGCAGTTCGTATACGTGTACGTAAGTTTTCAAGACTCGTAATCTTCGTCTGATAGACTTGCGATTTGATAAAGCCCCATGCAAAGAAATCTAAAGGGGTTAAATCTGGTGATCTCGCTGGCCAAGGTCTGTTGCTTCCGCGTCCGATCCAGCGATTTGGAAAACGTCCATTTAGATCAGTGATGCACAAACCCTGGCACGCGGGCCAAATGTGGCCCCCACGGGTTTTTTCAGTGGCCCCACGGGTCTTTTCAATTCAATGAAAAAGTTAGAATATAAAAGTGACCCAATTTATGACTTTTGAAAACGTTTTCTGTGAAGGGAGATGGAAAGTAAGTAGGCTAATACATTTAGTTATTTTCTTCGCTTGGCCCTCACATCAAAAAAGTTTGTGCACCACTGATTTAGATAATCCTGAACAATTTTGGCATAGTGACAAGGAGCACCATCATGTTGATAGACGACGGGGATAGGACTGTTAGTACCGTCGTCTATCAACATGATGGTGCTCCTTGTCACTATGCCAAAATTGTTCAGGATTATCTAAATGAACGTTTTCCAAATCGCTGGATTGGACGCGGAAGCAACAGACCTTGGCCAGCGAGATTACCAGATTTAACCCCTTTAGATTTCTTTGCATGGGGCTTTATCAAATCGCACGTCTATCAGACGAAGATTACGAGTCTTGAAAATTTACGTACACGTATACGAACTGCTGCAGATAACATAACCCCGCAAATGCTCCAGAATGTGTTTAGAAATGCTGCGGAACGATTTGAGCTGTGCAGGGATACTGATGGGCGTCACGTCGAATCCTACTCTTAATTATTTAATAAATGTTACCACTTTATCATTTTATGATTGAATTCCATATAATTTCCAAGTGCTTCACAAAAATAGATCCTGACTTTATGTACACCCTGTATATGCGGGCAACTGTACATTACTATTGTTTATTCAGTTTTTGTGTGTAATCTAGGATTAAAGACACATTACTCGTGATTGTTCAGTTCTTATCTCTCATGTATAATTTGACTTCTTTGTATGGTAGTGGTATAATACCTTCAATAATAACCTTGCATTTGTCATATCGATAATGATAATTTAAGATTAATACATACTTTAACTATTAATAATATTTATTTATTTATTATTAATTAAAAATAACTATATGTTTTATTTTAATAAGAGCCCAGTAAAGCCTAACGCTTAAGGTTCAAATTAAATAAAATAAATAGTCCAACTTCACAATTATTTGTCATTGTAAATTATAAACTAATGTATTTATTTTATTATTAATAAAAGTTATTCACTTCAATTCAAAAAATTAAAAACTATAACATATAATTCAATTCAATGTGCTAAGTACGGCCCCCCCCCCCCCCCAACTTCAAGACAAGACACCCCAAAAATTAGATAAAATAAAATAAAATACAATAATAATACTAATAATAATAATAATAATAATAATAATCTGCCAAAAATATAATATTAATTAAATAAAAAATACATAAAATCATCTTAAAAAAAGTAAAAATTAGTAATAACATGTAATAAATGAAAAAAATACACTCACCATTAGGGTCTCTTGGAGTTGGATTCTTAACCAGTGCCTTACCTCCGTCGTCGCGTTTTTTTTATATTTTTTAAAATAAAATTTTATTTATTTAAAAAAAAATATATATTTGGACTGCGTTAATCCGAAACCGCGCAAATAGGAGGCGCGTAAATCGGGGGGGGGGGGGGGGGGGGGGGGGGGGGGGGGGGGGGGGGGGGG
>JAJOZX010006111.1:0-135000 GCA_023014485.1 Bathynomus jamesi
AGTGATATTTATTATTAATATTACATGAAATTAATTAGTCTGTTGCATATTGGACAACTAAGCTGGTAATTATTTATGATACTAATTAATGTAATTTTACTGCGGTATTGAAATTTATTTAATTAATGAATTGTCAAAGAGAACGTAGTGTACACGTATCAGTTTTATAAATAAAGAAAATCAGTAACTGGGACTCGAACCAGTGTCATAGCCGTTTGGCGGCATCGCTCAAGTCGGCGTAACACAGCACGCTATCCACTCCCTAGATGTAGTGGATAGCGTGCTGTGTACGCCGACTTGAGCGATGCCGCCAAACGGCTATGGCACTGGTTCGAGTCCCAGTTACTGATTTTCTTTATTTAATTAATGAAATTAATTATGATGTGAAATTATTTCTGTGGAATTATTTAGTTTGTTTCTTTTCCAGGTGTCTACCAGAGCGAAACAGAAGTGTTTCTTATTGGCCAGACGGATGCGAACATCACATCAAGTGGCCTTCCAACTCAGTTGCAAGTACTCAAAAAGTACTTTACCACCAAAAGGAGCAAAAATTTGGAGTACTAAATGCCTGAACCTGTGCCTGGATGCCTCTCTCATATTTTGGGAGAGAGCGAGAATCCCCATGATGCGTCGAGATTCGGCCTTGAGGAAGATGGAATCCCTTCTCAAGGAATACGACCGGCTTGTGAAGCACAAGTCACATAAAGCAGAGTCCTTCCGAGTGAAGGAGGCGATGTTCAAGGAGGCAATAGCGAAGGAGATCATGGACATTGCTCATTCACAGGCTAAGGAAATGATGAAGAATCAGGAGGACATCCACTTTCTCGACATGCAGCGTGAAGATCCAAATTCCTGCAGCATGGGCCCTGTTGACATGAAGCTTCACTATAAGGAGATTAGGAAAAGGAAGAGGCTGGACAAGATTAAGGAACAACAGGAGAAGGCCAGGAAGGAACAAGGAGCTGCAGAAGATACGGGGGCTTTAATGATTTCAACTTCGTCAGAGACTGACTCAGATGTCGTTGACCCAACCGTGGAAGTTTTTCCATCCTCCTCCAAGGGAAATACCAAGAAGCGACGCAGGAATCTGATCTCACAGGATGTGACGACTACCTACGATCGGCTGAATATTTCGTACCGCGATTCAGCTATGTCGTACGCTGCACCGGCTAAATCACTAGGTTTTGACTTGGATGAACTGTCCATTTCTGCCAGTACCATGTACCGCACACGCAAGGCTCTCAGGAAGGTGGCTGCTGAAAGTTATCAATCCGACGAAGTTTGTCCTGGTCAGCCTCTTGTCTTGCATTGGGACGGTAAGCTCCTACCTGACAATGAGCAATGGAAGGAGAGCGTTGACCGGATCGCCGTCCTCGTCTCTGGCGACGGCAAAGAGAAGTTGCTCGGCGTTCCTAAGGTGACGTCCGGAACCGCCGGCGAGAAGATAGCGCGAGTTTGCTTGGATTTGGTCAAGGAACACAGGATGGAAGAGCGCGTGCGGGGACTGTCTTTCGACACGACAGCGTCGAACACCGGGATTCATATCGGGGCCTGCGTCCTGATTGAGAAAGGTCTTGGCAGAGAACTCTTGTACTTCCCCTGTCGGCATCACATCTATGAAGTCATCCTCAGCTCCGTCTTCAAGCGTGCATACGGCCCTTCAAGTGGCCCCGATATACCCGTTTTCAAGAGGTTTCAGGCACAATGGAAGTTCATCGACCGGTTGGACGTGCGGCCGTACGATTTTGCTCAAGTCAATGACTCTATGAGGGAACTGAGGGAGAAGTCAGTCCTGCTGGTGAGAGGGATGGTGAGCACGTCGCATCAGCGCGATGACTACAAGGAACTGCTACAGTTGGTTCTCATCTTCCTGGGAGAAGCAAAAAGTGGTGGATTTCCCTCTCAGAGCCCCTGACGCTTACCATCACGCTCGATGGATGCGATAGCCATCTACTCCTTGAAAGTAATTCTACTGAAGAAGCAGTTCAAGATGTCGAGTCACGAGTTGGAAGCTGACAGCCGTAGGTCTCTTCGTGTCCCTCGTCTACATCCGAGGTTGGACTCGTGCTGCAACCTCAAGCAAGGCTGCCGCAGTTGATCTGGAATTTCTGCGTGACGCGGAAGCCTTTGCATGTCGGGATATTCGTGTGTTAACGCTGCGCAAGAAGCCATGTCTCGACACCTATGGTACATCTCTGAGACTCTTATTGCCATGGCGTTCTTCGACGCAGATGTGGCAGATGAAGAAAAGGCTCAGATGGTCGTCAGTTTGGGTAAGCCCGCATCGAAAAAGGAACTCAAGCGACCCCAAGGGAAGAACGTCAGGAATCTTGCCTCGAAACACCTGGCGGAGTTTCGTGACAGGAAAGACGATGGCTTTCTTCCATGCATTCGACTTGGACACAGAATTCTTTGAAAAAGCCAGTTGCCGAGTGGACTGAAGTAGAGGGCTTCAAGCAAGCAGCAGCAACTGTAACAAAATCTCTGTCGTCAACGATCGGGCCGAAAGAGCCATCGCGCTCACCAAAGAGTTCAACTGTTCTCTGACGAAGAACGAAGAGCAGAAGCAGTATTTGCTCAAAACTGTGATGCAGCATAGGGCGAAATACCCGAATAAAACCAAGAAGGATTTCATGGACAAATGATTCGCAAGAAGTGGTTATGTTTTTTGTATCTTTGTGAAATGTGTAGTGAAATGGTACTCGTTTGTTGAATAAAAATTCATTGACAGATTTTTGTTTAATTTTTTCCGTTTATGATCTGCCAGAGCATCAAACTGGGGACCCGTAAACTTTAAACTATTGAATTAATACTTCGGTTTATCAGTTCCTCAGCAAATGGAACAAGGGGATCCATGTGGATTAAAATTTTTCCAAACTTTTAATTTATGAAACACCCTAATATATAGATCTATATAGATCTATATATATATAGATCTATATATATATAGATCTATATATATATAGATCTATATATATATATATATATATATATAGATCTATATAGATCTATATATATATATATAGATCTATATATATATATATATATATATAGATCTATATATATATATAGATCTATATATAATATATATATATATAGATCATATATATATATATAGATCTATATAATATATATATAGATCTATATATATATATATAGATCTATATATATATAGATAGATATATATATATATATATATATATATAGATAGATCTAATATATATATATATATAGATAGATCTATATATATATATATAGATCTAATATATATATATATATATATATATATAGATATATATATATATTATATATATATATATATAGATCTATATATATATATATAGATCTATCTATATATATATATAGATCTATATATAGATCTAATATATATATAGAGATCTATATATATATATATATAGATCTATATTATTATATATAGATCTATATATATATATATAGATCTATATAATATATATAGATCTATATATATATATATATAGATATTATATATATATAGATCTATATATATATATATATAGATCTATATATATATATATATAGATCTATATATATATATATAGATCTATATATATATATATAGATCTATATATATATAGATCTATATATAATATATAGATCTATATATATATATATAGATCTAATATATATATAGAGATCTATATATATATATATAGATCTATATATATATATATATATAGATCTATATATATATATATATATAGATCTATATATATATATATATATATATATATAGATAGATCTATATATATATATAGATCTATATATAATATATATTATATATATATATAGATAGATCTATATATATAATATTATATATATATAGATCTATATATATATATATATAGATCTATATATATATATATATATAGATCTATATATAGATCTATATATATATATATAGAGATCTATATATATATATATAGATCTATATATATATATATAGATCTATATATATATATAGATCTATAATATATATATATAGATCTATATATATATATAGATCTATATATATATATATAGATCTATATATATATATATATAGATCTATATATATATATATAGATCTATATATATATATATATAGATCTATATATATATATATAGATCTATATATATATATATATAGATCTATATATATATATATATATAGATCTATATATATATCTATATATATATATATCTATATATATATATATCGATCTATATAGATATATATATAGATCTATATATATAGATCTATATATATAGATCTATATATATAGATCTATATATATAGATCTATATATATAGATCTATATATATAGATCTATATATATAGATCTATATATATAGATCTCTATATATAGATCTATATATAGATCTATATATATAGATCTATATATATAGATCTATATTTTATATATAGATCTATATATTTTATATATAGATCTATATATATATATATATATAGATCTATATTATATATAGATCTATATATATAGATCTATATATCTATATCTAGATCTATATATCTAGATCTATATATCTAGATATATATATATATATATATATAGATCTATATATAGATCTATATAGATCTATATATAGATCTATATATAGATCTATATATAGATCTATATATATATATCTATATATATATATATATCTATATATATATATATCTATATATATAGATCTATATATAGATCTATATATATAGATCTATATATATAATATATATATATATATAGATCTATATATAGATCTATATATATATATATATATATATAGATCTATATATATAGATCTATATATATATATATATATATAATATATATAGATCTATATATATAGATCTATATATATATATATATATATATAGATCTATATATATAGATATATATATATATTATATCTATATAGATATATATATATAGATCTATATATATAGATCTATATATATAGATCTATATAATATATATATATCTATATATATATATATATATAGATCTATATATATAGATCATATATAGAGATATATATATATATATATATCATATATATATATATATATAGATCTATATATATATATATAGATCTATATATATATATATAAGATCATATATATATATAATATATATATAGATCTATATATATATATATATATATAGATCTATATATATATATATATATAGATCTATATATATATATATATATATAGATCTATATATAATATATATATATAGATCTATATATATATATATATATAGATCTATATATATATATATATATATAGATCTATATATATATATATATATATAGATCTATATATATATATATATATAGATCTATATATATATATATATATAGATCTATATATATATATATATAGATCTATATATATATATATAGATCTATATATATATATAGATCTATATATATATATATAGATCTATATATATATATAGATCTATATATATATATATATATATTATATATAGATCTATATATATATAGATCTATATATATATATATATATAGATCTATATATATATATAGATCTATATATATAGATCACTGACTCATTAAAGTAATTGTAAAAGTATTTATTTTTTATGTATGCTTAGAAATTCATTTATAAAAAAATACAGATTATTAGTTTGTTACGTTACAACAATACAAATAATAAATTACAATTTTTTATGTTACGATAATACCGTCAATTGGACTATTTATTTTATATAATTTAGCCCTTAATATTAAGTTCAGGCTTTACTGGGCTCTCAGATTAATTAGAGATAAAGCACACGATGTGCAAGTCATGTTTAAGTTATGATTAATGTACAAACAAACTAATAGTGGAAGTACAATATATATTAATCTTAAGTTATTAACTTATTATTTTAGATAAGAAACAAATATAGTTATTATTGTAGATATGATGATATTGATAATACAGGAGAGAGAGAATTGATAGTAAGACGAGAAATGAACAAATAACAGTAATATACATTTTAATCCTAGATTTTTGTTAGTATTCCATTATTAATCGAGATTTTAACTTGGTTTTAAACGAATTTACGTTTGAAATATTTTTTAATATTAACATTTAAATCATTCCATAGTTTCAGTCCACTGTAAATGGGTAATTTTTTGACATGACAATCTAATAATTACAATTTTATTGTTCTTTGCTACAAATATAATATAATAGGCGTACAAAAGGTATAGAGAGAGTAACATATAATAATAATAATTAAATATATATATACACGGCGTCCGATAAGTCCGGCATCATAGGAGAAATTCATATTTTTCTATTTCTACAGGCCATAATGTCTATGCTCGGGATGTCAATTTCCCGTCCACCATTCTGTTCAGTGACGAGGCTGTTTTTTATGGAAATGCTGAAGTAAATCGACAGAACACCCGCTACTGGTCTCAAAACAACCCTCACTGGTATACCTCTTCAAAGGAACAAGGTGCATCTCGGGTGATGGTATAGTGTGGCATTCGGAGGCACCTACCTACGCATGCTCAAGGAAGAAGCATTTCCCAGTGACTTGAACGAAGAAGGAAATTTCCCAACATGGTTCCAGCAAGACGGCGCTCCTGCACATTACAGCAGTAACAGCACCCAAGTAAGGGAATACCTGTACCAACAATTCCCTGGTCAATGGATAGGACGTCGAGGGCCTGTGGAATGGCCAGCTAGAAGCCCGGATCTCACGCAACTAGATTTTTATCTCGGGGGCCACTTGAAAGCGCTGGTATACGCAGAGAAAATTAGGAGTGTTGAACATTTGCGGCAGCGCATTATTGGGGCATGTAACACCATTACTCCTGACATCATTCACCGTGTGCTTGCTGACTGGGTATCACGTCTGAATTTGTGTATTGAAAACAATGGACGACATATTGAGCACGTTCTGTAAATAAAAGCTTTTGTTTTGCCTTTTTTTATTATTTTTCCTATGATGCCGGACTTATAAGGGTGTCCCAGAATTAACTATCTATTTCAATGAAATCGGACAATTTTTTTTAAAAACACTTTTATTTATGTTTATCATGTTTAATATGTGTTAAAAATGTATAAATTTCTAAATTTTTGTTCATAGTTTTATTTTCACTCTCTTTCAGAACCCTATTAACAATGAATACACAAGAACGCATCTTTGTTGTAACATCCCGTATCAAAGGAATGCAATGTAATGAAATCGGAGAAAAATTTACAAGAAGATTCCACAGAACCGGTTCTACAGACAAAGCGATTCGTGAACTTGTGAACAAATTTAAAAGAACTGGATCCGTACACGACGAGGTGGGAAGAGGACGCCCAAGGACAGCACGTAACAGTACCGAACGGGTACGACAATTGTTTGAGGATGAACCAACAACTTCGGTTAGGGAGGCCGGTCGAAGACTCAACATATACAAGACAACAGTTCATAGAATCTTGCGTTCGACACTGATGAAAAAGGCTTATCACATTCAAGTAAATAAAGTTTTGACTTATGATTTATAAATCTTTGTTTTTGTATCATAATTTAGTAATAAACAAAATTATGTCAGTTTTTATTGAATTTGTCCGATTTCATTGAAATAGATAGTTAATTCTGGGACACCCTGTATATACAGGGTGTCCCATATGTTAATGAGAAGTTAATGCATTCCTAAGCATATGTAACGTAGTAGAATAGAAAATATAAAACAGTAGTAACAACAGCAACAACAATAATAATAAATAATAATATATAATAATAATAATATCAATATTACAATTTTTAATTGTTTTTATACGAGTTGGTGCACATCAGTTGCTACAGGAAAACACACACACACAACTATATATTCGGACAAATGGGACGGTAATGTTTTCATATATTTACATAGCAAACAACTGCCATTAACAAGTAAATTTTATGCTTTATTGGCAGAATGGAATTGTATGGTAAATCTTGATAGATAATGCAGAGTAGTGAAATTATGTACACTACCTTTAAAGATATAGAGGCAAAGAGAAAAGTACATGGAGATTATTTGTTGTAAGCTACGAACATATGTTTAGAAATACATACAGTTACGATATTCCGCTAAGATTACACATTCATGTAACTACACATAATTACATATAGGTATTCAGCTGCTAAGATTATACCTTCGTATCTATTTGGATATTAGACGCTGAAATATAATTAAATATTATATAATTAATATAGAAATATTAATTACCTTCCTTATTCAGTATCTTGACAGTCTTAGATGCTTTAATAAGCAAGGTTATTAATATTTCGATATTTTAATTATAATATTTAATAATTATATTTCAGCGTCTAATCTAAATTGAGGAATACCATGCTTTGATCTATTCCTAGTTTGATATGAGTAAATTTATCGATGCGTTATAAGATATTTATTTAACCATTGTAAGTTAATGATTTTGTTTTTACACTTGTAAATGAAAATACAATGTGCCACTTTGATTTTGAATTGAATAACCTGTATTAATAAATTAAATAAATTAGTTCTACAATTTACAATGAAAAATATTTGTGAAGCTGGACTATTTATTTTACTTAATTTGGCCCTTAAGCCTTAGGTTTTACTGGGCTTTAGTTAAAAATAAAACATTTATTTATTTATTAATAACTAAATAAACATTATTAATAGTGAAAGTATGTATTAATCTTAAATTATCATTATCGATATGACAAATACAAGGTCATTATTGAAGGTATTATACCAATACCCAGAGCTGGGCATTTGCGGCATATTTTGCGGTACTGCGGTACTACCGCAAACCGGAACCGCATAACGCAGTACCGCAAAGGATCGCTGAAAGTACCGCAGTACCGCTACCGCATTCAAATTTCCGCGTACCGGTTTGGTAGTTTGGTAGTACCGCAGTACCGCAAAATATGCCGCAAATGCCCAGCTCTGCCAATACCATATAAAGAAATCTATTATACACGAGAGACAAGAACTGAACAATCACAAGTGATGCGTCTTTAATCCTAGATTACACGCGAGAAGTGAATAAACAATAGTAATGTACATTAATCCTGGATTTTTATTAGTATGCCATTATTAAATGAATTTACATTCATAATATTTTTTATATCAGCATTTAAATCACTCCTCAGTTTCAATCCAATGAAAATGGGTAGTTTTTGAGATGAAGACAATCTAAATTGAGGTATAACACGCTTTGATCTATTTCTGGTCTGATACGAGTGGATTTCTTGATGTGCACTATTTAATAGTTTAGCTTTTAAAGAATGCATTTGACTAATCATCGAAATCAGCAAGAGATAACCTTATTGCACGTTTCTAGATGACAAAGATACTGTTTAATTAAAGCGTTGTCAGTGGAATTCCCCCATACGAGGTTGCAGTACGTTATAAGGGTATAATGCAGAATTAATGAAACCTGTTTAGGGACTACGTGTCTAATTTTAAACATTATAGAAACGCTCCTTGAAATCTTTTTTGAGATATAATTTACATGGTCATTCCATACAAATTCTTGGCCAGCATTACACCAAGAAATTTTGTTACAGCACATTCCTTTACAGCGATTTCAAAATTTTCCTTTACTATATAGTTTTTTAGTGATAATTATAACCGACTCGCAGAAAAATAAATTAATAAACACTTGCAGTAAGTATTTATCTCCTTGCCAGAGTGCATCCTCTCAATATTATTATTTCATTTATATATTCTGTTTTCCATTCATATTTCATATTTGAAACAAACTTATGAACGATTCATTATTCATAAGAAATAAATTTTAAAAAGTGTAAACAAAGATACGTTGGTCTTTAAAATGGTCATTTACTTTAAATAATTTACTATTTTAAAATTAATCCCACCGAACCTCACGAAAGTTATTCACGAGAAAAAAAATTAGCAAAAGAAAGTAAAGAACTCGTTTGACAGTTTGGTTTAAGAGCCGAGATGACAAATGCGTCTTCATCTCGTGTTTTCCCGTTATAATTCTGACCACAATAATTCAAAAAAATCCAAAATACAATAAAGGCAAGGGGACTTTGGCACTAAAATTCCATCTCCTACATTATATATACGAGTTAAAAAACACGTGCGAGACTCCTTCGTTGCCTTCTAGTCAATAAATCATATGAAATGGAGTCGTGAATCATAAGTTAAGCGCCAAATGGTCCTCACAAGCAGATCTTTCCGAAGATGTTGCCACTAATGCAGGTTTCAGCTAAATTTAGAAGAATTGGTGGAAATCGCTGGTTTAACAGCTATTTCTTTAAATAATGTCATGAAGATAGATTTAAGACAACTCTCCGTCGAACGAGATTTATTTGAGTTGAAAAAAATAGGACGGCATTAAATTATTGTGGGTTGTAAAGGTAAACTTAAAACATAAATTATATTTCTGACTTTATTATACAGGGTGTTTCTAAAGTAACCATCTATTTTGGTGAAATAGGGGGATTTTAAACAATTGTTATATTGGCATAATGGTATGTGCATTGTTATACAAAATTGATGTATTTATAATATTTCAATTGCTTTACACGATTTTTTGTTAATTATTTTATTTTCAGACCCATATCATTGATGATGAATGTGCAAGAACGGGTTTATGTAGTAACATGCAGGATAAAAGGCATGAAGTGCAATGAAATTAGAGAAAAGTTTGAGAGAAGGTTTCGTAAAACAGGCCCTAGAGACCAGGCTATTCGCGAATTAGTAAACAAATTTATGAGGACTGGATCTGTGCAAGACGAGCGTAGATCTGGACGGCCAAGATGATCTCACGAAAGAATCGAATCTGTTCAAGAAGCATTCGAAGAGGATCCACAATTGTCGATTCGGAGGGCATCCCACAGATTAGAAATTCCACAAACAACGGTTTACAGAATTCTACGTTATGATTTAAAGAAAAAGCCATACCACATTCAAGTGTTCCACAACTTACAAGAAGATTATCCACGAAGAGCAACAATGTGTGCCGAGCTTACAAATATATATATATATATTTTCATGTTTTAAAGGTGTTTTTTTTATAATTCATATTATTTCGCCAAATAGATGGTTACTTTAGAAACACCCTGTACTACAATGTATTATTTAACTTTAAGGTAAAAATAGCTCATTACATATTGTTTCTACCTCGTGGTGTACGGACGTTTGTTTCCGCTTTGTGTTAATACCAAAATAACTAGTGTTTATAAATTCAACGTTAAATTCTATCCTATAGCAGTGTCTGTATTAAGTATCAGTGAATACGCCGAAATAATTTATTAAGCGAAGACCGGTGGCATACAGCGTGCACAAAGAAAAACAACATATGGAAACAAGGTAAAATTATTACACTACTCAAACCAAACAAAAAATCCAACAGAACCAGTTTCCTATAGACCCATTACTTTACTATGCAAACCTTCCAAAGTAACAAAGACTAATCTTACGAATCACCAACCCACACATACCACTATCGCCTACTCAACATGGATTCAGACCTCACCACTCAACCACGACATTACTCACTAACCTCACGCAGCACATCATGGATGGCATCAACTCCAGACGACCAGCTCAACGTACACTATTAGCAACATAGACATTAGTAAAGCATTTGATGCTATCCCACGCTTCCCTATCATAAACAAAATACTCAACACAAACATGCACAATAACACCAAAAGGTGGCTGAGCAACTATCTTTCAGGAAGATACTCGAATGTCACATTTAATGGCAAGTCATCCAAAAACAAGCTTTTTCCGAACGAGGTCCCTCAAGGCGCTGTTCTCTCACCAACACTGTTCAACTTATCCATGCCTGACATTCCAATACCCATAGATAACAAGTTTACCTCATCATCATATGCAGATGACATCACTCTAACATCCACCCACAACAACATCGACACTGCTATAAATAACCTACAAACATACATAAACAGTATACAAGACTGGCTCACACACAACAGACTTAAAGTACAGTAACGTCCACAAAATCAACCATCACCTTGCTTACGAGCAACACAAAAGAACCCCCAGATAACTCCACAGCTTACACTAAACAACAACATTCCACACACTCACAGGACCAAAATACTTGGGGTCACATACAACACATCATTATCTTTTGCAAACCACATTCAGGACATTAAAAACAAATGTACGTCAAGACTTAACACGCTCAGGGTACTAACAGGCACAAACTTTGGACACCAGCAGGAAACACCATCACTCATATACAAACAATATATTCGCTCAGTTATGGACTATGCTAGCCCATGCTGGGCACCCATTATCTCAAACACACACAAACACCTTACAGACAATACAAAATAACGCACTTCGTACCATTACAGGATGCATTCAACACCAATAGAACACCTGCACACAAACAAAAATACTGAAAGTTAGGGAACATTTAGACATGAGAGGAACACAATTCATGGCAGCAGCGACAACTAACCCACAACACCCTTGCCACTACATGTACAATCATGCACCGACACCTCGCACCATTAAGGTAACGCCACACACACACATTACAACCAAATACTCCATTCCATACCACGCCCCCACAGACATCACACAGTACAGAAAAAACACACACACACACACACACACACCTAACCCACAAAGCACTGACACGACTCGGTCCGAATGCGGTCCTAGGTGCGAAGCCGCCACCCATAACAGGTCGAGATCAGCCTGAGCAGATCGGATCGAGTTAACTTAGCACGATTCCGATGGGGACATCACACCAACTTACAAACATATAAACACAGACTAGACAACTCCACAGACGACACCTGCCACCTGTGCCAGGACGCACCACAAACAATTGAACACGTTATGACAGACTACCACAACATAGAACACAACACATCATCACTAGTGCGCTAAACATTTGGTCCACTCTGGAGAGGGCGATCGGTTACCTGCGTGCCACCGGCTTGCTCGATCAGGGTGGGCTGATCGGCTAACCAACAACAACATAAATTGAAAACAATTCAAACGAAATAACGGCTTTCGTGAGATTTTTCCAAGAGACCTGTAGAAGAGGAAGAGGACCATAAACGAGAAGGTTGAGATTTCACATACGAAATTCGAGAAGCAGAAAGTAAATAAACGAAATAAAGAAAAAAAATGGCAAAAAATACGAAAAGTTGCGAGTTGCTGTAAATCCCAAAAGTTTAATTGAGTTGGATAATGTTTAATGGAACCAGCGGTCCAGCTCTTCAATTGCAAAAATGAACTAGACCAGAGGACGGACTTAAAATGCATTCTGTACAACACATTTAAACATTACGAATGCATAAACTTAGATAAAAAAAAACAGGAAACTGATGAACAGCATAAATTCTAAAAATCATAGGTTTTTATGGCTTCGTGCGTCAAGTACATGGAAAACAACAGGAAATTAATACAAACGAGAATGGGAATATTGAAACAGAAGAGTCAATTGCAATAGGTTCACTGACAGAAAAGCAGGAAACGTCAGAAAACGCCGAGATAAATGAAAATGGGATTCAGGACACGGAGGAAACACACTAGAAAGAGGTTAAGAAGAAACCTTAGACGAAGTAATTTCTCTGCTGTCACCCAATATGAGACATAAAACTGTCCCTCCTGCAGTTATCGGAAAGACCTTTCGTTTTGCCAAGTTTTAACTTCTGCGTTTAAGTTAATTTGTCAACACTTTAGCGTACCTTTTTCAGGAAGAAGAAAATGAGAGGATTGTATTTGAATTTGTTATACAGAATTTTTGAAAGTTTTTAGGTAGAGGACGTTAGGATTAGTCACGTTATCGCGAATCCAATGAAAACAATAATTGATAAATTTTCCCTTTCAATCTTATTCGAATACTCTTTGAAAGAGGAAAGAAAAAAAATAAACAGTCATCATACGAGGAAGAGAACTGAAATTGGTTGGCGAGTCACAGGCACAAAATATAATTGAATTCATGGTCGGAACTTTAATCACACACACTAACACAGGCATTTCTAAAGTTCACAAAAATAGTTAAACTGACGCGGGCCAAAGGGTTTCTCGGCGCTTCAACTATCCACTTTCATCAAAAGACGACGGAGCACAGCTTCGGTGACGTTCCGTTAATGATTTTCAGTCTCATTCCTCTTGCGTGACTCGCGTGATTGTCTTGGTGCGACCCTCTCTCGCTGACTGACTGGTCCTTCCTTACACGACTATTTTACATAGAAAAGAATAAATTTTAAAATTTATTTAGCTTCTCAAATTAGGTACACATGAATAGTCCTATTATCACCGAAGGGCTACTTTCTCAATGGATGACATGGCAATTTTTGGAAAGAAATTCGAGAATGTTCAATATATCAATGTGCAATTCTGTTACATTATACACTAGCTGCTTACTTCCATATACTATTGAGCTAAAATGTGGTGTGTGTGTGTGTGTGTGTGTGTGTGTGTGTGTGTGTGTGTGTGTGCTTGCTTGCTTTCTTCGGAACCGTGCACAGCCTAAACGGCACATCGGAAAATTCTGCAACCACCACCAACTGATAGCCCATGAGCTTCTGATGTGCTCTGTGAAGTTTCCCAGTCCTAGGTCACAATTACTGGGTCCGAAGGCCCCAGCACCGCAATAAAACTACAGAAAATAACGCATCCGCGAAATCTTGAGCTTCACAGTGCTACCCGCCCGGGGGTAGTGGGGGGAGTGGGTTGGAGGTAATGGTGTTTTTTACTTTTGTGTGGAGGGAGCGGGTGGGGTAATTGGGGGAGTGGGGGTAATGGCGTTTTTTACTCGTGTGTGTTGGGGTAAGGGGTATGGGGAGTGGGGGGGTAATGACGTATATAGCAGTATATGTCACAGTGCTACCCGCCCGGAAGGCCAAGTTGGACAACGGTCGCGAGCGATAGTGAGCTACCGCTTGTTACGTCCTATTTTGGGAAGTTCTCTAGTTTTGCTAAGTTGGATTTTTTCTTAAGAGTTTATAATGATCTACCAAACTTTACAAGAATTTAGACTTTTATTCCTGGTTTCTTGACCCATTACTAATTTTTAACGAATTACTGAGAATTTACATTGGATCTTTATTGCTTATTCTTTCTTTAAAGTGACAGATATAAGTGCTTTGAACAAAACATTGAAATTACCCTTTACTAATTACTTTAATTCCTCTCTTTTCGCTGCAATATTTTTTCACTCTTTTACTATCGCTATTATAACGGGCACTGCTCTTCTGAACTCTCTAACTGCATGCTTACTCCTTTAAGGAGAGCTTGCAGTACCATACTTTCTATACATTCTCATCCATTTTTCAAAACTAACGCGAGGGTTAATCGGTATTCTGTCTTTCATCTAATCAACCGGTCAACTCTTGAACAATCTTCCTCGGTCCATCTTTCCCCATGTCTATGATCTCCAACATTTTAAACACTGTCTCCAGGCATCTCGAAACACTGGACCCTGATTTTGGCTCTCTCCCCCTCTTTCTGTGGGGATGGGTCGTTTTCGCGGGCATTCGCCCTTGGCCCCTCCTTGCTGCATAAGAAAATAAATATTTCACGAATCTAACTAATTTCCTATAACATTTTATTATCTTATTAACTTATGAAGGGTGTCCCCCCGCCAAGATTTTTTTAGATTAACCTTTTAGATCTTTGAAATAATAATAATAATAATAATAATAATAATAATAATAATAATAATAATTATGGTTAATTATTATGGTAACAGAATTGGTAGCGACAGCCAGCTAATTTTAAAGCCAAGCTGGGTTAGGCATATCAG
Organism: Bathynomus jamesi; assembly: GCA_023014485.1. Taxonomy (NCBI): domain Eukaryota; kingdom Metazoa; phylum Arthropoda; class Malacostraca; order Isopoda; family Cirolanidae; genus Bathynomus; species Bathynomus jamesi. The sequence continues at coordinate 15,788 of JAJOZX010006111.1, forward strand.
CATACGTGGAAGACCCTTATTGTCTCGGAGTTACTGAGGCAACTAAGGCGAGCCTATTTCATAGTTTTTCATACGAGAGTAGACCTTCAGTTTACAAAATGTTAACCACGCCCCTGTTTCGGCTTTGGACCTACCTTTTTATAAACACTGTTCCGATTCTTATCCGTTTTTAATTCACACGAGTTTACCACAACCACTGGGAATGATACAATTATGCCTACATTACAAATTAGCTCCTTGACGGTGCCGCTAGTCCGAACACATTCGTTTACAAAATGTTAGTGACAAACTTCACAGTCGCTACTTGACCCATACACAACTCACAATCGGGTGGGAAACACGTAAAAAAATGTTTACTCGAGTCAAGTATGAAACGAGGGAAAAAAATATATATATATATATATATTCACTGGCTTAGATCGAATTTTCTTTTTGTCTCCTCGAGAAATCCTACTAGATTTTAACCTTTTTCCGACACTCGTGACTCCTCTCCCTCTCTCTGTGACAAACTGTCCTCCACTTCCCTCCGTTCTTCTTGTATGCTCTCTTGTTTCGTTTCGATCGTGGTTTCCCAGCTGGGATTGCATCTCCAACCAGAATGTTTTGGGGGCTCTCTCACAATCCTGGAACTTACAAACAATTTTAAATACATTAAGAGTTTTACAAATTCCTAACTTTTATATTATTTAACTAACCTATTTGACAATATTAAATTATTTTTATATTTATGTCAGGTACTATCTGAACACTAGACTATTTACGAATGCACGATTGGATGAAATAGAGGTGTGGTCTTGCATGATTGGTGTTTTCACACCACATTAGTTGAATAAAACGTCACGTGTTCCAGTAGGATCATGTTGAGATCTGTTCGGATGTTTTTACGTGCTAATATCACGTACCCTTTATGGGATTTACCAGAGGCCTATTTAGAATTTAGATCACACTTTTCAAACCCTCACTTATGTTTTTCATTCGTCTCACACTTTGTATTATATATCTATACTTATAATAAAAGGACACGTGTGCGTGTGTGTGTGTTCCAGCCATAACTCCAAAATGGAAGCAGATACAAACATGAAACTTCACACACATATTGATTAGGTCCCCAGGTTGTGCAACTGGGTGTTAAAAAATTAATAATTAAAATTACTGGGCCTGAAGGCCCCAGCACCGCGATTAAACTACAGAAAAGAACGCAGCCGTGAAAATTTTGAGCTTCACATTGTGTCAATATTTCTGAATCTTAGGTTTTCATGACTAATTATTTGGTCAATAAAACTATAGAAAAGAACAGTCATGAAAATCTTGAGCTTCACATATAATTAAAACTAGAGGAGCGACACGGCGGCGTTGCCAGGGTGGATGTTGAACGATATATATATATACACATCGTTTCTGTACAAGTGAAGCTAAAGACACTCTTTCGTACTTTCTGCAGTAATATATACGGTCAGCAACTCTGGGTGAATTATAAAAAAGATTCTAGCAGAACCCTAAATTTGCTGTACAACAGGTCTTTTAGACTCTTATATAAATTACCCCCGAGATGCTCAGCTTCGCAAATGTTTGCTACCCGCAATGTCCCGAGCTTCCCGGAGGTAACAAGACGTGCTCAACAGTCTAATGCAAAGAATTAAAAAATCAACCAACCCGATCATCCAAGCTATCCATGAGTCCTGCCATTTATCCTCTAAACTATGGACTTCTTTGTACGAAAACGTCTGTCTGTAGCTCCACTTAACTTCGACAGTGCAGTATTATTTCTAATCAATTGTATATATTTTTATCCTTAGTATATGAACTGTCATTGTATTAATATTTGTCATATGGACTATAGTCTGCCAATAAACCTTTTCATTTTCTTTTTTTCATATATACTGCAAACCCACAGGTTGTGGGTTTGCAGCATTCATTCATTTCACGTGTTTAATTGTGAAATTCATTCCATCTATATATATATATATATATATATATATATATACACACAGTGGTTAATTTGGGTCGGAACGCACCGGAACGGCGTTCCGGCACTTATATTTGGTCTACCATTTCTTTTTGTATAAAATATTTTTTGCACCGAGTCTCACTGAAATTATTTAGTGATTAATAGCCCCTTTATTTACTGTATTTTGCTTACAACTGTGCGATGTTTAGTGTGAAAAAAAGTCTAATGTGTAGTGCTCTTGCACGAATGGATATAATTAGAGATCTATAGGTACTTCCATGCGTATTTTTTCAAGCATTTTCCTAGGCATTCTGTATATGTCTGACATTCTATACTGAGTAAACACATTGATCAGAGCATACTTTGTTAAACTGAAATATTTCTAGAATTGTGGATCTTATGAAACTGGAAATGTGCGATTCGATATTGATTCTATCAGTTTCTATGTAATACGCTGTTATTTCTTTGTTCTTAAGGTTTATTAAATTGTGAAATTAATCAAAGAAGAATGTGAAGTGAATACCTAAAATAAATATATTTCACATACTAAGTGTATGAAAACATTGGATGAGGTCTGTAAATGAAACATCGCCATGAAATACCATCTCAGAAACACCCTGATTGAAAATTTTCTTGGGGGAGAGCACCCAAACCCCCCAGAAGGAGGGGGATATGACCTCCTGCAACCTCCCCGCGTTCTGTGCACCGTGCCCCCTACGGGTCACGGCGTTACTGTGCGCCTCGACCGCTGCGCGGACTCGGTCGGCTATTGCGCCAACCTCTGCTTCCGGCTCACTAGCATTCCACCACTTCTTTTGTCCCATAAGTCCGGCATCATAGGAAAAATAATAAAAAAAAGGCAAAACAAAAGCTTTTATTTACAGAACGTGCTCAATATGTCCACCATTGTTTTCAATACACAAATTCAGACGTGATACCCAGTCAGCAAGCACACGGTGAATGATGTCAGTAGTAATGGTGTTACATGCCCCAATAATGCGCTGCCGCAAATGTTCAACACTCCTAATTTTCTCTGCGTATAGCAGCACTTTCAAGTGGCCCCAGAGATAAAAATCTAGTGGCGTGAGATCCGGGCTTCTAGCTGGCCATTCCACAGGCCCTCGACGTCCTATCCAATGACCAGGGAATTGTTGGGACAGGTATTCCCTTACTTGGGTGCTGTAATGTGCAGGAGCGCCGTCTTGCTGGAACCATGTTGGGAAATTTCCTTCTTCGTTCAAGACACTGGAAAATGCTTCTTCCTTGAGCATACGTAGGTATGCCTCCAGTGACATGTTCATCGAAAAAGAGGGGGCCTATGATGCGATCCTTCCAAATGCCACACTATACCATCACCCGAGATGCACCTTGTTCCTTTGAAGAGGTATACCAGTGAGGGTTGTTTTGAGACCAGTAGCGGGTGTTCTGTCGATTTACCTCACCATTTCCATAAAAAAACAGCCTCGTCACTGAACAGAATGGTGGACGGGAAATTGGCATCCCGAGCATAAGAAAAATATGAATTATGGTTTGTAGAAATAGAAAAAATATTAATTTTTCCTATGATGCCGGACACACACACACATATATATATATATATATATATATATATATATATATATATATATATATATATATATATATATATATATATATATATATACACACACACGGTATCCCATATCATATGCCCGGTTAGGTTAATTGAACGCCCTTGACGATTCGTTAGGTTAAGTCGTGATAGTTTCGTTAGTTTATAGCGTTCAACATCCACCCCGGCAACGCCGGGTCGCTCCGCTAGTAATTAATAAATCCCTCATTTTTGGCAAACCCAACCTTTTTACAGGGGAAATTTCACATTTTCCACAAGGTACCCGCTGCACAACATTGCAATATCATGAATAAAAACGAAAGCACACGAAATATTAAAAAAATCACGGGGTAGGGAAGAAGTGATGCCAGAACAAAGGGGAAAACAATTGAATCTCAAGGAACTCCGAAAGAATCTAAAATACGGACCATATGCGAATACTACAAATCAGGATCGTCTAAATATGGTTTTCGATGCATGTATAACCATCGTAAAAAAAGTTACCATCCTTCTATGTGCAGACATTTAATCAGAGAAATAATGTCTCAATATGGAATACACTTATTTTCACATTAAGGTTACACAAAGAGGAGGAAAAACAAATGAAGCCTCAAGTAAAAGTGACAACACAAGCAATGAAGGGCAATTTTTAGAAGAAATGAGAATGATAAAAGAACAACTGTCCCTTATGATGACCAAACTTCGCAGATATATGTACACCAACAATACATACACCACCTACCTGTCAAACAACATCAATAGTTAATTCAGCACCCACAATAGTACCAAGGGGCACATCCCCAATACTCTAAAGTGCAACGGCTAACCCAATAACACCACCGACAAAATCGACTGGATACCGACTAACATTCAACTCTGCCAAACACAAAGCCTATTAAACCTTTAAATATACCATATACAAGGTATGTACAGTTTGTACACTGTCAAAACACATTACAAATTGTAATACCTACAAACTCTAGCTCCAGGGCCAGACACATTAAGTGCCATGTTTCTGAAGAAATGCAGAGAGAGTATAGGCAAGCCACCATACTTACTCTGAAGGGAATCACTCGACATCGACAAATTTCACTCCCATTAAAGAACTTGAACATTGCTTCTTTATTCAAAGGCGGTAAACGGAGCAATACCATAGAACTATCGTCCAGTAGCTCTCACCTCTCCACCTATAAAGTGCTTTGAAATTGTAATTAAAGACAAAATTACTTACTTCCTACAAGGAAAGAACTACTTCAATCCGAGTCAACATGACTCCAGGGCTGGAAGATCATGCCTATCACAATTATTAGACCACCAATAGAAAATACTAAAAACATTGTATCGAGGTCGAAGCATAGATGTAATATGTACTGATTTTGCTAAAGCCTTCGGTAACTGTGATCATGGAATTATAGCACACAAACTTAAGAATACAGGAATTACTTGAAAACTGGGACGATGAATATTTAATTTTCTAACCAAAAACACAAATAGTGGCAGTAAATGGAGTCAAATCTGAAGTCTCAGAAGTTGTCAGCTCTGTCCCACAAGGTACAGTATTAGCTTCTTTGATGTTTAGAATAATGACTGCAGACATTGATACAGATATTAATGACAGTATGGTATCGTGTTTTGTGGATGAGACAAAGATATTAAAGTTAATATCAAATGAAGGTGACATAGAAAAATAACAAAATGACACCGAAACATTGTTCAGGTGGTCGGAAGAAAAGCAAACATCATGCTAATATTATGGAAGAGTTAAGTCCTGCCCATAAATAAGTATTCTTCAGTACTCATAAGCCCATATAGAATAATAGACATTGCAAACGTAGAAGTCGTGCAAAGGACTTTTACGTCTAAGATGAAGAATACTGGTTTCGACTACAAGCCCCTAAACTTTGATCCCTGGAAATACGACGTGATATATTATATATATATATATATATATATATATATATATATATATATATATATATATATATATATATATATATATAACTGCCGAGTATGTTGATGTTCCTCAAGTGCAACGAACACTTATTTTGTTTTAAGTACAGTTAGCTGCTGAAAAATGTCAAACTATAAATTTGCGAATAAATTATGAGTAAATTTTTCAATTGTCACTTGATAACTTCAGAATCTTTATTCTTGAATGTGAAAGACAGAGCTTAGAAATTAGGCATTACACAATACTGAATACATGCAAAAACTGCATATCGTCTCGGTCTCGGCCATGGTGGTCTCGACTACATCACTGGAAAATACTCGAGGGATGTGCTCTAAACTTTAGAAATGAAATAGCAACACACTAGAATTAAAGAGGAGAGATATTTTTGACTGTCCCAGCTGCGGTGCGACAGGGTCCCATGAAAGCAAAATGGAAAATACCCTCAGAATACGTGAACCAAAACTCTCTAGCGTGCTGCCGAAAAAAACCGAGGAACCTCCTGCACACAAATCTGAATAACCAAGAATCAAATGGACAGGTTCTTGTGCAAAGTCCCTGACCAGCCATGCGTAGCTGACTACGAGGGCAGGAGGAGAGTGGAAACCAACTCTTTCGAGGGGTTAACTGCAGGTCGGTCGATCCTAAATCGACCTTCAAAGATAGATAGAGATAGATATATACAGTGGTGGGCACCGTTAACCAAAAAGTTAACTTCGTTAACCGTTAAACATGTAACGGAAGTTACCGATAAACCGTTAACTTTTATTATAAAAAAAATGAAAAACACAATATATATATAATTTAATTTTCCCTCTTCTTCTCGTTCTCCATTTTGTCCATGAGATGCATGTTGCCCTTCATGAAAATTAGCATATCAAAGTTTTCGGGAAGTAATTGCACTGAAATCTTCGGTCTTCACAGCAGAGATACTAAAGAGTAAACAGCCTTTGGCGCCACACGCTCACATTTACTTCTCAACGCCATTATCATCTCATAAAGAAACTAATTCACATTGGGACTTGAAAGTACCGGCAGGATCAACCGGGTAGAAAAATAATTATGGAGATTTTAAAGATGTGGTACCTAGAAGTACCGCCAGGACATAAAGGGTTAAGGTGAAAACGCTCCCATTGTAAGACATCAATTGACTTAATTTATGTCATCAAAGTGACATGAGAATTGAAATCTTACCTGATCAGTTTTATGGTTCTTGAAATGTATCAAGGAGACTACTAATAAGGTACTCACGGACATATTATAAATATACATGACTTACATGACAACGATTATTTTTAAATATTCACTAGCACAAACATGTTGCGCAAGAGACAGACTGCAAATGAAACGAATGTAGTTATTTGTTGTAATTGTTACATATATATTATTGAAAGTGCCTTAAAATGCTCGTGATATTTCTTGAAAGAAGTTGAAACATTCAACTCAAATGGCAAATCTTTCCGCCTGATTTTACAGTCGACCATGTTTTGCTCAAACCAATGCCATAAATAACTACCATATTTGGTAAGACAAATTGTGGCGACGGAAACAAATATATCGCCTGATTTTGCACTGCGGAAATGGAAATTCGTTCATCACTATTAACAGTGGCGGATTAATTGCGCACCTGCTCAGCACTGAAAATAATATAAACTTTTAAACGTTTATTTATGAATTTTTTGGGTTAACGGACTTGAGTTAACGGAAGTTAAATGTAACGGAAGTTAATTAGTCCGATAATGATTTTCAAAGTTAACTTAAAAGTTAAATCGTTAACGAAAAAGTTAACTTCGTTAATTAACGATTAACGGTTTGTGCCCAGCTTTGGATATATATATATAATAGTCATTATGCAGAAAATGACATGGCCTGAAGTTAAATTCAAAAACACATTTTTCTAGTGTTTTGGTGTGCTCTGTTCAAATACAGTATAACCATTTCTCGTGCAAATGAACAGAAATACGTGTTTGGGCCATGCAATGACAACTGTATTTCTGTTCATTTGCACAAGAAATGAAGGTCATATTCGAACAACACCAAAATACACTTGAAAAAATGTATTTTTGACTACATTTTATGCAATAAAGCATACCTAACATGTTCATGTTACGAGATCTCGTAAACGACGCATTACCACAGGAAATGTTCAAAACACCTCAAAATTAACCAGAATTTGCTCTCGTCATTTTCGTTTAAACTAACGAAAATATCACGACTTAACCTAACCAATCATCAAGGGCATTCAATTAACCTAACCGGGCATTCAATTAACCTAACAGGTTAATATTGGTTATTTCACCTAAATATCTTCTGATCCTTTCGTATTAGGCGCTCACTGTCACATTTCGGACCAAGTTAAGGATGAGAGAATAACGACGTAATTGATAAAAACATCCAATGCTTTGTCTTCATCTAGGGCACATGACGAATCAAGTTCTCAAAGTCGAAACCACACGAACGGCACGTCATAATTCTATCACAAACACCACGAAATTGAATCCAATTAAAAAAAAAAAAAGTCGCAGAGTAGCGAAAAAAGTAGCCCAAGATTATACTCGTCAGACCAAAAATGAGTGTATTTATATATATATTATTAGTATCAATGTCCACCATTATTATTATTATGCATTTGCACAAAAAATGAGTGACAAATTTGAATAAAGCGACTAAAACTACCTCAAAAAGTTTGATTTACAGGTCCAGCCCATGTCATTTAATTATATATATATATATATATATATATATATATATATATATATATATATATATATATATATATATATATATATACATACATACATATATATATGCGCGTGTGCATATACAAAATTTAACCCTTACCAGGATTCGAATCCAGGCTTTCTGACTCGGTAACCTGGGCGGTGAATGAAATGGGCGGTGAATGAAAGTTAATCTGGCGACATTTCCTCAGCCAAAGTAAACCCACAACGCTCTCACGTCAGATGTATTTTTACATTATTAACTCCCTAAGTTGGAGCCAATAGACAACATTTAATTTAAATGTTTCTGGCTAACGCGAGGGTACTATTATGTGGAAATATAAACGCATAACCGCATTTTTGCACCTACACGCACACGCACACACACACACGCACACATATATTCCAGTAAATGATGCTCCGAATTAGCTTAGTGAAAAAGTGCTAAAATAGCGTTTGTTAAAATATTCTTAATTTGGTTGCGGCAAATACAGACATTTTTCACAATGAAAAGCTTGTCTAACTTCTATTCCTTCATTTGAACTCATTTAATCCTTTTCATGCTCTTTAATTCGAAAGTGTGCATCTATGCAACTCTATCCTGAAGAGTATTAAAAGCACTCAGACAAAAAATTTGGACCTAAATTAAAATGGCGTCCAAACAACGCCGTACAAGGAGCAATAAAAAGGAAAGACAGTAAAAAACACACCCTATTAAGGTTCTTATTATGTTCTTCTAATAAGGAAAGAAGGCAGACAGCGCCAATATGGCGGCGCGATATTTTCTGAAAATATTTGGAGAGGAATGCAATTGGAAATCTTCGAGTAAATTTTTTACAACCAGAAAAACGTTTCAGTAAAGTCTTACAAGAAATTTTTCGTTTTTACATTTAATGCCAAATTTAATTAAATGAAATGTGTTTCAGTTTTTATATCTCTAAAACAAAAGAATTCGGATGATATTAAATGCTGTATATTTATTGTAGATACGAGTAGAATTATGAGTTAGATTGACGTCAAATTGTAATCGCATTCTTATCTTGTTAAAATTAAATGAACGTTCGTATGAAACATTTTTAAAAATTATGAGAATATAAGAAATTCAATTTGTTAAAAATCGAATCTCGCAAAACAGATAAAGACTACGTCTACCTTTTGTTTATTTCATATTTTTTAATCTTTTAATATCACATATTTTCAACACATTTCTGGTAAACAGACTAAGCTTACAATTTCGATATTAGTGAAGAGTATAAACTAAATACGATATGTCTCTGACCTAAAACGCTATCAATCTTCAGTTGCATACCAACAAATAGAGTGGACGAAATAGCGATTTTTGGGTGTTTTTAAAAGTTTTCTAACTAGGAAGCTAATTACGAGTGACTTTGGTTTTCAAATATATATATATAATTACTTAAAAGTCTTCTTATAATACTGAATATATTTTAATTACTTAAACTTAAGTGTACCATCGAGGCCCGAACTCTAGGGTGGTTTTTGGAGTTTTTAAAAATTCATAATTTTCGTCGTTTCCTAACTAAACTATTCGGATCATCTGAAGATCAGGGCCCCCAGCCTTCTTTAGTTAGTTTTATAAGACTAACGAACGAAAATATCACGACCTAACCTAACCAATCGTCAAGGTCGTAGAGTTGACCTAACGATTGGTTAGATTAGGTCGTGATATTTTCGTTAGTTAGCCTTATAAGGCTAACTAGAGAAGGCTGGCGGCCCTGATCTTCAGGTGGTCCAACTATTCATTTCTAAGCCTACGTCCACTGGGAGACGTTTTTCCTTATTAAATTTCTTGTCGATTGATAATCATTACATATTTCTACATAAATTCCTTCCAATTATAGAAGGTTGTCAAACTTCGGCCTACGGTAAATTACGCCCTCTCCAAAGCTAATTTATGGCAAATAAATTAGGCTTGGTACTTAAAGATATTTTGTTTGACGAATATTAGAATTTTTTACGTACTACAACAGGAATAAATGTTGTTGAATTATCCTAATTAGACGGTTACTAAGCTACCAATTGGGTAGAAGAAGAAAGGAAAAAAAAAAAAAACCTCAGAAAAAGTTTTGTCCCGCAGAATGCGGGACAAAATCTAGCAACCCTACCCTATTATTAGTATTGAAGGTTAAGCTAGGTTTGTGATGTTTGGTTGAAAGGGTTTATTTATTATCTAATTTTAGCCTCATGGTTCTTAACTTTAATGCGGGACATGCAGTACCCAATTTGAGATGTTTGGCAGAAATTTACCAGATCTGATGTATTATTTGTCAAGCTAAAATGTTAGTTTTAGATCTAATTATGTCACATTCTAGATTAATAGTACTTTTATAAGGCGTATTTGCATAACATTTCCTCTTTTCTATAATATTTGACACTGCCAAAGTGGAGGTACTGTAAAGTCATGATAATAGGCAGTTAACTGCTGAAAAATGTGTCAAACTATGAATGTGAATAAATTATGAGTAAATTTTGCAATTGTCACTCGATAACTTCTTTAGAATCTTTATTCCTGAATGTGAAATAGAGAGCTTAGGAATTAGGCATTACACAATATTGAATAAATGCAAAAATTGCATATGGTCTCGGTTTCGAGACCTTTTTCCTGGTCTCGGTCATGATGGTCTCGACTACATCACTCAGTTATACTGATTTCGGAGCTATTGAAGAATAGGGACCCCAGGCTTCTTTAGTTAGCTTTATAAGGCTAACTAACGAAAATATCATGACCTAACCTAACCAATCGTCAAGGGCGTACAGTTAACCTAACGATTGGTTAGGCTAGGTCGTGATATTTTCGTTAGTTAGCCTTATAAGTCTAACTAAAGAAGGCTGGGGTCCCTATTCTTCAATAGCTCCCCGATTTCTTTACATCTCTCTCGTTACTTTATCTTTTTTATTTGCGTAAAGATATTCCTTGGGTAAAGTTCAAAATTTTGTGAGATTCAATTTTATCACCACAGCTTTTGTTTATGTAGTCAGGCTTTGTAAAATAATTCGTCTATTTAATTATACTGATTTCTTTATTTTTACATCTTTACAGAACCTCCAATCTTTCAAACAGAGTGCCTGGGCATCTCGAAAAACTTAGACCTTAATTTCGGCTCTCTTCTCCTTCTATTGAGGGAGGGGGTGTTTTTGCAAGCGTTCGTCTTTGGTCTCTCCTTCCTGCGTAAGAAAAATTTAAAATTTGTTGAAAAGAACTAGTCAAGAGTGTGTGTGTGTGTGTGTGTGTGTGTGTGTGTGAGAGCACACTCAAATGAGTAGGTAGGCAAACCATGACAACAGATAATGTATGGACTTGTGTGTCAATATTGATATAAGTTAGATTTTTTAAACTTTTAGATTACTCAAGAAATATTTACGACAGGGCATAGAAAGAATGGAGAGAGTGCAGCGACGGGCTACTAAGATGATTCTTAAACTTAGAAACTGACCGTTTAGAAATGTTAAATTTATTCTCACTTGTAAAAAGGCGTATTCAAGTAGATTTAATCCAGGTGTTTAAAATAATTAAAGGTTTTGACGATGTCGACGCCGAAAACTATTTCACCTTCAGAAATGCAGATACAACTGGGGTAATGGTCTCAAATTAGTGGGTAAACATTTTCATTCTAATGAAGCTAAACATTTTATCTTCAATCGCATAGTTAATTTGTGGAATGGATTGCCAGCCAACGTAGTTCAAAGTAGTTCTGTTGAATCATTTAAAGAGAGACTAGATGCTTATCTTGCCTTAAACCTCCAGTTAGAAGAATTTGTTTGCGGATAAAAGTATTGTAGAATTCTCACTCTGATTCCCTCCTCTTTACTTTAAAATCTTCACTTTATCTTTAAATTTCTTTCCTTCCTTCCAACTTCCCTTTGCTTTGCTTTAAACTTTCACTCGTCTTTAAATTTTCTTGCATCTTTTAACCTCCCTTCTTAGACAGCCTCGTAGGACCAGCCGGTCTGTTGCTCTTTGGTGTCCTTTGTATTCCTTAGATTAAAAATATGATGTAAAAAATTATGGCTAAAAATCATGATTATATATGATTAAAGTAAACAAAAACTTAAATTAAGGATGATTTTAAGTTAACATTTACTCAACAAAATAATTCTATGGGCTCAGGTCTCTGTAAACATGCGGTAGCTGGAAATAGCCAAGGACTGTGTTTAAGCCAATCGGAGGCGGTCAATCAGCTTTTAGGAGAAGAATTTTGATAGGTTTTATGAAAGGATTAGAAAGTGGTCTTAAGGAGAGAAAAATGGGGAGAATTAGATGGAACGATACACTAGTTCGTAGAATGGAAAAAGTAAAAACGTGTGGAACGAGTTTGTGACAAGGGAATATTTCGGGTAATCAAGGATGGGGCGAGTGGATCGGATTGGATCGTATCGATTTTATTTAGATAACGAATTTTAAAAAATTAAAAGAATTTTGAAATAAGGGAAACTTGGTTTTGATACAAATTTTGGATATCCAAATTGGGAAGTTTTTATGATTAGGAGGGAAGGCAATTGCCAGTATGGGCTGATAGCGAAGAAAACGATTTGGGGAGAAATGGTGAAGTTAAGAGGTAGAAGAGGTAATATTCGATGAAGCTTATATATAAAAATGGATAAGGAACAAGCGCTAAGATGAGCTCGAGAATCTTGCTCCTGACGGAGGTGAGAGGGACGTTTTGCCTTGGATGAAGGTGGACTCGGGAATAAGAATCCTGAATGAGGACACACACTCCACCTCAAGTGATGAATGAATTCCGTGATTAAAAGTTGAATTTAAAGGATTTAAGGGTACAAAATGAGGCTTTGTCCCACTTTTTGAGCAAGCAGGAGTCAGTGTCCAGCCAGCGTTTAAACCGGTATTTTTTTTTTTATTTAATTTCCTAGAATTATAATTTCGATGTGGATTCTGGTGCCAGTTAGTCGGGTCTTATATGAAGTTACACTGTACAAGATTATATAATGTTATACAAAATGCAATGTTATTTATACTGGGAAGAGATATTGTAAAGAAAATTTATTAACAAATAACACTAAAGAAAGCTAATAGGGATACTAAAGTTAAAACATTTGGTAGTTAATTTACAATTATAAAAGAAGTTAAAAGTTATCATACTGTATTTAACGAGGGATGTACCGAAGCTATGACGTTACTTTCTCAAAGAATCGTTGCCAGAATGATTTCAAGGTTGCTAAGCAATTGGAATTTGGAAGCTGACATTCGCTATTTATGACTCTTGCTTGTTTTACAAAAATAATTGAAATCCATTGTTATATTCGAATATAACTAATCTTTATAACAAATAATTAATTAATTTATCAAAGAAACAATGGAACAGACAGACAACGCTAGATAAATAAATAAAAAGTAAATGCAATTGATAAACTACTGGATTGATAGATTTTACATACAAATTACAGAGAGGTATAAAAGGACCATACGGATCACTTGAAGATTAGGGCCCCCAGTCTCAATTACCAAATGATATCTTCGTTAAAACTAACGAAAATATCACGACTTAACCTAATCAATCGTCAAGGCCTACAGTTGACCTAACCGGGATTTCAATTTAATTCATTATAATATTTGGTACACTGTAAAACAAAAAACAAGAATATATGGGAGCCCTGATCTTCAGGTGATCCACCATACGTTACAACAAAAAACTTAGTATTAATTTCGTGAGAAATCACTCCATCATTATTTCAGTAACTAAGTAAATTATATTATATTCAGTATGATTAGTACAAAGTGACCAAGTAGCATTTAAAATATTAGTATTAAAGTATAGTATTTAAATTAACAATATACGTTCATTACAACAATTAAAGGATCACCTGAAGATCAGGGCCCCCAGCCTTCGTTAGTTAGCCTTGTAAGGCTAACTAACAAAAATATCACTATTTAACCTAACCAATCGTTAGGTCAACTGTACGCCATTGACGATTGGTTAGGTTAGGTCGTGATATTTTTGTTAGTCAGCCTTATTGGGCTAACTAACGAAGGCTGGGGACCCTGATCTTCAGGTGATCCCCATTAAATATTGTAATTAAGATTAGTTAATTAAATAACAGTAGTTAAGGTTAATACTGATAATTATTATTTATTGATGGTTAACTGTATATATCCTAAAAATAGCATTAACAATATTATATTTATAGGTCAAAATAAATTAGAAAATCAATAGAATATTTCTAAGGGAATTTCGCTAAATATTAAGTTAAGTCATAAATTTACATTAGAACATTAAATAAAATAAATTTAATTACTTTGAATGCAGTGAGTGAAGGAACAAATACGAGGTAAGAATGAAAATATGGAGATCAATTTATACTTACGTTCATGTAGAAATGATTGAATATACTCCTTCAGTGACAGTATTATAAATTCAGTTTAAATAACACCGGTCTGCATGAAAATCGATTTCTTTATTTTGAGTTGTGATTCTGAAGCAGTTCGCTGCGCTGAATTAAAAAATGCTACCAGTTTTTTTCTATCACCCACAGTTTTAAAGTTATTAGCAAAACAATTTTGGGGCGTTTTGTAATTTTTTACCTTTTTTATCTTTAATTAATTTCGTTTCTTCATATTTTTCAGATAGATAATTCTAACATTACGTCTTTAAAATTTTAATAATGGCTTCTAGAGGATGTACCCATAGTCCAGACATATTTTGTTATAGGGTGTTTCAAAAGTCCCTCATTATTTTTAAAATTTTATTAAAATAGCATTTACAAGAGGAACCGAATGACAATTTGGTTGCTGAGTCTACGATTCATGAGAATTTTGGTGGCATCAAACTTGGCTTCATAAGTCTACTGGAAAGTCACTGGTACACCTCAACGTGGGCACCGTCTTTTTCGAAACAAGCGAGCCACCGCTTTACGCATTCTTGGCCGACATTGGACAACATTTCGGGAGTAACAGAAGCACACGCATTCCTGATCCGTTCTTCTAGTGTGGGGAGGACTCGCGGCTTGGTGGCGTACACTTTGCTCTTAATGTAGCCCCACAAAAAGAAGTCGCATGGGGTAAGATCAGGCGAGCGAGCAGCCCATTCGATGGGACCACGGCGACCAATCCACCGATCCGGGAACTGCTTATTCAGAAATGAGCGAACCTCACGCGAGTAATGAGCAGGGGCACCGTCTTGCTGGAAAATGACTTCTTGCATGTCAGCTACAGCTGACAGTTGGGGGATGCAGAACTCCTGAAGCATACGAAGGTAATTGTCTCCGTTGACGTTCACGGAATTTCCATCTTGATCCCGGAAGAAGAACGGACCAATCAGCCCAGCTGAGGAGATGGCACACCAGACGACCAATTTCGGCGTGTCCCTTTCATGTTCACGGATCTCCGCAGGATTGTGAGTGTTGTGCTGATTGACGCGACCAGAAAGGTGGAAGAAAGCTTCGTCGCTGAACCACATGTGCTCCAGGATCGATGGGTCTCTTTCGTAGTGATGCAGCAGTGTCTCACACATCTCCACCCGGCAATCGTAGTCTTGAGGTTCCAGCTTCTGAACCACCTGGATCTTGTACGGATACAGCTTGAGACCACGCCGCAAAATCCGTTGGATAGATGTCGCGCTGATGTTCAGTTCCGCAGCAGCTCGCCGAATGGACTTTCCTTGACTCTGAGTAAACGCCTCACGGACAGTTTCGACATTCTCCTCACTCCGCCCACTTCGAGGTCTTCCTGATCGTGGTTTGTCCTTTACGGATCCGGTCTCCATAAACTTCCGGTGGGTGGCGACGATGGTGTTCCTATCCGGTGCATAATGCTGTCCGTAGACTGCCCGGAATCGTCGCTGCACTTCGACCACAGATTGAAAAATCTCCTGCCATGCAGCGATTTTACACCTCTGCTCTAGAGTCGGCATGGTAGCAGAAGAAAACGGAGCAAAACTTCAAATGTAGACTCAAAATAATTCTCAACTACTGAGTAAGAGTTTACCACAAGATGAACGTCGTTGGTCGATTAGCTGCAAAGAAAATTGAAAATCAAATTAGTGAGGGACTTTTGAAACACCCGGTATTTGTGGTCGGTATGTTGTAAAACAAAGGACAAATGTAACGACCTTCATTAAGAGAGCTTATCATGCTTATTTTGGAATTAATTTAGGAGATCAAGACAAAAGTTGGGCTCCACACAAAGTTCGTCTTACGTGTGTTGCGGCACTAAGGAATTGGAGCAAAGGTAAGAAGAAAAGTTTGCCATTTGGGATCCCTACGGTATGGCGCGAGCCTAGAAACCATACCGACGACTGCTACTTCTGTTCTTGCAATGTTAATGGTTATAATGCAAACAATAAAGAGAGCCTTCAATACCCAAGTCTTCCATCTGCAATAAGGCCGGTACCCCATGGTCTAGAAGTTTCTATTCCCCGCCCACCCGAGAGCTTGGATCAATACAATTCAGATTCTGATTCAGCTCCAAATCCAGACAATGATGATGTTTATGAACAGCCAACAGCTGACCGAGATCCTCCTAAACCATTAACCCAAGCCGAACTAAATGACTTAGTCAGGGATTTGAATCTGCCTAAGGACTCTGCAGAACTTTTGGGGTCTAGATTGCAGGAGAACAATTTATTGGCATCCGACACATACTTCGCTTGGTACAGAAATCGTGAGAAAGACTTCGTGCCTTTTTTCGAAGAAGATGGTCCCTTGGTATTTTGCAAGGACATCACAGGATTAGTGTGTAAGCTAGGCATCGAATACCAAACCAGTGACTGGAGGTTGTTTATAGATTCCTCTAAAACCAGTCTAAAAGGAGTGTTACTGCACAACGGTAACAAATATGCATCAATCCCAGTGGCCCATTCTACTCATTTAAAAGAGACCTATGACAACATGAAATTGCTTCTGGAAAAAATTCAGTATCAAAATCACAGATGGATATTGTGTGGGGATCTCAAAGTCCTTTGCATGTTACTTGGGCAGCAATCAGGATACACTAAGATGCCATGTTTCATCTGCGAATGGGATAGTCGAGCACGTGACCAGCACTGGAAGAGGAAAACTTGGCCTTCTAGAGAGAATATTACCCCAGGATCAAAGAACATTTTACATGAACATCTAGTTGAACCAAATAAAATCCTCCTACCACCCTTGCACATTAAGTTAGGCTTGATGAAGCAGTATGTCAAAGCATTGAATAAAGAAGGTGAGTGTTTCAAGTACATTTGTTCAAAATATCCAAAGATTAGCTACGAGAAAATAAAGGAAGGTGTTTTTATAGGTCCTCAGATTAGAAAGTTATTGACAGACGATCATTTCCTGAACACAATGACCAATAAAGAAAAAGAAGCATGGCTTGGTTTCAAAGATGATGTTGAAAACTTCTTGGGAAACTACTAAAGCCAAAATTATGAAAGACTGGTGGAAAATATGCTTAAAAAGTTTTGCGCCTTAGGCTGCAACATGAGCCTGAAAGTTCACTTCTTATTTTCGCATCTTGACCGTTTTCCCGAAGATCTCGGAGATGTCAGTGAGGAGCAAGGGGAACGATTTCACCAGGACATCAAAACCATGGAAAGAAGATATCAAGGAAGATGGCATACAAATATGATGGCGGATTACTGCTGGTGTCTGCAACGAGATCAGCCTAACGCACAGCATAAGAAAACATCAACGAAGCACCGGTTTAGTCGTCATTAGTCAGATCTACCTTCGTAGTCTTAAGTCTTTAGAATAAGTCCTGAAATGTTTGCAAGTAAAGAAGGTAAATATATTTTGTTTCTTTGTTATTTTTTTATTCTTTCATAAACAAGCAATATGCTTGTCCAAGAGCTAGGAGCTATTTAATTCTGCTTTAATTAGGTTTTACTCTATCACCTAAAGATTTCGTGCTACAAGGGGTGTTGTAATACCTCATCTGTCCCCAAATGTTAACCACCCATTGATGGGAGGGAGAGAGTATTTTGATGGGAACGGGACTGGTTGTTATATATATTTACCCTACATTATTATGTAAGCGTTACTGTAGTCTATAACAACAAAATTTATGGTTTAGCATGTGCAATCCAATGTTGGTCTCGATAAGATGGTTCACATTTGGGGATAAATGGGGGATTTATGACACACCCTGTAGTAAGAAAACCATACGTGATAGGGAAAAACTAACTATATTTTTGAGATCAGCGCACTCAAATTATATAGAATCACCAACTAGTTTGTAAAAATCGATCGACAAGTTTCCAAATGTGTACTGGTGTAATCTGTCACGAGGAACTATTTGAATGATGAAAAATAATGCATTACTGGAGTACAATCAAAATCGTAAAATACTTCATAAAGGACATTTGTGGTAAGGATAATATTATAATAATGATGAAAACTCTTATTGGCAAAAGACAAATCCCATAAAAATGTAAAGTATTTATCAACGTAATAAAAGATAACCAATTAAACAATAAATTTAAAAAACAAAAAAGGACTACTGTAAGAGTGTTGGGTTGGGTAGAGTCTCGACAAAAGCCCCCTGGACAAAAGCCCCTCAAAATGCAAAATAGAACAAAAAACCCTCAGTTAAAGTGCAAAATAGGACAAAAGCCTCCATTTTTTTTTTTTTTTAATATTATTGTTCGTGTGCTATGAAGTAATCCTAAACAAATATTATAATCTTTGTCTATGTTGATTCACTCTAGTTGATCACTGTTTTGGCTACCTGAATGGTTAGGTTAGGTTAGGTTAGGTTAGGAACGTGCCACAAAGGAGCATCACCAGCGTTTGAAGAACCTATGTCTGGAGAATGAGAGGAAGACCTTGGAGGAATTTCTGAATGGTGTAGGTCACAGCATTAGGTGGAAGTAAAATGAACTTTAAATGAACCTTAACACTTAATGAACTTTTTAATATTGTGCTTTATTTGTTTGATTTTACCTAGATATGGTATGATGTTCCTTTTATAATGTTCATTTTTATGGTTGTGTAAATAATTTTGTGCTCCTGTAAAATAGTGAGCTATAAATTTATAATGTAAGTGTTAATTTGTGCTACTGTATAATACTTACAAAGCTGACTTTGCCTAGATAAGGCATGATGATCCTTTTATAATGTAATTTTTTATGGTTGTGTAAATATTAGCGTTAATGTGTGCTACTGTACAGGGTGTCCCAGAATTAACTATCTATTTCAATGAAATCTGACAAATTTTTTAAAAACACACTTTTATTTATGTTTATCATGTTTAATGTGTGTTAAAAATGTATAAATTTCTAAATTTTTTTCATAATTTTATTTTCATAATTTTTTCATAGTTTTATTTTCATTCTCTTTCAGAACCCTATTAATAATGAATACACAAGAACGCATCTTTGTTGTAACATCCCGTATCAAAGGAATGCAATGTAATGAAATCAGAGAAAAATTTACAAGAAGATTCCACAGAACCGGTCCTACAGACAAAGCGATTCGTGAACTTGTGAACAAATTTAAAAGAACTGGATCCGTACACGACGAGGTGGGAAGAGGACGCCCAAGGACAGCACGTAACAGTACCGAACAGGTACGACAATTGTTTGAGGATGAACCAACAACTTCGGTTAGGGAGGATTATCCAAATCGAGCAGCAAGGTGTGCAGAAATTGTGGATCAAATCGAAAATGAAAGTTTATTGGATAACATCTTATTCAGTGATGAGGCGACTTTCCACACGTGTGGTAAAGTCAATCGACACAACTGTCGTATCTGGTCCAATGAAAGACCGTCTGAAGTCATAGAATGGCAGAGACTCTCCAAAAGTTAACGTGTGGCTTGGAATGACCAAATCCAAAATTTATGGCCCATTCTTCTTTGCGGAAGCAACTGTAACAGGTACCGTCTACCTTGATATGTTTCAGCAGTTTCTCGAACCACAGCTTCTTGATGATGGCATTCTTGATAATGTTGTTTCAACAAGATGGAGCACCATGTCATTATGCTCTAATTGTTCGAGAATACCTCACCAGACGCCTTCCGAATCGGTGGATTGGACGTGGAGGACCTCGACCTTGGCCTCCGCGTTCTCCGGATTTGACACCCCTGGATTTCTTTGCATGGGGTTTCATAAAAACAAAGGTTTATCGCCAAAAGATCAATAGTTTAGCTGAACTTAAAGAACGCATCCAGTTGGCAGTGCGGGAGATAACACCTGAAATGCTTCAAAATGTGTTTCGCAGCGCTGAGGATAGATTTGAAATTTGCAGAGATACAGACGGTGCACATGTTGAAACTTCTCAATAAAGTTTTGACTTATGATTTATAAATCTATTTGTTTTTGTATCATAATTTAGTAATAAACACAAAATTATGTCAGTTTTTATTAAATTTGTCCGATTTCAGTGAAATAGATAGTTCATTCTGGGACACCCTGTATAATACTTATACTGCCTTCCTTATTGCAGTCTCATGATATAATAAATGTAATATTTTACATGTCAGAGAAGTGTTCATAAACTGTAAATAATAAAGAATAAAAATAATGATTAAAAAAATTCTTATTTTTTCTAGGGGGCTTTTGTCCTGCATTAGGGTAGGGTAGGGTAGGATAGGATAGGGTAATTGTGAAAGTTGAACATGCTTGATAGGTGGAGTGTGAGACAAACTTGGTGTGGATGATTTGACAGTGAGCAAGGTGAAATATAGTAATGGCAGTTTGGGGATGATTCGTGCTTGTGATCTGAACAAAGGTTGGAAGCGGGAAATTCAAGTTAGAAATTTCAAGAAAGTTGGATATTTAAAAGTTTGAGTTGTCGGCATTAAATCTGTGGTCACTTCGGGTAATTTTCTTGTCTTTTCATGTTAATGTATATTTTTTTGTTATTAATGTGTGAATAACTTAATTATTTACTGTTAAATTATATACTGTAGATTATGTTGAATTGTGATTAATATTTAGTTTGTTTTTCTTTTAATATAATTTGAAAGTAATTTATAATTGTGATTATTGTACAGGGTACAGTGGTGTCTGAACATTGCCTATAGTGCAAGTATTGAAGCCTCTATACGAGGTAAGGTCTACTTGAAATTATTTACTAAAAGAACTTGAAATATCGAATGGTAAGTGTATATTTTGGAATTTGTCTATCATTGTTCCGATGGGCTTCAAGTCTGGAATGTGGAACTACGCTTAGGTTCGGCTGGGAACCTGAATTCCTGGTAATTAGAATGGCCGTCTACAGGAGCTGAACTTGACGGTTAGAACGTTTTGTGGCCCCAGTTCCGAGGTTAAATGTCATCAATTGGGAAATCTAGGCAGGATTGGAAACAAAGCCTATCTTTGCCTGTCCATCTAAATCACTTGCAACAGCGGAAGTCAAGATTAACAGTTTTGGGACACCACTGCGACTGAAACAAGTGAAGTGATAGTTTACTTTAAGTAGGAACGGAGTCCCGACAAAAGCCCCTCAGTTAAAGTGCAAAGTAGGACAAAAGCCTCCATTTTTTTATATTATTGTTCGTGTGCTATGAAGTAATCCTAAACAAATATTATAATCTTTGTCTAGGTTGATCACTGTTTTGGCTACCTGAATGGCTAGGTTAGGTTAGGAACGTGCCACAAAGGAGCATCAACAGCGTTTGAAGAACCTATGTCTGGACTATGTGAATGATAGGAAGACTTTGGAGGAATTTCTGAATGGTGCAAGTCACAGCATTAGGTGGAAGTAAAATGAACCTTAACACTTAATGAACTTTTTAATATTGTGCTTTATTTGTTTGATTTTACCTAGATATGGTATGATGTTCCTTTTATAATGTTCATTTTTATGGTTGTGTAAATAATTTTGTGCTCCTGTAAAATAGTGAGCTATAAATTTTATAATGCAAGTGTTAATTTGTGCTACTGTATAATACTTACAAAGCTGACTTTGCCTAGATAGATAAGGCATGATGATCCTTTGGTTCTTTTGCATTATCCTCCCAACACTAATTTTTTTATATAATGTTGGTTTGGTTTTGGTACTTTATTTTCCTTCCATTATAAAAAAAAATTAGTGTTGGTATTAGGTTAGGTTAGGTTAGGTTACGGTAAAAACAGCCCGCCGCAGGCGTTAGCCGTTATAAAAAAAAAAAAATTAGTGTTGGGAGGATAATGCAAAAGTACCGATCCTTTTATAATGTAATTTTTTATGGTTGTGTAAATATTAGCGTTAGTGTGTGCTACTGTATAATACTTATAATGCCTTCCTTATTGCAGTCTTATGATATAATAAATGTAATATTTTACATGTCAGAGAAGTGTTCATAAACTGTAAATAAAGAATAAAAATTATTAACAAATTTTTTATTTTTCCTTGGGGGCTTTTGTCCGATTCGATAAATTATTCTGTGACCACCACATTGCTTTTATAACCCATAATAACGAAAAAAAAGGAGGACCAATAACACTACAGTAATAAAAAAAAACTACCCAAAGCTAGTACTAAAAATGTTTGTCGACTACAAACTATAACAAACAAAGGGTCCAGTGTAAAGACTCAGTTTTGTAAAAAAAAATCCAAAATGTTATAACGAAGTCGTAATGCATGTACAAACAAAAACCGTTGAGCAGAGAAGTTTTACACGAACCAACACTACAAACACAGACTATGCAGAAAGAACCAGTTCCTTCAAGACGTTCAAGTCAGGACTCGATATGGAAGAAAACAAAATAACTGGATAAGGCAATGCTTCATCAGTTACAAGGCTTTGATGACGAATGCTTAGACCTTATAGTGTATGATTTCAGGTACCACAAGTGTATAAATGCTTATTTAAATAGGCGACCCAAGGCCTCCGATAGTATTGAAGCTTTAAGTTCAGTGGCTTGTGTCAAAAATAGATATGTCCAAAGAGGATTTAGTATTTTATATATCTCATTTACGTTATATGTATCGAGAAAACCTGGTTAAGAGATAAAGGTGTTGAATATGCTCTTCTGTACAGTTCTGCTAATTTAAAGAAAGAGTTAAGTACTATGGTGAACAAATTATGATTGTTCCTCAGAAAGGTACATAAATGTGATATGTTTCTCAAATTTATCCATTACCAGTTTTCATGCAAAAGTCAAGAAACTGAGCAACTACAGAAAAAAGTGTATGCTGAGGAAAGCAATATTGAAGAAAATTTAGATTCTACACCTGTTACAATCATTCAATGCTGTAAAAGCCATTCGATGGCAACTGAAAAGCTAGTAAACAAGAGAAACAAAAAAGGGGACAGTTCAGAGAAGGCACGCTGGATAATGGTGAAATTAATATGGAAATTTCCTATGAGTCAGGACTTAAGCGAATGCCAAAGAATTTATATAATCATCATGCCCGGATGCTGACTGATACGACACATGAACTGGGCCCCTAAGGAAGGGTTCAACTCAACGAAAATCATCATGAGCAAGTTCTCAATGTAACATAAGATATATCTGGAGCAATTGCCAGCATCCCAACCCCAAACTTGTTGGAACTGCAGTTTGCATATACAAGCGGACCCGCAGGAGAGAAAATGTGATAATGTTGAATAGATTTGGAAACAGTTCGGCTATCAAGATGTACAAAGGTACACTTCAACTATAGCATCAAAAGCAGATCAAGTTGAAGCAGATGGACACTTTATACCGAAAAATGTTGTTCCAGGACGTTTCATTCATTTGGAATTGATAATTTTTATTTCATTGAATATACTGCAGAGGCAAGACGATGTATAGAAGCACACACATTATTTATCAGTATCCCCACTCTGATGAACCAAATCAGTCTGCCTGTGCTTCTGTCCCTCATGAAACCCTGTAAAATAATATTAAAAGCTGAACCATTCCAAGCAAAAGAGTGGTCTTACACTGAAAGACGGTCAACAAAGTCATGTGTGGACTGAAACTGGTCTCAGAGGCTGAAGGAAATTGTGACATTCTTACACACATACAAACTTTGTTGAATGGGTTCAACAGTTTTGCTTAAAGTAGATAACCCAAAGCTAATATCGTGGAAAGAATTCAATGAGATACCGATACAGGAAGAAGTTGGAGCAATTGAGATTGGCTATGGTCCATTTTCCCCTCTCACCAACAAACCCAGACGTTGTACAGGAATCGGTAGATTACTGTTTGAGGGCATCACAAAAGTTAGAACAGGATCTTAACCTGTGATCAGGCAAGCTATGAAATTGTTGTTCATCTTAAGAAAAAAACATTAAAAATATCAATGCGTCATTCTCAGATTTTTTTTTTTTTTTTTAATATCGTCATGAACTTCCTAGGGTTATTGCCTATTGGTCATCTCGTGAAGAATTCAGATATAGAAGATACTCGTTGTGAAACGACTGTTTGCATGGCACAAAAAACAAAACCATGGCAGGGCAAGATTACTATGCCATGCTGAGAGAACACACACTTGTTGAGTCTGATATGTTTTTGATGTTATTGAAAGCTTTTGAAGATTGGTTAGTTAATGAACAAGAAGTTGTCGAGTTTTTATCGTTACTTTCTGAGCAGATTTGTAATTTGTGCGAAGCCTTGGGTAGTGGTCAGAGGAAAGCAAAGTTGAATGAATGAACAAATAATTCTTTATTTATAAAATACAATTTTGATATTTCTTGTTACAGTAATTTCAATATAAAATAATTGTGAAATTGGACTATTTATTTTATTTCATTTGGCCCTTAATCTTTAGGATTTATTGCCAAGCTGAGGTACCGTTATAGGAAATGAAACGCCGGATGAAAATTTAAAAATGACAAATGCACAAACTTCTAAACTATGGTTAGTGTATATGGATATGCTACAAATCTTGAAAAGGCTTAGTCAAGCTGAAAGAACTGGTGTGTGGCAAGAATATCTGGATACAGCAAGGGGGATGCTCCCATATCTTGTTGCTACAGTACACACCAAAAATGTATTGTGTATCTCACTATCTTGCAGCAATGAATGACTTACCAAATGAGGTTGCCAGTGTGTTCCTGAATAGAAAGGTCAACGTCAGACAAAAGACGAGAAAATTCAGTGGTGTCAAACTCGTAATAATGTACTTGTCAATTACACACTTTTGAGTGGAGACGAAATTTTGGAAATTTATAACTCATTTAAGTACATTTTAAGTACTCATTGATATCAAATACATTGAAGGACTTCACACACTATGATTACCAATTATCTAACGTTTTAATTAGGAATAGAACATCCATGATTTCACTACTCATGATGAATATTATCAGATAATAATTATATTTTAAAGTCTGATTAGACAGTGACGTAGTAGGAAGAATGACATCCTAATAAGCACACCGGACAAAAAATTAGTCACCCCTAATAGCACCGATAGTAGGAAGTTCAAGGTCACACAGAGGGCGCTGATGTAGCATTGGTAAGTGACAAGTAGCGGTGACGTAGCACACAGGATCAGATCTGTTTCGTGAGGTGGTGAAGAACAAAGTGTGTGTTGGATATAGTCTGCAAAATGGGTCGTGAGGCAGACGTTACTCAGTGGCAAAAAGGAGCCATCGTGTTTGGCAGAGCCCACGGACACAAAATGTCTGAAGTAGCCCAATTTGTTGGTGTGTCAACGCGTACTGTCCAGCGAGTTTACAAAGAGTGATGTAGTTCGCAATCAACTGACAATCGACGGCGTAACTGTGGCCGGAAAACAATTCTCGACAATAGGGGCCGCCGCCATGTTTCTCGTCTAGCAACTGCAAATCGTTTTCAAACCAGAGAACAATTGCTCCAAGAAACCAATGAGGTTCTCCAGCGACCAATTTCCGAACGGACATTGCGACGAGAACTGCATGCGATGGACATCTGGAGCAGGGTACCACGGAAAGAGGCCGCTGTTAACAGCAAGTCACAAATTGGCACGTTATAAATGGGCTCAGAGGCACAAAAACTGGACTGCGGCAGATTGGAAACGTGTAATTTGGTCCGATGAGTCCCGTTTTTGTTTGTTCTCCAATGATGGGAGGCGACGAGTACATCGCAGGTCCAATGAAGCCTTTAATCCTGAATGCGTCGAAGGTGTTGTTCAGGCTGGAAACAGAAAGTGAAGCGCAGGAATAGACACCCACGGACTCTGGCGGAACTTCGGGACCGGCTGATGAACGAGTGGCAGCAAATCGATGTTCAGTACATGCACAACCTCGTAGAGTCTCTGCCTCGCCGGATTCGTGCGGTTATCAAGGCCAGAGGCGCCGTCACACGTTATTAGGTACATTCTGAGAGGGGTGACTAATTTTTTGTCCGGTGTGCTTATATTCTACTTAAGTTAGTGGAAACCTATGGTAAACATGTTACATACAAGTAATGAGTAACATTAATGACTAACTCTTGACTCTGGTTCCCTTTACTCCCAGTCACCTTCTCTACCTTCCAGCCCGGGCCCTAGTGCTTGACACTTTATGTAGGCTACCCCGCCTCCTCTCCCGGGCCCTTAATAGAAATAATACGAATAATAATCAAGGGAACCATGTGAGAGAAGAATAACGAATCATTAATATAGCACGATAACATAATGAACATAATGTTATGATGTAAACAAAGAGGATATTTTTAAATACATGCAAATGAAATAAGTTTAGCCGTAAGTTAATGTACACAGATTAGCGTTGAGGAGCTCAACGGAACTGACTTTACGAATTATATATTGGGGAACAAAAAAAAATTTTTTTTTCTTGGTGCCTGAGATTTTAGACTTTATTCTGGATATTTTCATGCCACTGATTCAGAAAATATCATCCATTTTGTTCTAGCAGCTCTAGTTTTTGAGATATTGCATACGTCATTACCTACTTTATTACCCTTCTGGAACGGTATTATGAGTTGCTCGTAAATCTAAATGCATCTGTATAATTAAATTGTAGCTATGATTTTGCTGATGTTGCTGTTTTGCATGTGTATTGTACATGTACTAACGTGAATTCTTTCCTGTTACAGGTGTTGACATGGCTTCATCACGAAGAAAGTGTTTAAATCATCCAGATGTGTTTTGTTTTATCTGCGGAGAGTACACGTTCATTGAACAGAGAAAAACTATTACTGATTTTGTGAAAAAAGCTTATTTTGCCTATTTCAAAGTACAACTAGGGACCAAGATAAGCCATGGGCTCCTCATGTTGTGTGTAAAACGTGTACGGAGCATTTGCGGCAATGGACCAACGGAAAGAGGAGGTGCCTGAAATTTGGTATACCCAGTGGCGGTTCCTCATATGGGCAATATGGGCAGCCGCACAGGGCGGCATTTGTGGAGGGGCGGCATGAGCGCCTGCAAAAAAAATAAAAATAAAAATAAGAATAAATAAATAAAGAAATAAATAAAAATAAAAAATAAAATAAATAATAAAAGATCAATAAATATATTTTTATTAATAAAAAACCATCTATTGCATTTTCCATAAACCTTCCCATAAAAGACCTAAACAATGCAAAATGCTTCCAGATTAATATTATTGGGAATAAAGGCCCATACTTTAACATATGTAATGTTATTTTTCTGGGTTTGGTTAAATAGTGAAATGTATATTATTTATTACAGAACGAATCTTCACACTAAGCCACTAAGGTCTGTCAAATAACCGCAAATGGATAAGAAGAGGTCAAAGCTATCAGGTGCTCAGTTTAGAAAAAAGAGGAAAGAAGAGGAGAAACGAGCAAAAGATAAAGGTATAGAGCTGTGTCATCTACTCTTCACTGCTATATTGCACTGCTATTTTGTGATATAGCTTTCTGAGTCATTTGAAGTGTACTATTATGTATATAATTAGCCATTAACCAAGGAGGTTGTATTATTCATTTGTTTCCTATTCTAAAAGTTTAATAAATTGTGCTTAATAACATGTTAAATTAATTGTACTAGCCTATTCATGCATTGGTCTGTTATGTTCTATTTTACTATTTGCAGGGGCACTTTTGAAATATTTTGGAACACCCTCTGCCACTAGCCAGGATGAGAAGCCGTCTACTTCTGCCATTATTGAGGCTGAGGAGCCATCTACCTCCTCAGCCTCACATATGTCTCCACAAATGCAGTCTGATCCTGAGGATGAAGACCCATTTGCTTCTACTTCTCCCCGGCAGGACTCTTCAGGTGAGTTTGTGTGCACATATGTCTGTGAGTGTGTGCGTGTGCGTGTGTGTGCATCCCTGCAAAGCATTTTGCAAACAGTTATAAATTATAATGTTATTATCACTGGGTATGTGTGGTGTTTCACCACCATAATTCCATAACACCACCACCATAACAAAGTGCTGTGAATAATGTGTTATCTAACTTAGGTGTGTATACTAATGAGTAATGCTCTTGTTCTTTCTATTAGAAAGGCCTGGAGCAGAATCGCCTCCTGAGGATGAGTCTCTGTCCACCGACCCTGCTAACTGGCCTTCAGTTCTGACAGAGAATTCAGACACAACTGGTTTCCAGGGGACCAAGTCAAGTACCATCTGACTTTGTATTCCCTAGAAACGACAGTGACGGAAGAAGTTTCCACCATCAATACTTCAGGAAGTCATTGGTTAGTGGGGAAAATATAACCAGAAGTTGGTTGGTCTATTCCTTAAAAAACAACAGCCTTTTCTGTTTCTGTTAAATTATTTTCCTCTTGGGAAAATAATGTACAACAAGTTTGGGACTCTCGGACTGGAAGCATGCAAGCTCATTGCTCACATCACATGACAACAGTTCAGAACACCTAAATTCTATGAAAATCTGGAAAGAACTGGCAGTGAGGATGAAAAAGGGGGAGACCATTGACAAGCAGGAGATGGCACTTCTGGAGGCTGAGAAGTTGAGATGGAGAGCGGTGCTGACACGTCTCACTGCTATTGTGCATTCTCTGGCAGTTAGGAATTTGGCACTAAGGGGACATACAGAAAAATTGTTCTCACCATCAAATGGCAATTTTCTGAAAGAAGTTGAACTGATGGCACAATTTGATCCTATAATGCAAGAGCACATTAACCGTGTCCAAAAAGGGACCTCCAGTCACACCAGCTACCTCGGCCACCACATACAAAACGAACTCATTGATTTGTCGAGCAGCAAGACCATTTCAGCAATGGTGAGCGACATCAAACAATCAAAGTTTTTTTCAATAATTCTAGATTGCACTCCAGATATCAGCCACACTGAACAGTTGTCAGTTGTGATTCGGGTTGTGTCACTGGAGGGGAAGCCCCATATAAAGGAACATTTCATGGGGTTTTTTGGAGGCAGAGGAGTCCACTGGTCAACATTTGGCATCTCTGATTCTGAAGAGACTGGAGGAGCTAAAAGTTCCTTTCATGGACTGTAGAGGACAATCATACGACAACGGGCCAACATGAGGGGAAAAAACAAGGGTGTTCAATCCAGGCTCCTAGAAATTAATCCCAGAGCTCTGTTTGTTCCATGTGGGGCTCATTCTCTGAATTTGCTTGTGGCCGATGCTGCTAAGGGATCTATTGATGCCACAAATTACTTGGCATCTTGCAGAAGCTTTACAACTTGTTTTCAGCCTCCACACAACGATGGGCCATTTTGAAAAAACATGTGAACATCACATTGAAGATGTGGTCTGATACAAGGTGGGAAAGCAAGATCAAGAGTGTGGAGCCCCTGAGATATCAGGCAGCTGCAGTGAGAGATGCACTGATCGAGGTGAGGGACCACACCAAAGACTCTGTAATAAAGGTCGAGGCTCAATCTCTGTCAGAGGAGGTTGGGTCATACCGCTTCGCCATTTGTTCAGTGGTGTGGCATGACCTGTTGTGCCAAATTCAGCATGTGAGCAAGCAGATGCAGTCTCCTAGCATGCACGTTGATGTTGCAGTAAATCTCCTAAAAAAAACAGAGAGAGGTCTCCGCAATTACAGGGCAACAGGTTTTGTGGCTGCACAAATGGCAGCCACAGATATCTGTGAACAAATGAATGTGGAGGCTGTGTTAAAACAAAAACGGCTGAGGTCCACAAAGCGGCACTTCTCCTATGAAGCATCTGATGAGCCCTTGATTGATGCTTTGAAGAAGCTGGAGGTGACATTTTTCAATGCAGTGGTTGATGCTGCAACATCAGCCATTCAGGAAAGATTTTCCACGTTGGAAATTGTGGGAGAGAAGTTTGGAGTGCTGACACATTTCCAAAATCTCACATTTGAGGAGCTGACAGAACAATGTGTGAACCTTAGTACTACACTACACTTTAAGGGACAATCTGACTTGGATGGCAGAGAGCTTGCACAGGAGCTGAAGAACTTGCCTGACTTGCCATCAAAGACCATATCCTTGCTTGAACTGCTGACATTTATCCATGAAAGGGAGCTCTCTGAAATATATCCAAATTTGTGGACTGCTCTCAGAATTGGTCTTACTCTTCCAGTCACTGTTGCTGAAGCAGAGAGGAGCTTTTCAAAGCTGAAGCTCATCAAATCCTACCTGAGGTCAACTATGTCACAGGAACGCCTTACCGGTCTGGCCATCATCAGTATAAATCATACAATTGCTGAGCAGATTTCATATGATGATTTAATTCATGACTTTGCATCAAGGAAGGTAAGAAGAGTCAGGCTTTAATGGCAGTTGTGCTGTGGTGCAATTTATTTTGTTTCTTGTTCAAAGTGTAGCATAATAATTACCCTCTCTTAAGTGTCTTATTCTATTTATGTGATAGAGCATTTGTACAATTTAGAAATTTGATTCTCTAGTTTATTTATGGCAGTTGTGCAATTTAATTGTATTTTTCCTGTTCATAGTATCATAATTACATTCACTTAAAGTGATTATTCTATTTACGTGATGAAGGATTTGTAAAATTCAGAAATTTGAGTCTTTGTTTTGGTTCTGAAGTTCCAACAATTAGTCCAATAAAAAGTTATTTTGTGAAAGAGTTATGTCTGTCCTTTATTTTGGGGGGATTCGAATGTGTGTGTGTTGGCGAACAGGGGGGGGGCGCTGAAGGTGAGGTTCGCCCAGGGCGTCATGTAAGCTAGGACCGCCACTGGGTATACCAATGGTATGGAGAGAACAGAGAAACCACAGTGATGACTGTTACTTTTGTTTGGTGAATATAAAGGGCATCAATGGACGTATCCTGACATAGACTCAGCTAGACGGCCTGTTTCACATTCAGATGAGATACCTGTCCCATCATTCAGCCATCTTCCAGAGCTCCCTCAAGAAGATGATGAATCTGCTACTGACAAAGAAAGCATATGTGGGCAAAATGACAGTGATTTCGAAGGACCGTCATCAGTTGCAGAAGGTTTTAGTTAACACGAATTAAACGACCTCATAAGGGACTTAAGTCTTTCGAAGAAATCGTCTGAATTGTTAGCTTCCAGGCTGGGAGAAAAAAATTTACTGCTGCCGGGAACCAAAATCACGTTATATCGCGACAGAGAAAAGGATTTACTGCCCTTCTCAAAAGAGAACGATTTAGTTTTCTGCAACAATGTGCGCGGATTGCTGATGAAAATGGGCATATCGGAATACACACCAAGTGAATGGCGGTTATTCATAGATAGCTCCAAACGGAGCCTAAAATGTGTTGTTCTACACAACGGCAACAGATACAGATCAATCCCAATTGGTCACTCAGTCGGTATGAGAGAAGAGCACGGGACAGTCGCCCTAGTCCTAGAAAAGATATCATACCGAGACCACCAATGGGTGATCTGTGTGGATCTGAAGATGGTGAATTTTCTCCTGGGCCAGCAGAGCGGGTACACCAAGTACCCGTGCTTTATGTCTCTGGGACAGTAGAGCTAAAGATGAACACTGGGTGAGAAGACAGTGGCCTCTGAGAGAAAACGGTGGTTGGAGAAAAAAATATCATCAAAGAAGCTTTGGTTGACAGAGAAAGGATCATATTGCCACCACTGCACATCAAACTAGGTTTGATGAAACAATTTATAAAGGCTTTGAACAGAGATGGGACGTGTTTTGGCTACATATGTAGAAAATTTCCTGCGCTGAGCATGGAAAAGCTGAAGGCAGGTATTTTCGATGGACCGCAAATCCGGGAACTCATGAAAGACCCGCGTTTCCAAGATTCAATGGACAACATTGAGGCACGTGCGTGGTCATCGTTTAGTATGGTTGTGAAGAATTTCCTTGGGAACTATAAGGCCGATAACTACGGTGAACTAGTGGAGAATATGCTCTCTTCTTTTTGTAAACTTGACTGTAAAATGAGCATCAAACTGCATTACCTCCACAGTCATTTGGATCGTTTCCAAGATAACCTCGGTGATCTAAGCGAGGAACAGGGTGAACGATTTCACCAAGAACTAAGGACCATGGAAGAACGGTACCGCGGACGATGGGATACTCACATGATGGCAGATTACTGCTGGAGCATCCAACGCGAATGTCCTGGCACATCTCATCGCAAGAAATCTCAGAAACGCGGTTTATGTGAGATGTCTCAATGAAAACTTTTTTTGCCGTTCGTGTCTCAAGCTTGTTTGAATTTAAGAAATATTTTTCGTACCTTATGCTTGTTTGATGTTAATACACTATTTTTGCTGACATTCATCATACTTTTGTATTCAATTGACAACAACAGTGATTGCCAGTCAGCAATTATATAATATTATATAGAAATATATATAGATATATATCATATCTTGATAAGCAGAGCTGATGGAGAAAAACTAATGTCATTTTTAGAATCAGCGACCTCAATATACCCAGAAACAGGTCTAACATCTAAGTCACCAAAAGTTGTGTTCCCCAGTGAATTATTGTTAGCTAACAGAAGAAAACATGATGCGATTAAAGACAAATATGCGAGTATGTACATAATTGGCAACGTACACCAATGAATGAACACAAGTACACAAATGAATTGAATTAATTTATATTGTTCAAAAACCACTGCTGGGTAGCCTAATCACCGCAAAACAATTTGAAGTATTTGATTGAAGAAATTAGGTCAAGAATAAATTCAAGAATAATTGAAGATTATTTCAAGAATAATTTACGTTATGTTTAAAGCCAATAAGTGATAATGGAAAAGAATAAATATAGTAATTTAACATTAAACAATTGAGGAAGGAACGTTAATTCATTCGTATGAGGGAATGGACATGGTCGACAAAATCTATATATTGGACGGGCGATTCACAAGACCCGATACATATTGTATATAACCTTGGTTAACCTTGGTGTAGCTTCCGCCCGAATTGTTCATTCTGACGAAGGTCAAGCTTGTCACTCCATCTTAGACCTACAGTTTAACGTGGAAGCCGAACCACGCTCCACCAGCAGCCCAGCGTCTTAACCACTAGGCTACCCAGGGTACCCATTTATCTATCAATCAATTTTTATTGTGTGGAAAGATGAACAGCTGGGTTTGCCGCGCGCCGCCTGCCGTCACCGAGTCTTGATCCTGAGGCCGATGGATTCATATAGTCAGCGACGCTAACCACCCCAGCACCGAGGCGCGGTGACCAATGACTAATATAGTATAAATCAAAACCAATATATGGGGAATTATCATACCTTTAATACTAAATACAGAAATGCGAAAGGCTGAGTATTTAGTGTATGAAGAGTATGAAATACATACATTTTCTAGGGTTTATGATTACTTTATTACAGTTTTAGGTTAGTTACGTCACGCTAGCGTGGTTCCGTTAAGTTATGTAATATATGTTAATCCGTTGACTAGTTCAACAGATAGTTATTAATATGTTAAAAACTAAATTTGGACACAGAAGTCATTATAGGAATGACTAAGAGGAAAACGATCCAGATCGACACAGTAATTACAGTAATGAAGAGTTCAGACATGGTACAGGACACAGCGCGTGAAGTCAGAACTCAATATACAAGGAAATGTGTGTGTATACACATATATATATAATACCTAATGGGTTATATGTATAATTGGGGATTGAGGGTGAGATTAAGGAACATTCGCTTTTGGAGCGAACTTATGTGCAAGTACGGAAAGGTGCTATTTTGGAAACGATTCAAAATGGTCATTTCCGTATTTGGGACAGATACGACGAAGCTAGAGCATCACGCAAGATACCATGAATAAAATAACTGAATCAGTGCCACGAAAGGAAAGTTTCTGTATAGGTTGCAAAAGAGACAAAAATGAGATTATAGCCTTCATTATAATCTTTTCCTTTTGTTATGAAGTTACGAACTAACAAAGTTCCATCGCATTTTTTCATGTTACTCCCAACCTGTCACAAACTTCTGTAGTACTTTCGTAATTTTGGTATCCACTATATGTAATTCAGTTAGGTATTTAGAGATTAGTATATGTCATAATAACACACAAAATATCATTCAGTAAAACAAGTTATGTGCGACAGAAAGATCGTGTTGAAGAAGTGGGTAAAACCGTTAGTCCGTAGGCAAAAACTAATTATTTTACATCGATTCCTTCCGCATGGTTAGACTATAATATATTTCAAAAGAATTTCTCTCAGGGACTACTGATGATGCTACACAACTTTTTCAGTTTTACTCTTATATAATCCCAGCAGAACCGCGCGTGTGCGTGTGTATAACGATCAGGCGTATTTTCGATTGTTTCGTACATTTTTACTTGTATTTATACTTCACTGCGTTTACAGATAATAATTTGATTTATTATTAATTTAAGAATATACATTAAAGTTACTTTTAATAAAAATTTTATAGTGTAGATATTAAGAATGGATAAGCCTACTGCATTTTCAGTCTCGCCTCGAGTTTCTTAGCTGAGGTCATCCTTTCACTTTATAATTAGTGTAAACAATTACAATTACGCAAAGTAAAAACCCTTCGAAAGTTTCAATTTCTGGTCATATACCAGACACTGCATTATCTTCAAAATTTTGCAGAGATGTTAGAATTACTTGAAAGATGGTAAGTGCAAAATATTTAATAATTACTTAAATTAGTTTAGGAGATACGAGACATTTTCCCATGTTTATCCAACCATATATCCAATATCTCCTTATTTAAAATCGATATCAAAGAAAACTTTTATTTCTTTCGCTACTCTTCATTGCGATAATTTTGGGAAAGTTTGATCCGAATCTAATTTGTTGAAAAATGGGAAAACGCCAAGCCAAAACCCTTCGAAATTATAAATGTTTGGTCAAATACCAAACACTGGATTGTCTTCAAATTTTGCACAGATGTTGGATTTAATTGAGATGTCTTAAATGTACAATATTTAAATGCGATTTATTGTATACAGGGTGTCCCATAAGTCCGGCATCATAGGAAAAATAATTAAAAAAAAAGGCAAAACAAAAGCTTTTATTTACAGAAGGTGCTCAATATGTCCACCATTGTTTTCAATACACAAATTCAGACGTGATACCCAGTCAGCAAGCACACGGTGAATGATGTCAAGAGTAATGGTGTTACATGCCCCAATAATGCGCTGCCGCAAATGTTCAACACTCCTAGGAATTTTCTTTGCGTATACCAGCGCTTTCAAGTGGCCCCAGAGATAAAAATCTAGTGGCGTGAGATCCGGGCTTCTAGCTGGCCATTCCACAGGCCCTCGACGTCCTATCCAATGACCAGGGAATTGTTGGTACAGGTATTCCCTTACTTGGGTGCTGTAATGTGCAGGAGCGCCGTCTTGCTGGAACCATGTTGGGAAATTTCCTCCTTCGTTCAAGACACTGGGAAATGCTTCTTCCTTGAGCATACGTAGATAGGTGCCTCCAGTGACATGTTCATCGAAAAAGAGGGGGCCTATGATGCGATCCTTCCAAATGCCACACCATACCATCACCCGAGATCCACCTTGTTCCTTTGAAGAGGTATACCAGTGAGGGTTGTTTGAGACCAGTAGCGGGTGTTCTGTCGATTTACTTCACCATTTCCATAAAAAACAGCCTCGTCACTGAACAGAATGGTGGACGGGAAATTGGCATCCCGAGCATAAATTATAGTTTGTAGAAATAGAAAAATACGAGTTTCTCCTATGATGCCGGACTTATGGGACACCCTGTATTTAGTAGAAAATAAATGCTTAATAAAAAATATATATAAAAAGCATAACTTACGAAATTAAAAGTGCTTAGTGAAATTAGCATATTTTAAATATAAAGTATATAGGTTTTATAACGATGGTGTATTTGATGTGGGGTGATTGCTCTTTGAATGGGTGAATGTACAGGGTGTTCGAAAAGTCCAAGTCACCCCCTACAAAATGTAAATATTGTAATACAAATTCAATTAATCACACAAAAATAAAACTGGTGTGTGATTCATTGACATTTTTTCTTTTCCAAATATTAGAGTTGTGTGAACAATGGCAGACCAGTCCACTTACACTCTGGAGGAAAGGATAGTGATGAGTACATGGGTTCATGAAAGGTCACATACTGGCAAAACGATAAGTGATATCCAGAATGATTTCAACACGGGTCAATAACGCTGCATCACCAACAGGGTCGGCGAGAGCTGCCACGGACCCCGGGGAAGGATTGGTATATGGGCCCCCCTGTTTACTCAGTATTTTATTATGAGTTTTTTTGTGTACATAACAAGCAACGATTGTGTGTCCAAGTCACTATTCAAAACACAGTATGAATAAACAGCTCGGAAGAAAATGACCATTTTATTTTTCGAATCAATTATATTAATTCTATCACCATACAATTTACAAATGCAGTACCAGTCCATGCAGGCAAGACATTTGTTTACTGCAAGATTTTCATAATTAGAAGTGTACTTTCTTTGCCTTCTCTCTAGCAGTGGTAAATGATTCTGATGAAATTTAAAGTACGGGCTAACTGGCTTTCAATTACAATGGTTCCCAGATCTGTCAGTTCGTCTTGGGCATTGGTGGACTACAGATAATATTTTATCTGTTTCAGTTTGACTATGATAATCTCTCTAAAATGTATGTTCATTAATTATATTTCCTGTTACTTAATCAATTGCTTTATTCATTTTTAGATTTTATCCTCCTCCTTTCCGGGCCCCCTAGAGGTCCGAGCCCCGGGGATTTAACCCGGCTTTCCCGCCCTCTTGGCGGCCCTGATCACCAAACAAGACTATTACGCTGAGAAAAAAAAGCCGTTTGAAACTGGCTCCATGAAGGACAGACCACGGTCGGGAAGACAAACAACGCGAGCAGAACAATGTGAGGGTGTGATTACATCGGTGGTTCGTTCACCGAAAAATCACTTCGGAAACGATCAGAAGAATTTGCAGTGCCCATGTCCACAATGAGAGATCACATGACAAAAGATCTCGGCATGAAACCATACCGCCCGTCATTTATTAATGAATTAAACGATACAGACATGCAGAAACGATATGAAGCCTGTGAGCGGTTTTTGACCATTTTTCCAACAATTCCTGCACGTGGAACAGTGATTTTTTTCTGACGAGTATGCAATTTACCGTAGTGCCAAAATGAGAAATGTATACGTCTGGAACAAGGGAAATCCACACTTCTTTGACGAACTATAACACCATCCAGCGTACGTGATGATATGGAGTGCAGTGTGCCAGGAACTTGTTCGGTCCATATTTTTTTTTCGGGTCCTGTCAACCAAACTGCCTACCTCAACATGTTACGGGACTGGTTTGTGTCTGAGCTTGAACGTTTAGGGCTGTTTGGTCGGGTGTGGTTTCAACAAGACGGGGCTCCGGCTCATTTTGCCATTAATATGAGGGAATTCCTCAACGAAGTGTTCAGAGACAAAGGGATCAGCCGTGGCTCGCAACATTTACCTGCCACTCTCGAGTGGCCAGTCCGAAGTCCAAATCTGTCTTTATATGACAATGCATTATGGGGTTTCGTCAAGCAGAACATATCCCGGGTGCGTTACCGCACAACAGAGGAACTGAAACACACTGTTCGAGATGCGTTTGGTGCAAATCACTCCAGCAATGCTGCGTCGATTCTCACACCGCACATGGAGGCGCATAATCCTTTGTTATGAAAATAATAGTGCGAACACAGATATTCTTGATTACTAACTGTAATTAGTAACTATTTACTGTAATTGAAGTAATTGCTGCTAGTGACTTGTTTCTTAAATTTCACCTACCACATATAAATACAATTAATCACAAAAATATACCACACATAAATACAATTAATCACAAAAATATAACTGGTATTACAATATGTACATTTTGTAGGGGGTGACGGGATTTTTCGAATACTTTAACTACCTACAAAGGATGTTTTACATACTCTTTGGAACTACCCGATGTTGTAATGCAATATAATAAATGTGGACGGATGAAGAAATAATATAGGTTAAGGAGTGTGTTTTGAGGGTCTGTTTTAGTTTAAATAATATGGAGAAATTTCGATATTTTGGACATGACTTTTGAAATTTAATTCTTCGTCTAAAATAATGCCACATACTTTAACCTCATTCACCCTTGCAATAGTAGTATTCCCAATTTTTATTTGTTTGTAGTTGTATGTTTTTGGTGATAATTATATAAGGCAACTTTTTCAAGCTTAATAAAGTTTATTAGACATCTATTTATACACTTGCTGTAATTGCCTTTTCGTTTCATTTATCAGAAAGTCTAGATTTAGATGGGAAGTAGTAAGTGTGCTATCATCTGCATATTGTATGCAATTTAATGTGGTTGAGAGATGAAAATCGTTGACGTGATTTAGAAATAGTAATGGTCCAAGAATAGATCCTTTTGGGACTCCACTTGTTAGCATCACCTTGTCGAATAAATTACCTTTCAATCTGATCTACTGATGACGATTTGACAGATATGATTTGAACCAATCGAGAATATTTTCTCTTACTCAGTTTACGTGAAGTTTATTCAACAAGACTTCGTACGAAAGTGTATCAAATGCTTTGACAAGTCGAGGAAGACCAAGGCAGTATGTTTTTCGCTGTTTAGGTTCTCAGTTATTTTCTAATAGCATATTTATGGCATCTTCCTTTGTATGCCCACTTCTAAACCAAAATTGGTTTTAGTTAAAATATTGTATTTGTTTAGGAATTTAGTAAGTTCGTAAACGAATTTTCAATACTTTACTTAAAATTGGCAATACGGAAATGGGGCGACAATTGAATGGAATGTTTGGATTTCCGACTCAAATACAGGACATACTCTCGCTTCATTTTAAAGTGTCAAGGAATATACCTGGTGTTATCTGTCCATCCATTAGTTTACAGAGTGGTATTGTATAGGATATTATCATAGGATAATAATTTGTATATTTTCACTGGGATAGTATTGATGTCAGTCTTTGTTCGTCAGATTTTCTCTTACTAAATAGATATATCATAGCTTGGTAGGATTGGATCAAATGAAAATAAGTTTGGATATGGTTGTGGCATGTATTGTCGGTAGTATCAGTAATTGAGATCGAGGCTGTAGTATTGGAGCCAATATTTGCAAAGTAGTTGTTTGATAAATTGGCTATGTCTTTGGGATCACTAACAATTTCCACTTTTTGTGAGGGAGGACAAGGAATTTGTTTCCACCTTCTTTGTCTTAATTAAATGCTTCAGTGTGTTCCGTAACATCATATATTGGATTTTGTTCATAAACGTTAAGAGTACTGATCTGCTTTCACTTTTTTAATGACTGCAACAATAATTTTACTATGTTTGTTCGGTAATATCATTTTTCCATAATTTAAAAAGCATGTTTGCGTTTGAGACTCGCAATGAGTGATTGGGGATCCATTGGTTATTTTGTTTTAGATTATTTATTTAGATTATTTAGTTTTAGCTCTACAGCTTCACTATTCTTATTTAATTAAGTCACTGGAATTAATTTAAGTAATTGTTATTTGCACGAAACGACCTATTTATAGACGGTTGATAAAATAGCGTTTTTCTGAAAGTGTTTGAAAATCCATTTTAGGTATTATTTCTTCACTTTTTTCCCACATTAATACTGAAGCTGCCGTGTCCTCGTGTGCTCGATACTGGTTGGTATGCTTTGTTTATGAGACTATATTCGTATTAGAAATATTAATTTCTGCCCACTGGTTAAAGTTAAAGTTGAAGTTAAAACCGGGATTCAGTATGGCTGGCAATAGTGGGGATGTCACCCCAGCATTAAAGCGCACGTGATTAAAGTGGGTAGCAACGAAATGTTTAACCATTCATGTACAGATATTGTGTGTAATGTTTGTTTCATAAAACAAAGCAGATAGAAGAAACCATACGTGTTAACATGCGACCCAGAATTTAAAAACGGACCAATCACAGCCGTTTATTTCGACATAGAAACTTATACGAAAGAAAAAAACCACTAATTCTGTACCTATTAGGATGTCAGTTTGCGTTAAATTGTCAGAATGAAAACCCTGAAAATGGTTAATGTGACAAATATAAATCTGCGGTATTAGAACGCGTGTTTTCAATACCTTCTCTTGAAAACGTTGTTGAAAGCGTCCTAAATTACTTTGTAAATATCGCAACAAAACATTCTAAATATCAGATTTACGCCCTTACACACAATGATGAGAAACTTGATTGCCCCTTTATGAAAGCTTATTGAACAACTTTTCAGCTCGCATATTTAGAGGCAATATATGCAAACGCGGTAAATGAAAAGGTTTATTGGCAGACTATAGTCCATATGACATCATATTAATACAATCACAGGTCACATACTAAGGATAAAAATATATACAATTGATTAGAAATAATACAGTAATGTCAAAGTTAAGTGGAGCTACAGACAAACGTTTTCGTACCAAGAAGTTCATAGCTTAGAGAATAAACGGCAGGACTTTGGATAGCTTGGATAATCGGATTGGTTGATTTTTTATTTCTTTGCATTAGACTCTATTGAGCACGTCTTGTTACCTCCGGGAAGCTCGAGACATTGCTGGTAGCAAACATTTGCGAAGCTGAGCATCTCGGGGGTAATTTATGTAAGAGTCTAAAAGACCTGTTGTACAGCAAATTTAGAGTTCTGCCAGAACCTTTTTTATAATTCACCCACAGTTGTTGTCCGTATATATTTACTGCAGAAAGTACGAAAGTATGTCTCTTTAGCTTCACTTGTACATAATCGAAAGTTCCTTATAGTCATATTCGCTTTAGCACATGGATATAAGAAAACAATCTCGAAGCCTGAGTCATCACTCAAGGAGCTGGTAATAGTTTGACCCAAATACTTAAACTCTTGTACTTCCTCAATTACTTCACCTTTCATTTTAAATCTAATGTCAGCTGGCTGATTATAGCTTTTAGGATGAAATTGCATAACCATAGTTTGTGTAACATTAAAAAGAATATGTTTCTGCGAATACACTTAGCATGCTTTTAGTAGCCGATCCAGACCTTTAACAGAGGGACTTATTAACACCATATCATTTATCCTTGTGTTAGCTATACAACATCCCACTGTTGCCTCATTAAGTGAAGCAATTAATCCGTCAATCTTCTTCTTCTTCTACAGCCTTATTAGCCCACTTCTATGTGGGGTCGCTGTTGTAGATCCTTCTCCATTCACTCTGTCTTGAGCCACCTCTTCCTCCAGTCCCTTTTCACTTATCTTTCTTCAATCTATCCCGCCACCTCATCTTAGGTCTACCTCCTCTTCTCGTGCCTGGAATTTCATCCTCAGCATCCGTCGTCCCACATACAACTCCTCCCTCCTCTGGACATGCCCATACCATCTCAATCTCCTTTCCTGTGCCTTCTTGGAGATTTCCATTACTTTCGTTGTTCCTCTTATTAAATCATTCCTCACTCTATCCCTCCTAGTCACTCCACACATCCATCGGACATCTTCATTTCTGCCACTTCCATTTTCTTTTCCAGGCTTCTTTTTATCTGCTACGTTTCTGCCCCATATAGTAGTGCTGGTCTTACTACTGTCTTGAACAGTTTTCCCTTCATCCTCACATTCACCTTATCACACAACACTCCCGATACCTCTCCAACTTTTCCAGCCAGCTTGAATTCTGTTGTTTATTTCTCCTTCCAAGTCTCCCTTCTCCTTCATGATTGATCTCAGATACTTGAAACTTTCAACGTTCTTTATAATAAATTCCTGGACCATGACACTTCCTATTTGATCGTCTCCAGTGTGCACATTTCATATACTCGGTCTTTTCTCTGCTTATTTTTAGCACTAGTTTCCAGAGCTACTCTCCACCTATCTAATTTCTCTTGCACTCCCTCTCTTGTTTCTGAGCACAATAAGATGTCATCACAAACATCATGGTCCATGGAGCCTCCTCTATCACGTCTTTGCTGATCACATCCATCACAATATAAAAAATCAGCGGACTCAGCGCTGATCCCTGGTGTAGACCAACTCTTACCTCAAAATGTGATAATAAAAACCCACTCTAATAGACAGAGTTTACTTCAACAACAGTTTCGATGCCCACTGGCACCCGAAGAGGATGCTAGTGAGCATCGAAACTGTTGTGGAAATAAACTGTCTATTAGAGTGGGTTTTTATCATCATATTTTGACCTTCACGTAGAAAGAAGTTTTTTGCACTCTTACCTCAAATTTCTCGCTCTCTCCCATACTACTTCGCACCTTCGTAATAGCTCCCTCATCAATATACACATCAATATACACATTAAACAGCATAGGGGAGAGCAAGGAGCCTTGTCTCACCCCTGCAAGAGGAGCCAAAACATTCGGATAGTACATTGCCCCAGCTAACGGTAAAAGATTGGTGGGAATACCAGTTTCAATGAATTTAATATGTACATGGGAACCTTCCGGTCTTCTAGTTTTTTAAATAAAATTTTAAATAAAATATTGTGGTTCACTATCATATGCCTTACTTATATCTAGGAAGCAGCTATAAATAGTTGAATTACTGTCAATGTATTTAGATATTGTTTAAGTACATAGATACACATGTCAGTTGAGTGGGAACTTTTAAAACCAAACTGATTAGGAGATGTCCATAGGTAATCATTTAATCGGAGTAACGAGTTTTTTTTAGTAGTTTCGAGAAGCAGGAAGCGACAGCAATAGGCCTGTAATTATTGCTGGACAGAATGTCTCCATACTATTTTTGGCCAGGGGCAAGATATATACCATCATGAACTCTGCAGGGATATGGCTATGAGCAAGCATGGTTGATAAGAGCAATGATATATGCAGACATACTACGTCACTGGCATATTTTAAGTGTTCATTCGATAGGTCATCTACCCCTGACGCAGAACCAGTCTAACTCCTTAATTAACCTCTACTTCAGGAACTGATATCAAAGTATTTTCCCTTGTCCCTCCCACAAGGCGTTTCGCTGCAATCTATCTAAGATTATCCCTACTCACACTATTAAGAATGTTATAGTGGTGGTTTTTCCACAGCTTTGCAATTTCATCCTCCCCCGCCACCCATCGATTGTCGGAGGGAAGACACTTTTGACACCAGTTTGATTCTTAACAAATCTCCAAAATTTGTTATCGTTATTTATGAGAGCTTCACAGGCTTTTGATGCTCGAATAGACTCTTCCTGTTTACATCGCCTTATGACCGCCTTATACTGACCCCTACTTCTACACATATTCATATATACTGGTCCTAATCTGGGTCTACCATGAATGCACCACAAATTATAGGAGTCTTTCGATTCCCTCTTCAGGGGGGCAATAAAATCATTCCATCCAGAATAATCTTAGTATGATAGTTGTAAGATTTAATTAAGGGGTTTCCTGCTTCTCTTAACAGGGATACTATCTTACTCTAATACCTATCTGAGTTTACAGTGAGAATCATTTTAGCAAGATTATTACAGGCAAGATTCAAAATTTCTAAATTATTAATGAGGCGACTTGTTCTGTCTTTGTATTCTATTCTGTTGCATATTAACATTAGGCCAATCGACGCGATTATTCTTACCTATTGAGTTCTTATGTCGTGTTGCGCATAAATTTGTAAAATTAATAGTTCTAATGG
Organism: Bathynomus jamesi; assembly: GCA_023014485.1. Taxonomy (NCBI): domain Eukaryota; kingdom Metazoa; phylum Arthropoda; class Malacostraca; order Isopoda; family Cirolanidae; genus Bathynomus; species Bathynomus jamesi. Next base: position 59,783 of record JAJOZX010006111.1, read on the forward strand.
TCTATGATCAGAAAGGAAATCATGCAGAATATGAACTTTAACAATTCGACCCTTAGATTATTACTCGTGAGAATGATCAATCCACCTGGTGGTACCACTCGTATCAATAACGTATGTAAAATTACCACTGGTTACCCCTAATACATCTACATCACTTATATTTAATTTGGCCGACTCGCACATGTTAGCCAATTCTACAAAGAATTCAGAGTTTACATGCGCGTTGAAGTCTCCCATTATATACAGTGAGAATATTTGGGGTTGTTTGATATTGGCTTAATTTTATACAGCAAATCAATGTATTCTGCCGTTGTTGTATGGTAAATATCAGTTTACAATTAATATGCAATCATTGTTCACTTGTAATTCAATGCCTAACAACCTTACATTATCGCTTGTTAAAAATTTTATATGTTTTGATCAGGGCTCGGCAGGTCGGCAGGTCGGACCCAGACCCAGACCCGGGTTTAACCCGAAAGTAAGATAAGACCCGGACCCGATAGTGAATTAGAAAAAAGACCCGGACCTGAAAGTGAATTTTAAAATTGACCCAGACCCAGACCTGAAAGTGAAGGACCCGCACAGCCGGGTTTTTAGTTTACAAAATTTGTGCGCGCGCCTTTAGATTTGTCAACAATGTATTGAATTATCACTCCACCCTCCAAATGACCGACTGGAAGTGGAGAGTTAACGGTGACGGAAGAATAGCCTAATATATTTTATTGTTTGCGAGTTGTGTAGCAAAAAACTAGCCTTACAAATGAATATTTTAATAATAATAAATATTGATAAAACATCTACATGCCAAATTGAAAAGTGTGAAAAAGTGTATAATGGCAATCATGTGACAAACCTAAAGCGACACCTAAAATCGTGTCACCCAGACATATATCGTAAAGTGAGGATCATGATAAAAGCCTACCTAGCACTAGCACTACCTTAAAACTCAAATACAAACCAAGGGAATGAATGTAGGCCAAACTAGTGTTAAAAACTTTTTTAAACAAATTGAGATTGGAGTTCACCCGCATCTTAAGAAAACTAGAAAATTGCCTTATTTCGTGGGTGACAATAGACGGGCGGCCTTTTAGCATTGTAGAAGATATTGGATTTAAAATTTTGGTTGAACCATTTCTATCTGCAATGAAAATAAACATGAACAGAAAAATTTTGCTACTTTGGCTCTCGATAGAGCAATAGTTAAAAAAATAAGTTAAATACACTTCTTAAAAAAAATGTTTCACTTAAGTAGATTGTTGCAGCCTCTTAGATAAAGAATTTTTAGGTATTCAAGCCCAATATGACTTTGAAAACAAAATTGAAATGAAAACATTGGCTGTCAAGGAACTTCACTGCTCGCATACAGGTAAAAATTATTTACATTTCTCACAAAAAATTATTTTACATTTCACACACACACTCACACACACACACACACACACACACATACATATATATATCGTACAATATTACAGTATATGCAAAAGAATGTTACTTTAAATCTATATCAGTAATAAATAATTAATTTCATAGATGTTTTTGAAACAAACCTTTCAGTCTGTGTTAACCGAGTACGACTTGGGATCTGCACAAGTTGTATCCATTGCAACAGACAACGGGTCAGATATGATCAAGTACTGTTAGAATAAGGGGGGCTGAAGAGAGCAATCATACATCGTACTTTGCCCCTTAGCAATGCATGTATAACTATACCTAGTTACCATTAAATATTAATACACCTACTTTCAAACATTTCCAAAATCGGATTAATTAATATATATGGTTAGGCTACTACCGTATAGCCATATATAATGTTACTATGTTTCAGAAAACATGTTAATGTAGCTACGGTAGCAGTCTTATTACCTCTTCTATACCAGATTATAATTATTACATTTTTAATAAAGGACCCGACCCAGACCCTGGTCATATACTGAAAGACCCGACAGGACCTGAAAGTGAACTTCCGGGTCCGACCCGGACCAGGACCCGAAAGTAAATTAGAAAAATGACCCGGACCCGACCCGACAGTGATACACCCGCACAGCCCTGGTTGACAATTTTTTCCTTATTAAGAAAGCACCACCACCAAAAGGCTTACCGCACATTAATTCCATGCGTCATCAGCAGTAGACTTGTCAGATGTACATAAAGTCGTCCATGGATGGTAGAGAGGAATTTTAGCTCTTGCAGCTGCAAGTATCAAATTTGCACGGTCACAGATTTTATGAACATCTACAATTGAATTCCTCACTGACCTTACGTTCTATGAGACTATTTTCAACAAGTTATCCGCCATGACTGATAGAAAACTTATTAATCTGATTATTATTATACACAGTACAAATTTCAGGCATTACCGTTAGGGCGCCTATTATTATGATTATTATTATTTTGCCCGTTATCAAATCTCCTGGAAAAAATATATAAAATTATAAATTTAATTATAAATTAAAAAGAATATAAATTTTAAAGACACGCTATTGTTTTTCTGACATCTCTAAGAAATATGCCCAAAAGCAAAAAGTATTCATATCTAGGAGAATCGGCTCTCGACCGTTTCTTAAATAAGTGCACGCAATGAACTTACTTCAAAGGATTACATCTATCACGTTCAGCGGGAATGAGAGTATGATTTACGGTTGCAAAACGACCCGGAATTTGCAGAAAAAAATAAAATCGCAGTGTCCGTCGATAGAACAGTTCTTCAAACTGGGGGGACAGTCTTTTTGGTGGAAGGACACACCCTTTCCGACTTTACTTCCCACACACCCAAGGCATAAAAATGTATTATTATGATTTCGGTTCTTTATACCCGTATGTCACGCAAAAATACTCTCTGTAGGAAGGAAGGACCCCCAAAGATTCTAATTGTTCCGTGCTTACCGACTACTGAATACTTCATAAATCATACAAATGAATATTTTGGTTTGGTGAAGGTAGATGTGCTACCTCGACCAACTTAAAATTTCCCATTTTACCATCTCCAACTGAAAAGAAACCGGTTTCTTTTGTGCATTATATGTGCTATAGAAGGTGAGACTAGAAAAGACTGATCACAGTGAAAAGCAGCGAATGCCGAGAGGTGGGTATTTTATAACGCGAGAATTAACTTCAGCTGAGGAAAACATGCATGCTATTAAGAAGATACTTGAAATCTGGTACTTTGGAAATGTGAAACGCTTTTTAAAGATTATATAAAGTAGGAGTGTCCGGATTCTCTTATGTGGAAGCATTTTACGAAACAAGCCTATATTAACGATGTAGAATATAGAAATAGCTATAAATTTGACATTGCGGGTGGTGTTAAGAACCCTGGTGTGGTGTTCGTTTATTAAACTAGACATCGCAGTTTTTGGCACGACTGGTTCAAGCCATTATCTCAGCCTTGTGACGGTTAACGATAAAATGTGAAAATTTTAAGGATAAGGATTATTATCCGGATCATCGAAGCATTCTGTTAAGATTACTTTCATTAAAAATTAGCAATTAATAGACTATGTTGAAATCAAACATTAATTTAGGCTAATGATGAGAAATGCAAAAGTTTAGGTTAAACCTAACGCTATTTACGTATGCCTCCATTATAAAATAAAGTAATATCCCTAATGTAGCTAGGACCTTACGATATTCAACGGATAACACGCTTTAAACAACGTTTAAACAACACACACAAACTGATTGATAACAATGGGGTTTAAGTAGATTTAATTAAGTAATACGGCAAAGTTGATTTATCCCGTCGTATAACAACGTTAAATACGACTAGCAAATTACGTAAAGAATAAATAGTTTTACTGTAAATAGATAGTCACGATATATTTAACAGGGTATAAACCAATTCCGAATTCAAAGCTCTAAATACATCCTAACAGACCAATACTAACTAGTGGAGACCCACAAGGACCTATTTTTGAGCCATTACTATTTCTAATGGTACTTGTAGGTTCTCCCCCCCACCCACCAATTTTGACAGAATATTTTCGTTAAAACTAACGAAAATATCACGACTTAACCTGACCAATTACCAAGGGCGTACAGTTGATCTATTATTAATTATAACTGTTTGTTTCTGGAAGAGTATTTACCATTTACTAATAAATGAACTGTACGCCCTTGATAATTGGTTAGGTTAAGTCGTGATATTTTCGTTAGTTTTAACGAAAATATTTTGTCAAAATTGGTGGTGGTGTGTGGGGGGGGGGGGGGAGATAACCTACAAGTACCTTTCTAATTTACGTAAACGATTTTCATCACTGCCACATTAAAATGCGTATAATACGCAAATGACACCACACTGCTTCCCATCATAACTCAGACTTTCTGATTAATGAAATAAACAAAAAATTAGAAAACGTGTATAAATGGATATGTGCTAATAAACTTTTATTGAACCCGACAGTCATCTTATATGATTACCACAAAACATTAGTACAAACTCAAATAAAAATCGGGAATACTACTCTTGCAAGGGTGAATGATGTTAAAGTACTTGGCATTAATTTAGAGGCACTCCTTACCTTATATTATTCCTTCATCCATTCACATTTATTATATTACATTACAGCATGGGGTAGTTCAAAGAAATATATAGAACATCGTTTGGAAGTAATTCATGAAAAATGTTTGCGAACTCCCTCACATAATGACAAAGTCACAATTCCCCAATATTTTAGAGTTAATTTTAAAACTAAATGACTTATACAAATTCAATGTTGTTGTCAATATGTTAAAAATTATCAACAAAAATCGACATATATTGCCCATTCAAAGAGCAATCACCCTCCATCAAATACACCATCGTTATAACACCAGACTGCCCACCGATTTTATACACAAACCTAACTATACAATAGAAACTGCAGGAAATGCACTCTTTCAAAGGAGCAGATGTATGGAACTCAACTCCCACGCACATCATGCAGGCTTAATCACTAAAAAAGCACTTCCATTTGCTCCTACTGAAGTACAAGTTCACTGTCATTTTCACCACAGTAATCAATTTTGTAATCAACTATTTAAAGTATGCTAATTTCGGTACTTACGTATTAACGGGGAGCCACCACATATTGATGATTGGTTAGGTTTAGTTGTAATATTTTCGTTAGTTGAAAATTTCTAATACATCATATTCATCATCAAAAAATGATTAGAAATTTTCAACTAAAGAAAATATTACAACTAAACCTAACCAATCATCAGTATGTGGTGGCCCCCCCCGTTGATACGTAAGTACCCTAATTTCATAAGTACCTTTAATTTTGTAATCTATTCTTTTCATATTTGCATCACCTGAAGATCAGGGCCACCAGCCTTCTTTAGTTAGCTTTATAAGCTAACTAACGAAAATATCACAACCTAACCTAACCTGTCGTCAAGGGCGTCCAGTTGACCTAACGATTGGTTAGGTTAGGTCGTGGTGTTTTCATTAATTAGCCTTACAAGGCTAACTAAAGAAGGCTGGGGGCCCCGATCTTCAGGTGATCTTTATATTTATTAAGCGTCATTTATTTTATATTAAATCATTTAAATTCAAATTATGTAACACTTTGTAAACTTTATATTGTATTTACTACTATTGCTATTACTCGTATTATTAGTTTTAGTTGTCACTGTTACTATTGAGAGTACTTGCCACTTTCACTATTTTTTATGTAATAAATAAGCTCAATGCCATTAATTTTAACCTAAAAAACCTCCATGCTTCCAAAGGCATATTCAGTTGAAAGTACTGGGTACTTTTGTTATACCCCGCAATTCCTTCTTTCCCGGTTAGGCCAACTTTACGCCCTTGGCAATTGGTTAGGTTAAGTCGTGATATTTTCGTTAAAATATTCGTTAGTTTTAACGAAAATATCACGACTTAACCTAACCAATTGTCAAAGGCGTACAGTTGACCTAACCGGGAAAGAAGAAATTGCGGGGGTACAACGGAAAAGTACCGAGTACTGTATAATATAATAAGTAAAAATTGCTAAACTTTGTCACTTGCATTCTTTTCTGAAAAAAGTTTGAATTTTACTATAATTAGACGTATACACGAACTGAAACGTCTAAAGGCAATACGTATAAACCGTACTTTAATTGAATTAATTTTACCATAAACGTTTTAAAAGATAATTACAAATGTTTACAACACAAAGATTGACCATAAAATTAACAAATAATGGAATAATTGTTTCCTAACAAGAAAAAATGTAAACGATACAAACAAGCAATGTTATCGATACGATACTCAACCACGAAATTCTAAGCCTCGTCTGAACCCTTCGTTGAGCAAGATACGTTCTGTCATAAATGTGTGTGTTCCCAGATCCGAAGCTTTCAGTTATTATTGACAACAATTTGAAACCTATAATCAGAACTAGACTACTATTTACACAAAAAAACAATATCCATGATGCATAAAACATCATTAAGTTTGTCACAATCGTCGATATGTTATACAGTAAATTCCTTACCCGTATTATCGAACTTCAATACGTAAATTAATCCAGTCAGCGGCATACCCTCACGTTCAAAGCCTATTTATATATAAACACTAATAAATATTTACATTAATTAATAATGTATGTCAATTTTAACATATTTATAATTACTATTAATAATAAATGTTTACAAGAATTACCTTAAATTCAACATCTTGTGGTACAAACTTCCTTTAATATTCTTAAAAGTCCAGATAATAAAAATATTAAGACCTTACAAAAACGTTAACTTTATAAATGTTTCGAAAATGTTCACTTTACGAAGCTAATATCCACATGAATGAGTTGCACAAAATCTCAACCATCGCTCTTCGCTCAAACAATTGATTGATTGATTGTTTGAAGTTTTATATGGAGGAGCTCAGTCAATAAGGCTATTTACATCCTCCACTCAAACAATTTTAAACAAATACTGCACTAATTCATCTATCCACCCACTCACCTACCTACCTACTTACTCAATGACCCTATCGCTACCATCATTTATAAATTTATTAATATAGGTACATATACGCATTAAGTACATATTATACGTTACTACAATATCATAGCCACCAACATCACCAGATCTAAACCCCTGTTTTTATCTGTGGGGTTATTTAAAAGATAAGACTGTTTAAACAGAATCCACACACAGTAGAAGAATTGAAAGGATCAAGTGAACAAGAAATTTCTCAGATTTCGATACTCTGTCCAGGGTAATGTAGAATTTTGTTCTTAATGAGCTGAAAGGACATCACATAAAATATGTTTCGCACTAGGGGAACGAATTCCCCATGTGTAGAGAAGGTGCAGTAAAAATTCCATGCTTTTATTTCAGTTAATAAAAATAATACAAACCTTTTAAAGTGTCAAATGTTTAAAAAGTCACCATATATATATATATATATATATATATACACAGTGTATATAAGTGTGGTTCGCGTAACGGTAATTTTGCATATAGTATGTCAGGGAAGGAGTTGGCAAGCGTAGAACAGGAAAAAGATTTAGGAGTTATCGTCACTGATGATTTAAAAGTGGCGAAACAAAGTACAGCAGCGGTCAATAAGGCGAACAAGGTGCTAAGTTTTATAGCTAGGAATTTTGAGTACAAATCGCGCGATATTATTGTTCCTCTTTATAAATCATTAGTTAGACCTCATTTGGAGTACGCGATCCAATTTTGGAATCCGCATATGCGCAAAGATATAGATAAAATCAAGAGAGTTCAAAGACGAGCAACTAAGATGATTCCGTCATTTGGTCGAAGTCGTACGAGGATAGGCCTAAGGAGTTAAAATTGACTACACTCGATAACGTAAATAGAGATAGCTTTTTCGAAATATCACAATATAATAAAACTAGAAATAACGGGTGTAAGTTGACAAGTAGAAGGTTCGAGACAGCAGTTGCCAAAAACTTTTTACGCATGGAATAGTTGATAGCTGGAATAGTTTGCCGTTAGAAGTAATTAGTAGCACGTCTATAAATATGTTTAAAAATCGATTAGACGCATATGTTGATAACGTAAATAGAGATAGCTTTTTCGAAATATCACAATATAATAAAACTAGAAATAACGAGTGTAAGTTGACAAGTAGAAGGTTCGAGACAGCAGTTGCCAAAAACTTTTTACGCATAGAATAGTTAATAGCTGGAATAGTTTGCCGTTAGAAGTAATTAGTAGCACGTCTATAAATATGTTTAAAAATCGATTAGACGCATATGTTGATATATTGGGTATAGTTTAAGGTAGTAAAATTAAGGTTTTTTGTGGTACGGAACCCACGTAAAATTGTAGGTCCCCTCCGCCACCACGGAGGACATGCGCAATACACAACTACAACCACAGTTAGGTAGACCAGCCATGAGTGGATCCTAGGGTCTTTGTTGGTCTGAAACATTATAACATTATTATAACAAATTGGACTATTTATTTTAGTTAATTTGTCCCTTAAGCTTTAGGCTTTACTGAATTCAATAATATTCTACATTATTCATTTATTTTATTTGATGAAAAAACAAATTATCTCTATGTTATAGATGCAGACATGAAAAATAGATGGATAGGCATGAAAAAGGTTAACCCTTTAATGCCCAGTGTGTGAAATTTTCATCGTTAACTTTGGAAGCAATTTTAGACCTTCCAGTTCCCAATGTGTGAAATTTAACACATTTCGTATTTTATTAATTATGAACAATAAAACTTTGTAAAATGTATTTTTCAGTTATTTTGGGTCCAATTAAACGATTTTTATATCCCAATTTTTTTTTTTACTTTTCGACTTAATTTGGGTATGAAAGGGTTAAAGCTAAACAACAGCAAAAACTATATTTATTTCAGTGAGAAAGGATATCCTTGGAAGATTTCTGTCCTGAGAATATTTTGTGCTCTCCTTCTGTGGAATGTAGTCTTAAAACTCTCTAAGGACACTTTCTTCAAAGTGTATGTCAATATAATAATTTGATTCCCTTTGTACGTACATTAATATATAAAAAAAATTTGTGCAGACATGTCGATACCCGCATAAAATAAGAAAAACTTTTATGAAATTTGGAAAGCAGCCATTTGGTCTCTTGTGTGTACTGAAGGATTAAAGATGTATGTTCCAAGACTCACCTTTTCCAATAAAATTTTGTTAATAATAATAATTGGGCTTGTTTAACGTCCTTCCAAACAGCAAAGGTCACGTGACAGAGGGAACCTACAGTTTTACGTGGATTCAAATCAATCACGGGTCGTTACGTCAACCGAATGCGGAGGATGGTCAACTATGTAAATACTGACCCAATCCAACGTCACTTAACCTCACTGATCTAACGGGAAGCGGTGTTGCTACGTGGCCGCGACGTAGCATTTATTGATTTGCGGTTATTGTAATTTTTTTAATATATAATTAATAATTAAGGTATATCATTATTGTCTAGAATATTTAAAAGTTGTATTATTATATCTGAAATAATGTCATGTTTTATGCCGAATATTAAAATAAAATAATGAATTAAAGTTTTAAATCTTTTATTCCTCAGTCAATTCACTAAACATTTTACTGACCAGTTTATATTTCAACACTTGTGTTGCCTAGAAAGTTGTGGTTACGCTATTTATCTGAAATATATATATATATATATATATATATATATATATATATATATATATATATATATATATATATATATATAGCGTCCTAGTGGATCTGATCATCCTATCTTGCAAAATGCCTATCCATAAACTTATAGTAAATATAAAGAAAGATGTTCAATCAAACATCTGATATACAGGGTGTCTCAGAAGTCGCACACCATTAAAGTAAATAAAGCTATATTAGCTTATATAGTATATATGGTGCTGGCGCGCGACTTCTGAGACACCCTGCGTATCTGATCATTTCAAATTAGTAAAAGGTTGTAACCTAAAGTGTTCACGAAGCTGCATTTCCTATTTCAATTTTCAAGGTTATCCGTATTAGGTACGTTTCCGAAGAATCGATCGATGATGATAGCTCCAAGCAGAGATGCCCACACACAGTTCTTGGTGATAATCTACAAGAATTGCGTTTGGACAATCATTGCCAGAAACGGTTACAGAAAATCCTCGTGTTATGGTTCGATGTTCATGCATTTATCGCAGGTTGATTCAGTGAAGGTCTTCAAAGGGCTTCTTTGACTTATTTGGGTCCCTTTTATACTCGAAGGTCACTTTATAGCGTACGTTACGCCGTAGTCTGATAACATTAGTAGGTACATAATGACATAATATGAAATGTATCATAGTAAGCATTTGGCATATCAATATAGAATCAATTTACCCATTAAAATAAATGAAAAAGTTTTCTTTCTTTAAGCGTTCATAAGTGTTGTGATATCATAATGTAATAACATTATGATATTACAACACGTATGAACATTCGAAGAAAGGAATAAATCTAAGATAAAATTATTCTACTATAAAATAAATATATATAAACGAATTTATATTTACACTGGAAAGAGGAAATAAACTGAAGCATTACTTATTAGAAAGCCTCAATTCATGCTCAAGAATAGCTCTGCGATGAGAGCGAGAAGCATTTGATGAATCGACGATTTCAAAATTTTCGACAATCAGCGCCGGCGAACGACTCTCATATTTTAGTCTTAAAATAATAAATTGTATTTTTTTTAGTAATGTTTGTATATTAAAATTGTATGATAGAAGAAGGTGATAAATGAATGCGTAGAAGATTAATTACCGCTAAAGAAATATCTAACCCCTAAACCCACTTTTTAAAACTAAAAAAAAAGGAAGGAAAAAAAAAAAAATGGCATTCGTACAAAAAAGTATATATAAATTAGTCGACTCGGATTCATCCCAAATTATGACATGATGGATGAAAGCATAACACTGACCGACGCTCCGAAATTGAAATCATAATTTCGCAAAAGTTTTTGGAAGTAAAGAAGATAAATAGCAAACGTGGATGAAGAATAAATGCAAAAGAGCAAATTGCAAAAACACTTTTCATAAAATAAATCACTGCAACGAGGCGAGCGTTTGCCTCTAATTATTACGATTATTCCATAAACATAGACATAAATGGAAAAACTGTTTTCGCCTAAAATCAAAATGAAGCAAATGAACTTTGTGATCCATTTTTAAAAGAAGTTATTTTACATTAATATAATTGCGATAAACATTTCTTAACCCGCTTTAATTTTGTCGATTCCAGTCGTACGAGGAAAATTTTACGTCTCCTCTTTTTCATTGTGTGGAAAGATGAACAGCTGGGTTTTGCTGCGCGCCGCCTGCCATCACCGGGTCTCGATCCGGGGGCCGATGGAATCGTAGTCAACGATGCTAACCCCTACACCACCGAAGCCCTTAGCAAATGAAACTTTACATCATGAAAATAACAAAAATTTACGTAGAAAAATAGATTAAAATTTAATAAAAACTTAAAACAAAAAAATTTAGTCGTAATTAAATTAATTTATGCTGAAATTTAATTTAGATTTTAATGTCTTTCCTCTTATATTTAGTGGAAGGAGATTTTCTATATAGCCCTGAATTGCATATATAGATATTGCTTTTATAGATTTTGCGTCCGTGAAGAAACCTACGCGCGAGTAACGGTAATATAAATTAAAGAGCGTCAAGTGTACACTATTAATACCATTTCTACCCTTCTAAATTGCAGCGGCTAATTGTCCCTCCATGAATATGCGAGTATATTACCTTATAAACTGTTCAAATGTTGTACTGCAGCGGAAACAGATTTTAAAACAAAGTTTCCATGTTTTTGGTTTGGGCGACATTTCAAACATTCGCGTAACATTTTTAGTTATAGTTTTTGAAGCAGATAGCCTCATTTATTGCTTCAGGAAAAACACATCTTACTTTGTTGATATACACTATATAAATATATACAGTAAAACCTCTATAACTCGGACTAATTTTTTTTGTCCGAGGAATAGAGGATTCCGTCTTATAGAGGTAAAATTTAAAGTATTGTAAAAAAAACTATTTTAAAGTGCATAAATCAATAAAGTGTACTAAAACAATGTTTCTGAAAGAAAAATGATATAAAAGTGTACATATGAATAATCTAAAGTAAAATGTAATGAAACTACAGGGTGTCCCGTAAGTCTGGAACCATAGGGCAAAATGATAAAAACGGCAATAAAAACGCCGAAGAGACTTTTGGGGACTGTTTGTGAAATGAGCGAGGATGGTAGCGGCTGTATCATCGTCGGTAGATGTCATCGGAGGTCCACTGCGTGGTTTATCTCCTATGGATCGCGTTTCCCTGAACTTTGCTACAAGTTTGCCGACACAGCTGTGTGTTATCGGCGCGTGGTCCGGATGCAATCTGTTAAATTCCTCAGCGACCTCCCTCTAACTCCGATTTCCTACGAGCAGAATTACCTGGATGTGTTTTTCCTTACTCAAAGACATCATGGGCACTTGCGTAAACGGAAAAACATGAATACTTATTTTACCCTATGGTTCCAGACTTATGGGACCCCCTGTATTTTAATAAAGTATGGGTATCGGAGTGCACTACATGGTCACCTTGGACTTTACCTGTACAACTCGGACATATTTCGAGTAAGACAGGTTTTTCCAGAAGGGATTTTTTTTTCCGCTCATAGAGGATTTAGGTTTATCCAGAGTCCAAGGTGTATATATATATATATATATATATATATAATATTAAGGAAGCATTAACAGCATACAAAAATGCCAGAGATATTAAAAAAAAATTGCCCCCCCCCCCCTCCACCGAGTTGTTAATTGGTCAGGTGGACAACGTCGTAGCTCGTGGCTCCATCAGAGGAGGAGGTTCGAGTTTAAAGTAAAACCAAAATTCGTCACACTTTATTTGTAATGTATTCAGTGATGATAATCATTGAGGAGGACCAGGAAGTGACATAGCGCTCAGGCCAACTAATGCGGCACCACTGCTCTAACTCCCGTATTATTATTACCAGCATCATCAGGGTTCGAATCCCCGACTTCATTGTCTTCACTTCGCGAATATGGAAATGGTGTTACTTACTGAGCTACGGACGCTGGCTGTATTCAGTGATAAAACTAAAGTCAATGTTAAGCCCGCCGCACGCAGGATCGTCTCGCGACTTACGACTGACGACTCGAGTCGCGTGTGATTTTACATTGACAGACTGGAAGCCCCGCATACTGCGGCGATCGCGTCGCGGTCGGTGCCGTGTGCGGGGGCTCCCATTTTGTCAATGTAAAATCACACGCGACTCGAGTCGTCAGTCGTAAGTCGCGAGACGATCCCGTGTGCGGCAGGCCTTAGTGCGTTGTTTTAGGTTAACGTACAAGAATTAAATTGCGTGTCATAGCAGTGGAAATGAATGTTAACTGACAGAGATATTTAAATGCCATTTCCTTCCTCCGATACATGGCGCCTCACGTTCAAATATTTTGGCTCGTTGTCAATTGTTTTTGACAATATACTTTTTTTCAATGGAAAGTGTAAATACTGCAACGCAGCCAAGTGGACATGACAGAAGTCCAAAGAATTGGGTGTTACTGGTCGCTTCAAAGAATGGATTTCATTTCGATTTGACTTTATATATTTTGTCAGATGGAAGAAAGAATAATCAATTCGATAAACGAGGAAAAAGTCGTATTCAAAATGATTTACTTCCCTTTTCAATTCAATTAAAAACTCAAAGACGCAAAATGCGCAACTTTTTTTTTCTGCGTGAGTGTATATGTTAGCTCGTGTAAGAAAACTGACGTACGTAAACGATATGACGTCCTAGAGTGTGAAAATTAATTATTGCTCATAGGCCGGGAAATATTTGGTTGATACACTCACTCACCCCACCCCCACATATATACAGTATATATATGCGGAATATTGTGCATAAATCCGCACAATTTTTCATGATGAAAAAACTGCCCCCACCAGGGTTCGAACCCACAACCACTTTAATAGAAGGTGAAGGCACTAGCCACTACACATCGACGGCATAAAAGTTGATACACCCTGTCATACATTCAAACAACCGAGGAAGCGCATAACGCTTTCGCCTTCAGAAGCATTTAATGGCATGTGTTAAGTTTTATCCTGCGAAGTGCAGTGGCTAGTGCCTTCACCCATTCAAGAGATTGTGGGTTCGAACCCTGGTGGGGGGGAGGGTATATATATATATATATAACGTTAATAAGAGACCGAGAGTAAAAGAGAACACACGTACTTTTCCAAAACAAATAAACATTTCATTGTATATAACGTATGGGGAGGTTTTAAAAATTTCTAGCTGCTTCATTCTGGCATGTCTCAGCCATCTGTGTTTAATTGCCCAGTGCTAACAAATAGTACTGCTTTCTGAATTTGGGTTACTGCATGAACTGGTTTCACTGCATGGTGTTTTATTATGTTCTGGTACTTAAAACTAATTAGTATAAAACTCTGGGAAGCGTGTATACTTTTAATGCTCGTACCCAACACCATTAACTAACAAATTATAAAGAAGTTTTATATACAGAGTGTCCCATAAGTCCCTTTACCCCCTCACCGTATTCTATTAGAAAATGGTTCAATGGCAAAGGGACTTATGGAACCTTTTCACGCTACGCTTTAGAAAATTATTGAATGAAAAATTGTAAATTCAGTCATACTTAATTTTTTTTAAGAAAGTCCTTTCTTATTAGAATAATCAGTGAGGAGGACCAAAACCTGGCACAGCGCTCAGGCAGACGAACTCGGACCACTGAGCTCACTCCTGGATTTTTTTTTTTTTTAATCCAGGAACCACTCTTCAGGAATGAATTTTTTTTACTGATTTTGTACTTTCCTAATATTCCTTGTGAAAATAAATCGTGAGACTGAAATACATCTATGAACCATTCTTAGCATCGAATCGAAGGTAGTTTCTGAGAACATTGAACTCAATATATAATTTATGCGTACTTTTCATAACATTTGTTGACAAAGCCCAGACTTCTTCTCTGTCTCTTAAATCAAAGTTATTACATTCACTTTCATGGGGGAACCTCTCTTATGCAAAGACAGCATTGGAAAGGCTGGTCCACTGAGTTTTCCTCTATAGTAAAATCTCTCTTATTGATTCGGCTCACTTGAGTAGGTAGACATAAAGCCATAGAGAAGGACAAAGATATAGATGTCCAAAGAGAACAGGTACAATTTTAGGGCGAAAAGACGTTATTTATGGCCATTCCAAGTTCGTCTTACACACTATAAGGGGGTATATACGAGCAACTTTGGTGATGAAATATAGGTATAAAAATATATGAATTTGATCTATAGCGGTAATCAAAACAAACAGGAAACAATCACCCGTTTTGTAGACGTTAATAATATTTTTCGTTATGAATGTGCAAGTAAAAATACAGCATGTTTTTTAGTTATAAAATAATGAAAAAATGTATAACCAGCTTCATCGAAGTTCGAACCCCCGATCTTAGTGCTTTCACTTTTTTATAGGGAAATGGTGTTAGGAGAAGATTGTAGATAACAATCGACCAGGGAAGTACTCCGGGGAGGGACGTCAGGCAGGAGACAGGGGGTGCTGGAATTCCCGTTTCTCTTGTCATTGTCCTCTTTAGTTGATCTTGTTTCGTGTCTCATCTACCCTGTGAGCAGTGCAACATGTTCTCAAACACACGCTTCTCCCTCTATTCCTCACTACACACTACACAATGTTTTCACAATTTATAGATAAAAAATAGCATCGTCCGCCTCGGAGACCTCAATTTCTGCTCTTCTTCGTATAAAGGGGTTTCGGACAAAGTGGTCCGAATGTTCATTCAGAAACATCCGCGGCGTTTGTTTGCTCCTATATATGAAAAATAAGACATGAAGACTTAAAATGGCTTAAGGTACATGTATCCCGGTTGCCACAAAAGTAATTTCCTTAAAAAGAATAAAGAAAAAAAAGTTTATGTCCAATCCTGAGAAATTTCAGACCTGGCCTGGGTGTGTGAACAAGCAGGATTTTGATAACGGGAATATACTTCAAATACTGTACATCTAAAGCTATCTTCAAATATGAAAATTTCCTACCGAGGGGGGGTACACCCCCCTCGGGCACCCCCCTGGCGCTCGCGGCCGAGGACATATCAGTAACGAGCCCCACCAAGACTGGACCCCCTCTGCTTAAATTCCTGGATCCGCCCCTGTTCTCCCTCTATTCCTCACTACACACTACACAATGTTTTCACAATTTATAGATAAAAAAATAGCATCGTCCGCCTCGGAGACCTCAATTTCTGCTCTCTTTCGTATAAAGGGGGCATTTTTATATGCGCCTGCCCTTGGCTCCTTCATTCTACATAAAAAAAACCCACTGAGCTACGGACGTTGGCAAATGTATGATGCATTTCACTATGACACAAACTCGTTTCCATACGATTCTAAACCTCTGTAGTAAGACAAGTGACATATTGGTCCAACGGTTGGTTGATTTAATAGCAATTACTCTAAATTATCATTCTAATGAATCTGTAATTGTAAAATATGTTTCTTAAAAATTTAAAGATAAAGGACCGGACAGCTGCTCCAAAAGGTCAATGAGTCAAAAGAAAAATCTGGTATTATTTCCCGTTTTCAACTAAAAAGTTTCTTTGAATGACCATTGACAAAATTATAAACTAAATTCTTAAATGAATAAATATGAAGCTAAAATTCAAACTCAACCGAAAAATAGTGAAATTGAATTTGTCGCATATAATTGCTTGTAATTATTTTATTTTATTCTCTCTCTCTCTCTCTCTCTCTCTTGCAGATTCTAGATTTGATTCATAAAGCATACTTTGATAAATTATATGCCAGTTCATTTCAGAGTCGAGCGTTTTTTTTCTTTTTTTGATTCAAATATTTTTAGCTGATGTAAGCAGTTTCATAGCAAAAACAGGATATCATAAATATCAAGTTAAAATGTTGAAGTTTTTTAATATCTGATATATATACACACACACTGTAAGTAATTTAGGGCATGGTTCTGATTATTCAGTTAATCATTATTTCGAATTTAATCATTAATTATTCCAAAAATATTTTTAGAAAATGATGGGACATTATTAATTTTCCTCATTATTTCACCATCATTTTATCTTAAATTTTGTAATGTATCATTTGAATTTGGCACCTTTTTGCGTGTATAAACTGTCTAATCCGCCCATGCCTGATTTCTTGAACTAAAGCAAACTAAATGTTTGAGCAAAATGTTTTCTTCGGTCTTATCTCACGCAACAGAAACAATAAAGCTCTTTCTTACTCTTCTCAGAAGTATTTAATTTTTAATCATTTTTAATCAGTTAATCATTGATTAATTATAAAATTTCATTATTCATCACATTTTTCTAAAAATGATTAATTAACCATGCCCTAGTAAGTATACTGTAAGTATGTCATACCATTTAATTGTAGCCTATGTAGAGGGTGTTCTAAAATTACCTAGTGAACTTTTATATGAATGCAATATAAATGTTTACTAGTTAATTTTCTTTAGAACACCCTGTATATACAGATGAATACTAGTTACAAAATCAACTAAAGAAAGACAATGAATGAATAAAAGTAAATTACTGAAATAATAATTTGTGTTTAATGACCATTGTATGATATTAGAATGTTTGCGTTCAACTTTTAAATCTTAGAAATAGTCGACGATTGTTTCATCAGACAATCGGGTCACATTTCTGTCTGTTCTGGAATTGCAGTAAACCGATTTGTCGTGGCCAGTAAGGAGCCATAATTGAAAAGCCTCCTCCATCAGGCAGCATGCACGATGAAATAAATACGAGGATTGCTCCACCAAATATCCTACCACTTTTGACGATGGCGCGGAAAATAGTTTCTTTTCCTCGCATTCCACCGAAGAGAATCACTCCCTTTTAAATTTGTGTGGATTTGGAGTTTTTTATAAAGAGTCGCTAAATTGCTGAAACCATTATCAGGTTTTTTTTTTTTTTTTTAACTTAGAAAGAGTAACTCCTTACGCATTTAGTTTTATTGAATAATTCATTTTACTTTTTATGTTTACTATTTGTAAGCTGTATAAGTACGAATGTATCAAAAATAAAAGCCAAAAATAGGAATAATTACTATCCTATATGTCTTACTATATGCTTAAACTATAAAAGGAATCTCGGGTCTGAGGTTCAAAACGTTTTCAGTTTTAAAACTTGATAGTGAGATCTACTTTTGTAATTTTATTTAAATCTTTTAGGCACAAATATATATATATATATATATATATATATATAATATATATATATATATATATATATATATATATATACAGGGTGTCCCGTAAGTCTGGACCCATAGGGAAAAATAATAAAATTACAAAATAGTCCAAAAATTTATTTATAATATATTTTTTATTTTTTTATTATTATTTTTATTATTTTTATTATGATCTTACTCCGCTGGAGTTTTATTTGTGGGGCCACTTGAAAGCCAAAGTGTACGAGGTCAAACTTCAGAACATTTTCCACCTTAAAGCACGCATTGTGGAGGCGTGTCAAGAAATTTCTGCGACTGTGATTCAGAAAGTGCTGTCGCAGTGGAGATTACGTCTTCAACTATGTGTGCGACACAACGGCGGACACTTTGAACAGATTATGTAATAAATTTTTGGACTATTTTGTAATTTTATTATTTTTCCCTATGGGTCCAGACTTACGGGACACCCTGTATATATATATATATATGAGGCGTCGCGCGGCACAATTCCGTTTTCTGCCATAGTAAAATTCAACCTTTCCTCTATCAAGTACAGTATCATCTTTTGGCGTATTTGTTATTGTATCACTGCAAAATTGGAACCTAAACAATCAAAATTCGTCCATTTTTATAAAGTTATTGCTATAACCTTCCAGTCTTTACAGTATACCTTTATTGCTATTTTACCTTATAAAAAATTTAAACGCTTCAGTTTTATCATTTAGTCATTCACTTATTCAATGTTCACAAAATTACTTGCAAAATTTAAGAAAAACATTGAATTACATCTATTTTAATATAGTTATGAGTATTTAAACTTTCACAAACTTTAAAGCCGTTTTCCTCAAAACTTTGTTTTGGCACATTCGTCATTGTGCCGCGCAACGCTTCATATATATATATATATAATTTTAAAGACTTTGGTATTTTGTTTCCATATACTCTTAATATTGAAATTATGTAAAATAAAATGTAAAATTAAAAAAAATTAATAAAAAATTTGGAAGCTTTTTAATATTTGCGAAGTGACTCTTCCGTATTCACTGAAAACAATATGAATAAAGAAGAAGAGACAAATTCCATATTAATAATATGCTATTAATATCCTTCGAAGCAGCAAATATATACGAGTAAAAACCACTTTCGTGAAGGAGATTGGTTGCAATTTAGATTTTGTGAAAATGTAATTTTCTTTTTCTTTTTATGGAATCGATTTTTCCTTATAGATAAATGGAAACGCTTCACCTACGTCAAAGCAGAAAGATAGGCCACCTGTCACAATTTGGAGTACGAATCGTGGCGGGGAGGGTGGGTTGGAGAAAAGGTTTTAAGAGGGAAGTGTGAGGGGAAGCTATTCGGATGGCTGGGTAGTGGAGTAAAAGTTAAAAACAAAATACGGATTATGAGTAAACCCAGTAGGGGGCTTTACAATACCTCGGGATCGGGAAGTTGCTGAGAAAGATACGACGCTGTATCCGGATAAATAATAACGAACGAGTGCCAAAGTGAGGCACCAAATAAGAATGAAAGGATGCCAATAAAAAAATGAGCTTTATATAAAGGAGCCAAATGGTAAATTGAGGGTAATAAAGGAAAGGAAAAAAGATGAGGTGGTATGTATAATAAATAATTTGTAAAGGATAAAAATCTTTAGTGAAAAAGGCTTTTGAGTAAATTAATTGGTGGTTACGGATATTTGGTTCTAAGTTGGTTTTATTTTCAGACGATAAACGTTGTGGGGTCCTCGAAAGAATGGCATGAGATGGAATTTAGAAATAAAAAAATCACCTCTTTTTATGAAAAATGAACGAAAGACGAGAAAATGCGAATAAAGAATAAAAGAAATAAAAATGAAAGGAATTAAAGTCAATAATTCCTTTGCTTTTAAAAGAATTTTAATTTAAAATTCAAATTAGTTTCTTTGTAATTAACGGAATTTTATGGTTAGAATTAATGATATATATTTTGAATTACTTTCTATTTATTCTAAAACAATAATCTTGACCGTTCAAAGATTCGGGTAGAGTTGATGACGGAAGTTGACGGAAAACTTTGTATTACATAATAATAAAATCAGTCAGAAAAAACAGAAAAAGTGTTTAGACCAACGAATGCGGCCCATTGCATTATTATTATTATTATCACTAACATCGGGATTCAAACCCCCGACCTCAGTGTTTTCAAGTTGTAAAAGAAGTAAAAATCTGTAATTGAAAAATGATCCTTTGTCTTCTTCCCGCAATTCACGTGACATCTCTCTCCCTCCGACTTTCTTTCGCTTCACCACCGATGAAACAAAAATTATTATTGTTCTCCGATAAGAATTCTTCACCAATTAAATGTTTAATATTCAACCATTTTCGTCACTCATTTAAACAATTAATTTACTTATTTATCGTTTACTAACTCGTTTAATCAATTTATTAGACCATTCTTGTTTATTCAATTTGTGTATTTTTTTATGTGATTGATTGGCTTAAATTGAAAATTGAAATTTTCGACAAAATTTCCTATTAAATTCAACTTTTTGGCAAATGGGAGACTTTTTTCCACTTGAATAATTGTCTGTTTTGGTTTCTTAAAACAATATTATTTTAATTTAAACTCGTTATAAAAAAGAATATGTTTTTTTTGTCAGTAGAAAAGGATTACCTACTTTTAAAACAGTTTAAGAATGAGTTTACGTTTTTACTCTCAGAGAATATTTACATAATATTTTTTAATCACAACTACTTTCTGTGTACTGTATATATATATATATATATAATATATATTATATATATATATATATATATATATATATATATATATATACAGCTCAGAATGGTCCCCTGAGATAACTTTTACAAAATACACAAACCTAATGTGCGTGGAACAAAGAACTCTTCTGGCAAAATTAAATCCACTATAGTCCGAATAAATAATAGTAAATGGCAAATACTAAAGTTTTTTCTTTTTTATGATGGAAGCCTAACGTAGACAGCGGGTTACTATCAAAGAGGCCACAAAATATGACTTCTCTCACTAGCTATCTGCTAAGGACTCGGACTTTGGGACAGGGTCTAGGGTTTAAAGTTAACCTAGACAACTACATTCAGAACCTCAGTATACGCAAGAAACACGATGCATTTACGTCGGATTAAATTCACGACAAAGAAAAAAGGGCAACTATTGTATTTTCAGCCAAGTTCCAAAACATAAACCACAACTTTGAGCGTCCATTCTCAAGACACTTAACACGTCTGTTTAATGTGGTACAACTTAGAATGGTCCCCTGAGATAACTTTTACGGAATACACAGACTTGTTAAGTGCCTTGAAAGTAGATGCTCAAAGTTGCTGGTTGAGATTTATGTTTTGGATTTTGGTTAAAAATACAATAGTTACCCTGTTTTTTTGTGTGAATTCAATCTGAAGTAAATGCAACGAGTTTCTTGCGTATAATGAGGTTTGGATGTAGTTGTCTAGGTTAGCTTTCAATCCTAGATCCTCTCCCAAAGCTAGTGACGGAAGCTATATTTTGGGGCCTCTTTGCTAATGACCCTCTGCCTACGTTGGGTTTCCATCATGAAAGAGAAAAAACTTTAGTATTTGCCATTTACCATTACTTTTTCGGACTATAGTGGATTCATTCAGTTATCTCAGAAGAGTTCCTTGTTTCATACATATTAGGTCTGTTTATGCTATATATTATATATTATATATATATATATATAATATAAAATTAAATTTGTGAATTTCCACATGCCTGTGTCCAAGAAATTTGTAGATGCACTACAAATGCTCAACAATGATTAAAAAAAATAAATTGATCAAGTTTTAGATGTTCCGCAAGTCCTCTGAAGATTGCAAGTAAAACGTAAAACATTACAAAAACTTTAAAACTTTCAAAACTTTATTTAAATACGTAAACTTTATTAATTATTTGGCAATTATGATTTTTAATTAAGATTTTCTTGTATTTTTTGTATTCTTGTTGCTATTAAGTTTTTTCTTGACTGTGTTTCGTCCAGAATATATATAATTTATATATACAATTTTTCTTTTCAGAATTGATTATTTGAATAGTTAAATACGCGTTGTTACACTAACAGAGTGACTTTCCCAAATTATCCGAAATGGCTGAGGCCGTAAAAGTGAAAGCAACTGTTGAAAAAAATCATGAGTCCAGCTGTTTCCCTTTTTGGGAAAGCTGAGCTCAGTGGAAATCAACTTCCCCTATATGAAGACGTTTTAAAAGAATATTTACAAACAAGATATCTCTTACTTATAGTTAGTAAGGAAAAAAAAAAAGCCAAATGCTAATGATGTGGCAAGAATAGTCGCATGAAAGGTAAAAGAGATCTGGAAAAGTGCATCAATTCCAACAATATCAGAAGAGCAAATATTAGCCAGAGTAAAGGATTGTCATGAAAAATCTAAAAATATGATGAAGACTGGTAGAAAAAGGAAAGATTTTGAATCTAAACTGACCGCGTTCAAATCCAAAAATCAAAGGCTTTTTGATATTGCTGCCTGCAAATGCCATGATCTGTTTTCTTGCACTTGTGAAAAAGAGCTAAAAGTTCCTGCCATGGAACGTTCTTTCCTAATTGATCAAAGAGGTGCACGAAAAATGGCAATAGGCAGTATTGATTTACGGACAAAGAAGAAACTGCAAATAAGATCTGAGCGTAAAGAACGAGAAAGAGCACGATTTTCTAAAAACATTGAAGATGGAGATATCAATAACCCATCCACTTCCAGGGAAGAGCCAATGGACTGGGATAACTTTCATACAATTCCCAATTCTGACACGTCAACAGATACAGATAGAGAGCGTGATGATGATGATCACATTGAGGAAGGTATAAAGAAATCAGGTGAAGCACATAAGCTCACTCGCAAATTGCCTTCATTAGCAAAAACTTGTGACCGATTCGGAATATCAGACAGAGCTGGTGCAGCCGTTGCCTCTGCTTTTCTGGAAGATTTTGGTCTCATTACCTCTGAAGATTATCACAATGTTGTGGATAAGAATAAGGTGAGACGGCAGAGAAAGAAGATCAGAGAGGAGTTGAGTAAATCAAGTGAAGAAAGTATAGAAAGTTAGAAACATTGTATTTTGATGGAAGAAAGGACTTAACTAAAGCAAATATCTGTAAGGATGGGAGGTACTAGGTACAACAATTACTGAGAAACACATCACGCTTATAGCTGAACCAGAATCAAAATATCTTGGGCACTTCACTCCTGTGACTGGAAATTCAACTAACATTTCTAAGGGAGTGATAAAGTTTCTTAACAGTAACAATATTAAGGTAGACAATCTGAAGGTCATTGGATGTGATGGAACCAATGTAAACACTGGCATACATAATGGAGTTATCAGGCAACTAGAGGTACACTACAATACTCCTTTTCATTGGTTCGTGTGTTTGCTGCATACCAATGAGCTACCTCTCCGCCATTTGTTTAATTATTTGGATGGTAAAACCAAAGGACCAAAAGCCCTTGCTGGAAATGTTGGCAAAAGTCTTACTGCGTGCGAAAAGATGCCAGTTGTCAAGTTTGAAGCAATCAAATCAAGTAATATGCCTTCTATTCCGGGGGATCTCGATCTAAGCCAAGATCAAAAGTATCTCATGGAAATTTGTAATGCAGTCATAGAAGGCCAATGTTCCCAAAACCTTGAAAACCGCAACCCAGGTTCTTTGAATCATGCCAGATGGCTTACGACAGCCAACAGGATAGTTAGAATTTATGTTGCGACCAAAAAGCCGTCAGAAAACTTGAAAACTCTGACCGAATTCATTGTTCACGTTTATGCCCCAACGTGGTTTAATATAAAGCGAAATCCTTACTATTACGAGGGACCAAAGCACCTCTGGTTTATGATATCTAGTTCAAGATACCTATCTGATGAGCTTAAGGCAGTCATTGATCCTGTTATTGAAAGAGGGGCATATTTTGCTCACCCAGAAACTTTATTGGTCTCGATGTTATTTGATGAAAGGCAAGTGATGAGAGAGTTAGCTTTCCGGCGCATTCTCTTAGCCAGGGAAAGTGTGTCCTCGGGCATTAGAGAATTTAGACGGCCTAAAATTAATTTCTTGGCAAGAGACTACACAGATTTAATTCGATTTGGAGACTACCCAAGACACGAACCACCTCTGACAAAAAGCTTGACAAACACCCAGTTAGAGCTTATCGTAAGGGGTGATGAAACTAACCCTCTATTGAAAAAGTACCCATGTCATTCACAAGCTGTGGAAAGACATGTCAAACTTGTAACAGAAGCATCAGCTTCTGTCTGTGGCCAGGAAAATAGAGATGGTTTTATAAAGGCAAGAATTGCTTCAAGATCAAACATGCCTACATTTGAGTCAAAATGCGAATACAAATGTCAATAAACTACATGTAAAAACTAATGGAAGGGAGGTTGGGCTGGGCATGGTGTGGAATTCGACCTACAGCCACCTCCTCGTGGTGAATTCTGGGTGATTTGCCTCGTAAACTATCATGGCAAGTCAGCAAAGAGCTGTAGTTTACTATACGGAGTATGGGAAAAAATCACCAAAACTTTAAGTGACTTGTGGAACCTCAAAATATTTATATAAAAGCTTCAAACTTTGTCATGATACTTCCTATGTAGGTACACAAACTTTCGTAATAGAGGGTAAATTAAACTTCCCAAAAAAACTTTTTCAAGCAAAAACGACCTGGCCTAATATATATATATATATATATACACATTTCAACTGCAAAGAACACGCAGTATAAATAACGTAAAGAACGATGCTTGTATAGGAGAACATTCCGCGCAAGATGAGAAGAGAGAACGAACAAATGAAAAAATGAGGTAACCACCCGGGAATCGAACCCGGGATCTTCCGATTGCCGGTCAGATATGATAACCACTACACCATGGTCCTCAATCGATCAGAAGTCGTAATTCCTCTACATACGCGCAGAAACCAATGCCCCGAGGGGGGCACCTCCCGCATGCCGTATCTACATATACATTTCAACTGCATTTCATTTGTTCGTTCTCTCTTCTCATCTTGCGCGGAATGTTCTCCTATACAAGCATCGTTCTTTACGTTATATATATATAATATATATATATATATATATATATATATATGGGATGAATTTCACACTTAAACACGTGAAATGAATGAATGATGCAAGCTCACAAGAAAAAAGAAAAAAATTATTCCAAGTCCTCTCGTGTATTCAGCAATGCACCTCATCAGGGAATTCTTCATTCCTCATTCCCTGACGAGGTGTACTGCTGAATTCTTTGGAATAATTTTTCTTTTCCTTGTGGGTTTGCATTTTATATATATATATATATATATATATATATATATATATATATATAAAAACACCTAATTTGCTTACTTGAAAATGAAATTAATTTTAACGTTTGGGGAGAAATTAGGGATCAATCCCAGAATAGGCACCTGAAATCATTTTTAGGTGCTTAATCTGGGATTGAGGCAAAACACAGGTGCTTAATCTGGGATTGAGGAGAAAAAAATATAAACAGTTTTTAGAGATATAATTTCATTGTTTTTATCAATATTTGAAAAAATCAACTCTAACCTAACCTAACCTATATCTATACCAATTTATGTGGCAAGATAGATTTGCTTCAAACATTCGGGCTCATATTGCAGGAATTTATAATATCTAAAATTTTTCTTTATTCATTAAACCACTTTAAACCTTTTATAACTTTGCCTTTATTACATTTGTAATAAACTTTGTATAAACAATAAATTTTGTAATCATCAGGTTTTTTTTATTTAATTCCTTGCAAGGTGCCTATTCTGGGATTGAGGTTGAACGCAGGTGCTTCATCTGGGATTGAGGTACATCAGGTGCCTATTCTGGGATTGACCCGAAACTAGTTAATGAAAAGTTCTCTTATACTAAGGATATACTGTACCGTATATATATATATATATATATATATATATATATATATATATATATTGCAGTATTAGGGCAAGGCTACACGAGCGATTTTGTCGCTGCGTCAGAGTTGCAAAGTGTCATAGCGACACAATCGTAGTGATTGTTGCAAACTACATGGGCTGCGAAAAGTCGCTGCGGTTTCTTCGTTTTTAGTGCCACGTGGCAGTGACCAGTAACGCTGTGACAAAGTCGTTCGTATTGCCTACTGCACTTGTAACAGTACAACGCAGCCGAATACAACAAAGAATAATTGTTGCAGCGACTGTCTGCCGTGTAGATTGCACCCTAGGAAACAACAGTACCTATTCTTTGCGATTTGTTGTTACAACTCCGTCGCAGTGAGAAAGTCGCTCGTGTAGCCTTGGCCTTATGGTTCATAATTAATATATATATATATATATATATATATATATATATAATATATATATATACAGGGTGTCCCGTAAGTCTGGACCCATAGGGATTTATAATATATTTTTTTATTATGTTATTATTATTATTTTATTATTATTATTTTTAATTATTTTTTATTATGATTTTTATTTGTGGGACCACTTGAAAGCCAAAGTGTACGAGGTCAAACTTCAGAACATTTTCCACCTTAAAGCACGCATTGTGGAGGCGTGTCAAGAAATTTCTGCGACTGTGATTCAGAAAGTGCTGTCGCAGTGGAGATTGCGTCTTCAACTATGTGTGCGACACAACGGCGGACACTTTGAACAGATTATGTAATAAATTTTTGGACTATTTTGTAATTTTATTATTTTTCCCTATGGGTCCAGACTTACGGGACACCCTGTATATATATATATATATATATATTAGAGTGAAGAGACTTTCATAATTTAATTTTGGTCAATCTCATTAAATGAAATAAAATATTGAGTAGAATACATAATCCTAAAGTTTCCTAATTAAATTCGCTTATTTTTTATAACCAAGTTAAAAAAAATAGTTGTACTTTTGATAAAATTATCAAATTTATTACAAAAAGAAATAATATCTTAAATAAAGAATAGAAAAGCATTTTATGCCGTGTGTGTGTGTGTGTGTGTGTGTGTGTGTGTGCGTGTGTGTGTGTGAGGCAACTGCTCATAAACGAAGTCGAGTGTATGATAATTTACAGATGTAGTTGGATTACATTTTTTGCGAGGTAACACTTTTGGTACTTCGTGAGGATAAAAAATTACATAAAAAAGACCTTGAAATATTATTACTGTTGGAAAAAAGATATGTTGGTTCTGATTAGGTTAACTTACGCTAGGTTAGATCAATTAGGGTTTGGTTTGGTTAGGTTAGTCTAAGTTAGTAAGCACTACTAATTAATGCTTAATTAATACTTAATAACTTCACAAAAACCACCCTTCGAGCCCTCAGTTGCGTCCGAAACAATTATCACGCCCTTCTCGCTTGGAGGGCACTAAGGTTAGGTTAGGTTAATTAGCTTCTTAGATATATGGATTTAAAGAAGTCTAAACCTCGCTTATGCGGAGATACGCACGTTGTGTGCGTTCTAGTGTTTCCTTATTTATGCGAGGTATTTTCCATCACCTCACAACTTTTACTCGTACGAGATAGATAGTGAGGTAGGCTACTATGAAGTTTTTAAAAATTCCAATATCTCAAAAACTATTAGTCGTAAATCTAGATGAGGTTAGATTCGTTGACCTCCTAAGCGCGTCTGTTCAAAACAACTTGCGCGTGTGTGTGTGTGTGTGTGTGTGAAAAGTAGATAAAAATATGAAAAGGAAGAGAAGAAGAAAAAACGTAAAATAAGAGACAAAAAAAAACCCAGATAAATTCCACGAATAATTATCATAAAAGTAGAAAAAAAAATCTCAAAAGTTTCCAATTTTGAGATGAAATAAACTCCTTCACATTCCAGTCCCATTCCGGGCACAAAATAGGCACGTCTCACAATCTCAAGCTCGAATTAGGTTTTCCTTACAAATAGTAAAATATTTATAGGCTTATGTTAACTACAGGGTGATTCACTCGCTGGTAGCCCCAGCGGATATATTAGCGATACTCTTGGGCTACCAGCGAGTCAATCACCCTGTGTAAGTTTTATATATATATATATATATATATATATATATATATATATATATATATGATGATGATGATGAAAATAACGACGAAGGAAAAATTAAAACAGGTGTCATCTTCAGGAACACTAAAATTAATAACAAAATCGATACAGTATATACAGTTCATATAGGAAAAAATTATATGATTGGTGCAGAGAATATTGAAGGAGGAGCATACAATTCAAGTGGAAAAGCTATCAGAGCTTTAGCGCCTTGCCCGTCTTATCAAAATCTGATCTGAAAATATTCAAAATAACAGGGTCGATCGAAAAAAGATCCTGGCTAAGGTTGAAATTGTTTGTAAGTTGAATGATTGCAGACTCAAGAATGTATAAGTCCAATTTTATTACCATTCAAAATAACTAGTGCTAGGGTACTTGGTACCCCACTTATACTGTCTAGGGTTAACAATGTTGCTTGAGAGAAACAAAACTGAAGAATTATTCCAATCAGTACAATGAGACAACTCTGACAAATGGATAAAAAGGGTGTTCGACAACTGTCCCGTTCTAACGGAATATTGATGTTATTTTTACACGTGTGTTGAAGTCTTTTCTCGTCTGTCCACTGTAAAAGGAGTCACATTGTTTACAACCAATTTTATAGATAATACCTGACTTATTGGTAGGCCTATTCTTTATTATGACATTGTCATATGACTATACTACATTAATGTTCAAAAGTTTAAAGGTATTAGCAATGCCTAAAAAGCCTGGAAAAAAAAAGGGACCACTGGAATATTCCTCGACAAAGTGTGAGGGTTATTATTCAAACGATAGAACTTTCGTTTTGCCTTGTTAAGGCAAGATTCTAACAAAGCAGGTAGGTATACAATTCGTTTCCAAATCCAATATTGTTGATTTTTTCCAACTCAGCGTCAAGTAAGGTACGTATGTCGCCCATAATAACTAGTATTAGACTCGTCTGTTTCACTAATATGGAGAGCACCATCTCTTTTTAATTGTAAGAGGGTACTGCGTAAACGTTTAGGAAAGTTTTCTTCGTGAGTGCTATTCACAGCACTATAGACAAGGCCTTTAACTATGTTAACCAAATACTGGGTGAGATTACACTGTTTTTCAAAACAAGTAAGACTTTAACAGATTTGTAAAACAGAAGGTTTTTTAATAATAAAAAATGACATAACAAATCCAAGGGTGTTTTTTGCATCGATGCTAATGTTCTTCGAAGAAAGGTTCAAAAGAACATTAGCGACGATGCAAAAAATATGTTTTTCCTTCGTGGTTATTTTCATCATAAATATTATTCACGTGTTACTTTCGTGAAATAATTTTCATATATATATATATATATATATATATTACGAATAAAAAACGAATTTATATTCAGGAATTCGTTGTTTCTTCTTTTCACGATTAAAATAATTGCGATTTATAAAGGAAATATTCAGTAAAAAAAAGTCCTGCCCCAAAGGCTAATACATATTGGGCATAGTTGTACACTATAGGGCAGGACGTTTGAGACACCCTCTATTCTAGAATGTCCGCTGCACCTCGCGCAGCAAAAGCTTCCCGAAGCACAACCTAGGGCAGTGGTTCTCAACCTTTTCACCACAAAGGACCCCTTTTATTTTTATTTTTTTCCCACGGACCCCATGTTTTTGAAAGATTCCGTCTACCAAACAAACTGTTTTTATTAACTAATAATTAACTCGTTTTCTCATTTTTCACCATCAAATAAAGGACATATAAGAGAGTATGCAATTAAAATACAGCCTATTAAAAAAGTATTAATAATTCCAGCCAAGAGCAAGGAAACTTGAAATTTTAGCCTAAGCGCCCTTATCGTGGGTAAATGTACGATTTCCATTGGAGCCTCTCGAAATATTGAAAGCTCACGGACCCCCAGGGGTCCGGGGACCCCAGGTTGGGAACCACTGACCTAGGGGGAAGGTCTGGGAGGGGCGAGTGTGCTACTAAAACCTTCCCTTTTTCTCCCTCACTGCGTACCTATATTAAATTTGGTGCGGATTACCGTAGCTGTTTAGGGACCCCGAAATTGCTCATAATTAGTAGCATTTTTAATTTAGTTTTTAAATCTATACAATATTTATTTTGATCGAGTAAATTTAAAATGTGCAAATTGTGACCGAAAACGAACGTGTGGTCAAAGTCAGAATATATAGTGTTATATTTAATTTTAATATATTATTATTAATGTACCTTATTAATTTTAATATTTTAATATATTTTGTTCGTAAGTTGAATGATGGAAGACTCAAGAATTTTTCTATTAATTAATTATTAATTCCAATTAGTGAAAATAATTAGAAATAATTCATTCATTGTTGTAATGGAATAAAACTCACCTTTATTCAATGAATAAAGAGATGAATGAATAAATGAAAGAATACGGAAATAAATACCTGAATTTATTGTATACGAATAAAGAAACAACAAATAAAGATGTATGAGAAGAAAGTAAAAGACTTAAAAAACTAAAAAAAATACTTAAAAATGCATATAGTAAAAACAAAATATATTTCACCTCCATTTTGACTCTTTCATTTAACGTTCATTGTAAACTTTCGTTCACTTACTTTTGTTCAAAAGTTTTTTAATTGCAAATTGTTTTATTCCAAATTCTAAAAGTTATTTAATATGTTATTAAGCTTAAAAATATACGATATTTACTATATCTAAGGCATTATATCAAATTATATACAATACGAAAGAATTAAACCCTTTTAAATATATGAAGTCAAAAGCAATATTAATAAAATATTATATTTCAGCTTCACTTTGTTTTTTTCCAG
Source organism: Bathynomus jamesi (assembly GCA_023014485.1). NCBI lineage: Eukaryota > Metazoa > Arthropoda > Malacostraca > Isopoda > Cirolanidae > Bathynomus > Bathynomus jamesi. Next base: position 90,791 of record JAJOZX010006111.1, read on the forward strand.
GTCAAATCTAATACTGGAGGAATCTGCATATATACATACAGTAGATGAAACATTGCGTCTCTGAAAAAAATTGAATCAAATAGGATTACGAAGTCACTAAAATCACGCGACAATTTTACTTGAACATGAAATTACAGGTGACATTCTTCTTTCTAAATAAAATTAGTTTATATATATATATATATATATATATATATATATATATGGGTTATCCAAGAAATTGCTGAAAGTTTTTATTTTTTTATTCAAATCTTACCCTTATATTTGATTACCCTTTGAGGAAAAAATATTCCTTGCAAAATTGCAGCATATTTAAGGAATATTTAGGGATACCTCAATGTCTTCTTCCCTATGACAGTAATGAGTAATCTTGAGTTGCCATCTTTGAGAATTATTGAGTCACCACCTCTGAGAATTGGTGAGTCACCATTTATGCGCCTTGTTGAGTCAACATCTCTGCGCATTACTGACGCGTCATTATTGTCCAGTGAGTTGCCACTTGTCATGTTTTAATCAGTGTTGCGTCATCTTTCAAGGAGTAAGGAAAGCGAGGGTATTTTTTCATATTGACAATTTTTCTATAAATTTATTATTAAAATTTCAAAGTTAACACGAAGTTGTTGTTTAGTGGGATTGTTTAACCTCCTTCATAACAGCAGAGGCATATTATCCACTGACAAAACTCTTGCTAAGAAACAAAACTTTTTAAAAAATAGAAAAAGAAAGAACTTTTAGAAAAGGAGAAAGAAAGACTGACAGAGGCATCTGGAAAAAGAATATGCCCTTCAATAGTTCTTCTGACTATATCCACAAGCAGTTCAAATGAGAAATTTGAACTTCAGATGAAAATTAAAATTAAAATCACTCAGAAAACAAAGCAAAAAACAAACATTATCTTCAGAACTAACATCACTTTTGAACAGAACGAAAATGACTGACATTGAAGCTACTTTTGCGACTACTGCAACAGCCTATGCAGCTTTGGTCCACAACATTGGAGATCTTATAGTTTCTAGAAGTACAGTTCGCAGAGCAAAAATGAAGAACCGGCAAGTTGTTGCAGCAAAAGTAAAACAAGACTTTAATCCCACTGTCCCACTAGTGATGCACTGGGATGGAAAATTATTGAGTGGCATCACTTGAAGTAACGATAAAGTCGAGCGATTCCGTGTTGGTTACAGGAGAGGGAATAGAAATATTGCTTTATGTACTTAAATTTGTAAGCGGAACAGGAAAAGCAACAGTAACATTTACTGAGAAGATACTGGAAGACTGGAACATGACACATCTTGCAAGCATAACTGGTGTTCATAGTGGAGCATACTGAATTATACAGTGTAAAATGAACCATAACGCGCTTTACCTGACTGCCATCATAAGATTCATGAAATAGTTATTGTTGATGTCTTCAGGTGCAGTTTTGGCTCATGAAGCGGACCTGACAGTTCTATATTTAAAAAGAATCAAGAACATTCGAGACTTCTGGGCCTATTACAGTCCAAAACCCTGGATCAGGAAAAAACTTTCATAACTGGAAACTATCAGGTTGTTAAGAAACTGAAAGATGAAACTATCGCTTTTGCAATGGCAGCACTGACACCAGAAAACAAGCCAAGCACTGACTATAAAGAGGTCCTGGAAATAACTTTGATTTTCTTAGGAGAAATACCTCACAGAGCAGTAAATTTGATTGCTCCAGGACCTTTTTATCATGCAAGATGGATGGCAAAAGTTATCTGTGCATTGAAAATATACCTTATTAGGGAGCAGTTCAGGTTTACTCTTCGTAAAAAAATCTTTGCAAGAATTCAGCAGGTTTCCTGCATTACTGTACATGAAAGTATGGTTTAGTGCTTCCCGCCTCACAGCAGCATCTATCAAAGACCTCAGCTTGCTGAAGAAATTAGAAAAGTGTGAATAAAAAACATTTCAGAAGTTGCCCAAAAGGCACTGAAAAGACACTTTTGCTATCTCAGTGAGCCCGAAGTTTTTCTTTTTTTCTGCGAAGAGGTACCTAGAGGCGTAAAAAGAAAAGGGATGGAAGGACTGCAGAAAAAAAAAGCAAAGGTTTGATGCGGTTGAAATGTAAGTTTCTAAAAGACGTTCGTTTGGTGCCAGTGAACAACTTTGTGACATCAGAGCTACTCTCTTTTCTTTAATCGAGATATAGGTTCTTGAAAGAAAACCCTTCTTTTAGGGAAACCTACTATCAACTAGCAAAGCAGAGTCATTGCGTTTAAAGTTGTGATTGTGTTGAGAGGGAAATAGCATTGCTCAGACAACTCAACCAGATCTTGCCAAAGGACGAAGAACCGAAACAGTTTCTTCTGCAATTCAATTCAATTACTAATTCAAAGAAATCCACTATAAATAGCCGCTATATATATTATATATATATATATATATATATATATATATATATATATATATATATTAGGGTGGTCCAAATCCATAGAGGGAAATTTCAAAATTGTCTTAGATAGTCTCCACAAGTGTGGATTTTGTCCATTTAGTGTCCACATGGTCTGTGCAAAATTGCAGCGTGATTGGTGAATATTTAGAGGTCGCCCCACTCTGAATATATATATTATATAATGTACTTTTTCTTCCGTAGGTCCGATGGCTCAAACTCGATCAATTCCAAAAGTTTGGCTTCTAGGGATGGCAACTGGAACTTTATCCACGTCAAGGCTCCCTACATGCCTTGACGCCCTCCTCTTGGGGCAATACCACCACATCAATCAAAAGCAAACCACCTCTGACAGTCTGAACCAGGCATGCCAGAGGGTGATTGAAGTCTGGACCCGAGCGCGGATCCCAACTCAACGGATCAACTCCTGTGTCCGTAAGCTTTCAAAGTTTGACCGCTACAAAACACTCAAGAAGCACAGGACCAGGCAACGTGCCAGCGATAGAATGAATGAAGACATCTTCAAAGCGGACATCCAGGAACTGTTTGACATCGCAACCAGTGATGCCATGAGCACAATCTTCAACGTTGAGGACCGAAATTTCCTGTCCATGCAGCGCAAGGACGTCAATTCTTGCAGCATGGCTGGCATTGATAAGGAAACGACTACACAAGAGGACAGAAAGCGATCCAGAATGGAGAAGGAAGCCAAGAGGAAGGCAAGGCATGAAGCAACACAGAAAGATTTGGAAGAAGCAGGAGTGTCATCAATTGATCTTTCCTCTTCTTCTTCTTCCCTTTTTTCGCAAGACGACGACGACTATAGACCATCGGTTCCGATTCCTTCTTCGTCTGAAGCTCTGGCACCAAAGCGTCCCAAGAACAAGGTTACGAACATTTTCCAATCTCCAGAAGTCATTGGAGCAATGGATCGCACCAATCTTTCTGACCGGAATGCTGTTTTCGTAACTGGAGCTGTATTACAGGCCGCGGGGCATGATCTGTCTGGGATGATGTGCTCTCAGAGCTCTATTCATCGCTACAGAGAAAGTGGGCGAGAACAGGCAGCTCGAGAAGACCTAGAATCATTCTCTCTAGAAGACCCTGTCCTTCTCCATTGGGACGGAAAGCTTCTCCCCAGCATTGAAGGGAAGAAGACGAATGTGCATCGGATAGCAATCCTTATAACATTCAATGGACAGGAGAAGCTGCTTGGTGTCCCAAAGATGAAACAAGGAACTGGAGAAGCACAGGCCCAGGCATGCCTTCAAACTATGAAATTATGGAACGTGGAACAGCATGTGAGAGGTCTCGTCTTCGATACCACTGCGTCAAACACGGGTTTACATCGCGGAGCCTGTGTCAGGATTGAAGAAGCATTGGGTCACGAGCTAGTTTGGATCGGTTGTCGACATCATATACTTGAAGTCGTACTTGCTGATGTCTTTGCCTCAATATTTGGCTCAACAGGAAGTCCTGAAACAGGCCTTTTTAAGCGATTTCAAAAGGAATGGCCATCTCTCTCCCACGAAGCATTTGTCTCAGCATCGGACAGCTTGTTCGAGAACCCTCAACTCCAAGAGATGAGAAGAGAGATGCTCACTTACTTACCTAACGCTCTTCAGGCAAGCCAACCTCGTGACGACTACAAGGAGTTCCTTGAACTATCTTTGCTCTTCCTGGGGGAAAGACTGGTGGTCAACTCTTTATCCGAGCTCCGGGTCCCATGCACCACGCGAGATGGATGGCGAAGGCGATTTATGCGCTCAAAATCTACCTCTTTCACTATCAATTCAAGCTCACAGCACGCGAAGAACAAAACGTGACTCAGCTGGCTTTATTTGTCAGTCTGATTTACGTCAAGTACTGGCATGAAGCACCAATGGGGACACAAGCTCCTCTCAATGATCTCAAAATGCTGCATCTTCTGGAAAAATATCCACACGGAGGAGCTGCACAAGCGGCGAAGACAGCTCTAAGACACCACCTGTGGTACTTGTCGGAGCATCTGATTGGACTGGCCTTCTTCGATAATAGGATCGATCCTGATACCAAAAGGAGAATGGTTCAACACCTCCAACATCCCCAAAAGAATGGCTGCCCCCGACGAATCGACATGGCGGAAGCTGGTGTTGAAAATGATGTGGCATCCTTCGTCACGAAAAGGACATTGACCCTCTTTGATGCCTTGAAAGTTGGAGGTAAGGAGGAAGCGCGCCAGTTACTTCAAAAAGATCCACGGGAATGGCCAAATGACAAGAACTACAGGGAACTTAGAGATCGCGCCTTAAAGATGAAAGTCGTCAATGATGCTGCCGAGCGAGGTATTGCTCTCGCACAACGCTACAATGACACTTTGACACGAAACGAGGACCAGAAGCAGTACCTCCTACAACTCGTAGCCGCCCACCGAAAACAGATACCAATACCATCCAAGGCGACTCTGATGCAGAAGAAATAATGAAGATACACCCATTATCATGTCCTATTGTCTTACTGTTTTCTTTCATATTCTTTGAGAACCAAAAAAAAATTTAGTTATTCAGTTGCCTATATATTTTCCCAAATTTTCAAAAAGGGGGCAAGTGGGGCGACCCCTAAATATTAACCGAATAACGTGAAACTTTGCACAAATACTGTCCACACCAAGAGGCATAAAACCAACCTTGTGGAGAGAACTTAGTCGATGCTTTAACGTTTTGGACCACCCTAATATATATATATATACTGCCAACACAGAACTCGCACAATGTAGAAGAAAATGTCTTGACTGTTGTGTCTTCCTTATAATGTATTTCAGAGCATCAAATATGCATGGAAAAATTCAAAGACATATTTTGAATTCAGCGAATTTTGATTGAAAACAAACATGAACTTTCAGATGAATTTACAGTCAGAGTTTTTATGTGAAAAGGAATTTTAATAATCTGTATATTACAGTGTATCACAAAATTCATATTTCGCCATGCGTGTGGCGTCACACGAGATCGGTACTTAAAATTTTGCTAACTTAAAATGCTGAAATATATGCCAAAAAAACAACTTAATTTACAAGCTGAGGTCTGACTTTTCAACAGTTCTGATTTGTTGTTGTTTTCCCAGACGTGTTTTCATCTCCAAATCCTTATATTTAAAAGTGTAATTTAGTAGCAAATAAAATTCATCCAGTGTAAAATTTCCCACCCAAAAACGAGCACTTTATTACCGAACATTAACACAGTTCTAAAATTAAAAATAAAATATACACCAAAGTCTGGCTGAAAATTTGCGGAAGGTCGCTATGAAGTATTTCCAAAGAACATAAATGCGAGTAAGAAGAGATCGACGAAATCTGAGTCTCAGTCGTAATAAATGCTCGCAGAATATAATCCCGAAGGAGTGAACGTGAAAGAGGTCATGCGACCAAATAGAAAAACCCCAGGCAAGGTCGAATAAATAAGAACACTCCGCAACAATGCGCGCGCAACTCGGATAAACACTTCTTACTGATAAAGAAGCCGTATAGAGTACCGTTTATCACTGGGAATGGGAGAGGGCCAACCCCACATCAGGAGTGATCACTTTACAAGGGTTAAGGCCCCGAAAGATAAGCATCCCACTGAATGTACACCGTAAAAATAAATGTATCCGTAATATACAGTTTATAACTTAGTTAAATGCATACAGGGCATTCGCCCTTAGCCCCTCCTTCCTGCATAGAAAAAATTATACTGCGAAATAAAAATTTAATAAAACGAAAAAATGTAAAAAATTGAAATACAGATAAAAGTAGTTGTGGGCTTTTACAGACACCCTGTCGAAGTAAGCACGCATGTTTTTTCTCATGTAAACGCCAGCGAGGCGTATCTCAATAAATAAATAAATAAAATATTAATGAGAAAACGTACCAAACACGATTTTAGATAGAACATTTCAGTGTTATTCAAATTATATGTGATAGAAGTCTGGATTGCGAAAAGAAAATTCATACAGTTCAAAGGTCACTACTTTATTATTAATTCAAGGTTTACTACAGCTTTTCCACAGCTTAAGTGGAAACAAGATGAAAAGTTTAACATTTTTTTCACACAGAACATTCCGCTCATACACCAATTTCAGGGTACAAACAGCCCGCAGCTATACCAGGTGATTACAAATAATCTTTCTGATTTTAAACATTTATTATGAAAACACTAACAAAGCTACAGCGAAAAGCAAGATAGACAAATAAAGAAGAACTCGAAACGTTTTATTTACAAGCTATTGAAGTTCAATATGAGCTACTCTTGTGGCTCTGCAAACGTTAAAGCAGTATTCTGTCTCCCTCCATACATTTTGTAGCATATCATACTGAACTTTTCTAACAGCCTCACGTATCCTTTCCTTCAAATGTTCCAAAGTTGTTTCCGATGGTGGAACAAAAACTTCATTTTTGACATGGCCCCAGAGGAAGAAGTTAAGTGGTGTTAGATCGGACGAACGAGCCGGCCAAGGAATGGGCCCCCCCCCCCCCACCACCACGCCCAATCCAACGATTAGGCAAGTGCTCATTCAGGAATGTTGTAACCTCAAAAGGAGCCTCAAGAAGAGCTCATATTGAACTTCAATAGCTTGTAAATGAAACTTTTTGAGTTCTTTTTTATTCAGTCACTTTTTTAGTCACTTTTGAAAATTATGATGTCATAGTCATAACACACGTCTACACGAGACTTCAAAGCAGAGTTTCAGCTCAGGGTTTGCAGAATGTTTCACGAAGATAGAACACACAGGAAAGGTGGGGGTGTAGTCCTTTACTTTAGAGATTATCTGTACCCTGTGAGAAAACGCCTCAACTTTGCCTCGAATATCCCTGCAACTAAAATTCTCATTCGAGATGATGATGATTCAGATTTAGACAGTACTGTTTGTTCTCGAAATGAAATACTATTAACCTTGAGTAAAATGAGCGCTTTCAAATCTCCTGGTCCGAACAAATTCGTGCCTCGAATCCTTAAAGAGGTAACAGCTATCATCGCTGACTTTCTTAAAAAGTCTCTTTCACTAGGCAGGGTTCCGAGGGACTGGAAGCTGGACAATGAGAATCTTGTCTTCTAAAAAGGAGATAAGGAAGCACCTAGCAACTACAGGCTCATTAGCTTAACGTCTGTTGTAGGCAAGCTTTTGAAATCAGGAATTGCTTCAAGAATGGTAGGTAATTTGGAATCGCATAACGTTTTAAATGATTCCTAGCCTGGTTTCCGTTAACATAGGTCCTGCCTGACCAACCTGCTGGATTTCGAAAGAGATTTTGACAAAGTGCCACATAAGCGACTTATGACAAAGGTAAGGGCCCTTGGTATAACTGATACTGTGGCCGCGTAGTTTGAACACTGGCTCAGTGATAGGCAGCAGCGGGTGGTAATAAACGGTCAGGCCTCAGGATGGGCATCAGTAACAAGCGGCGTCCCACAAGGGTCGGTACTGGGTCCGCTTTTATTTATTATTTACATAAACTATATAGATATTGGTATGTTAAGCACTATATCGAAATTCGCTGACGACACCAAGTTAGGCTCCTGTGTGGGCAGCGAGGAAGGTGTCTTGAAAATTCAACACGATCTAGATCGTTTCGCGGATTGGTCGACCATTTGGCAAATGCCTTTCAGTGTTGACAAGTGCAAAGTAATGCACATTGGGTTCCGAAACCAATGTGCAAACTATTCACTGCACGGGCAGGAACTTGTAACTTAGAACTTAGAAAAGGATTTTGCGGTTTTTATAAGCAGTAATCTCAAGATGTCCAAATACTGCATCGAAGTTGAAAAGAAATGTAATAAAACACTAGTCTGCATTGAGAGGCAGCTTGCGCACCGAAGCAAAGTCATTCTCCCTCTCTATAACGCGTTGGTTAGGCCCCATCTTGAGTACACTGTACAATTCTGGTCCCCATCCTTGAAAAAAGACATACAAAGGCTCGAGAATGTTCAGACCGGAACGACAAAAATAATCTTGGCTATTCGTCATAAATCATACGATCGTAGGCTCGCTGATCTTAAGTTGTATTCCTTAGAAAAGCGTTGGCTCAGGGGAGAACTCATCCAGGTTTTTAAGCTTCTGAATAGGGTTGACAACGTCGCCTATTCTAAAACAATAAGTACCGGAGCGCCATTCCGCTCCGTTCCGGCAGAACTAGGTCTCTCTCTCTCTCTCTCTCTCTCTCTCTCTCTGAGAAATTCAAAGAGATGGAAGACACATACACATGAAAGACATATAATTACAGAAAACACGCTCACGCACTTGCCTAACTTGTTAAGAAACAAGATATTTTGTAGAAATGCATAATTTCCTATTGAACGAAAACTAAAAAAAAATATGCATGGCATGGATTAGGTGAAGTAAAATTGCCATCCTAATTTCTTTTTTTTCTCTCTTCCTTCGCTTGGATGGCTGGTTGCACGTGAAGAGTGAGGGCATGGTGTGGAAAATATGATTTCCTTTTTCAATCCTTGTTTCAACTCCTTTCTGTAGAAGCATTTCATCACCTTGCCAACGTGATGGTTCTGCGAGTTACATGGGTGTATACATGGGGTGTATACATGGAGAGTTTTATGTTAGTTACATTATGTTAGTTAATACAACCATGTCCTCTTGTGTACGATTTCTGTGTGTGCATAACGTAATTATCGAGCTAGTTTATATATTTTCCTCTTTCCTGTAAAATTTCCTTGGTTAGTTTTCTAGGGGCAAGGTATTTTCTTCAACCTTTTTCCTTACGCACCAGGGAGGGAGCGGGGGTGGGGAGAGAGCCTTATGTTTTTCTAATCAGTTTTCTACTACTGCTAGAATAATTAAAAAATGCACTTGTTTAATAACAGGAACCTCCCCGAGTGAACCGAAAAGGTGCTTGACGCTTCCTCTTGTTTTTGTAACTCCCTGTAACACGAAGACACGAATAATTGCACCGTTTCGGCAATAAGCTTCGACTTGATGGAAATGTTTATTTTTATGAGGGCGGCCTCATAAACGGGGGATTTGAGTCAAAGTGAAGAGTTGAAAGCTCTGTTTTATGAGTTTGGGCTCAGCTCGAAATTTTGAACTTTAATAAATAGCTGTGCATTAAAGAAAGTAGACGCATATAAATGTATAGTTTTCTTTAATACAGTAAATCGCTTTTCGTTTGTACACTTGAAAACATTACTCTTATTATTTTTGCGTTGAAGCTTTGTCTCCAGTTACGCTTAATTAGCATTATAAAGCCTGTTATCGGTGAATGAATAGAGCAGATTGGGGTCAAATGTTGAAACCTATGATCTATAATGTCATTTGACCAGGAACAGATTGCAGGACATTCAATATGCCCGTCGTTTCATTGGTTAAATATCGTCTTGTGAAACTGAACCGTTAATTGTTAGCTTTTAATTCTTAATGTAACGTATAAGTAACAACTGTACAGCAGAGATTAAATGACTTTTCTCTTTATTTATTTTTCTAATGCAGAGCTGTAAAAAACCGCAGCCTAAATGTTTGGAAAACCAACTGACCTTATTCGTAATTATGATTTCTATATAAAGCCTGTTATATTTCATTGAAATCTATTGAAACTATCATAATTCCAAAATTTCAACGATATATATATATATATATATATATATATATATATATAAAGAGAGAGAGAGAGAGCGCGTTGCCCCACCACCCCACAAAAAAGTGTTTTATCAGCTTTATATTTTTAAATTATTTATTACCAGCAAAAGACAACTCGCCTTACGGGTCGAGATATTTTGCCTCGTTCCTGCGGAAGGCTGTTATTACCCTTCGGGCAATACATATTTACTGTACAATCATAGTACTAATATGTGTTGGTATTATAATCCAGAATATTGTTTACATGAATGTTTACATGAATGTTTACATGAGTGTAAAAATTAGGTTTTCAGAACAATCCAAAATATATTTTGCCACAATAGATAAGCCATAAAATTTAATGGAAAATATTTTAAGAAAATTTTAAGCGAGTTAAATTCTTTAACATTACAATTAGCTCGCGAATCACTTAATTTTAAATGCAGCTTCACGAATTTTACTTGACGTTTACGAAGCAGTTAAATTTTAAATACAACTTGTCACATTCTTTTTTACCTATCGTGGTTTTCGATGTGTCGCTAAAAATTTTGATTTTGATAGCGACAGTCTTTTCTAAATTTATTCACCAATTTGATTTTCTTCATTCCACGAAACTGTATGAAACTGTAGAAGCGAGTTGGGACTTGGTTTACTTGTAGACTTTAATGATAGGGAAGGCCACCAGTCCACGATTCTATAAAATTTTATATTTTTCTAACAGCCAGAAATACCAGCAAGATCAACAAATTCACGAAAAAAAGCAACCATCAAAATTTTGAGTTTCACGTCCCAAGACCAATGGGACAAAATTTTGAAATTTAAGTGCTTCGTGTTTTAGCATATAAATGTTTTGGGGAGATAAATCGGAATAAATTTTTTTTTGGGGGGGACACCCAATCTGAAAAAAAAGTTGCTAAAAACACTCCATGGATCCCAGAGGGTATTGTCACCAAGTTCCATGAAAATCGGTCTAGCCGTTTGAACCTGAAAGGAGACAGACAGACAGAGAGACAGACAGACATGCGATGAATTATGGTATGATGATGATATGTTATAAAAAAGAATATTGTGTGTACATAATTTATATGTATAAAATAGATTTTATTTTAATGACACTTACGTTTAATATATAATTACTATACTATTACTTTAAGCAGTTTTCATTTTATTATATATACATTATATATATATATATATATATATATATATATATATATATATATATATATATATATATGTGTGTGTGTGTGTGTGTGTGTGTGTGTGTTATACACAGACCGTGCATGGAACAAGGAACTCTTCTGGGAAAGAGTTCCTTGTTCCATGCACGATCTGTGTGTAACACAAAAGTTTCTCAGGGGGCCATTCTGAGTTGTATTATATATATATATATATATATATATATATATATATATATATATATATATATATATATATATAAATAAAATACTAGCTAAATATTACAAAAACAAAGAAGTATATCCATCATCCATGTAAAAATTATACAAATGTTTACATAAATGTTAGGCTCAAGCCCTAGAGCAGGGGTCACCAGTTAATTTTCTCTGTGACCCACAAAAGTATTTCTGTAACTCTACCAAGGCCCGTTACCTAAACTACTACTATTTATTTTTTTAGGAGTGGTTTCATAATGTGACCAACATTCCTTTACTAAAATAAACTTAAAAGTGACCATTTTTTAATTTTCCGAATGAAAACTAAATTTGAACTTCACAAAAAGAATAAAAAAAAGGTCGATTTTGACTCTTCCGAAATCTCAAAGTTTGCCTATATTTTAAAGTAAATACTATAATCAGTGTATGGGTTTATTCTCGGCGGTCCGTATAAAATCCGTCGGCAGTCTGGACCCGGACCGCGGTACGCCTATTGGTGAACCCCGAACTCCAGAGGGTATTTAATATTTTCAACCCTTGGGCGTGGTTCCGATTCCACGTTAAACTGTAGATCTAAGATGGAGTGACGAGCTTGACTTTCGTCAGAATGAACAATTCGGTTGGAAGCAAAACCAAGGTTAACCAAGGCTATTATATATACGAGTATATATAATTCCTGAAGCCCATATTCACTTTGTTTTTTTTTCGGGATTCATTAGAAATATTTTCATTCTGCTAACAACACATTAACCCGTTGGATCTATGTTTTCTTTGGATACAATGACAATTAAAACTTTAGTAATCTATGTTTTATTTTAAAGCTCCAATTTATTCCACAAAATAATATGTGTACGCGAGTAATATAACCTTATTTAGGTTATTGTTTGCTGTTTGATGGTCGGAGCGAACTACAGTATCTGTTAGGTTTAGGGTCGTCTTCCTTGTCATAAACGTTTACTGGGTAAAGTGCGTTAAATATTTCATTTACAATTCTACTTTTTGGATTTTCTCTAAGAATATGTAATGCATAGCATATCTTAAAATTCAAAGGCAAGACATTGTTTCGGAATTTAAAAATTTTTATCTATAGGATTTTGGGCTTTCTTTCCGTCTTTATTCGTTTATGTGTTTGGCTATATATGTATAGTTTTATGTTTGTTGGTTTGTTTGCGCGTTTGTATACGTCTGTTTCTGTGTTTGTTAGTTTTTTATGTGCGCGTGTTTGTGTTGTTGGTTCTTGGGGTTCCTCAAGAGCGCAGTAGATCAGGACATTAAATATACCATTATAAGTCTAATAGTTGATGACGGCACTTAATTACATATACCGTTGTGTAAAACTTGCATGCTCAAACTTCATACTTGCCAACATTTTGAGAAGCAAAAGCGGTAGGATTTGTAATCAATACCAGGAGGTCCGAGAGCATGCTGCTCCCCCAGGGAAATTTTTGAAAATCTAACCTTAGATGATGCACTCTAGTGCATTCTGAGCCTAAAAGGTTTGATATTATTTGCATGTTATTCGTGTTGATAATTTGAAAATCGATGAAACTCGGTCGGCTCGCTGTTCTTGACGATTTTCTTTTAGTTTACGAGTTTCCTTATACAGCTCCGGACCAAAAAAATAGAATACTGTTTCAAATGCACTTATGACCTTGACAATACCGTTAGGTGATACACCTTTATGAGGAATGAGTATCTGTGACGTCATTATGACAAAAAGACACCTCTGTATGTTAGTTTTGAAAAAAATATTAAAATATAGCAAAATCCTTATTAAATAGTGAAAAGTTAATGCATAGCGACATACCAAAATATTAGAATATCTTGTCAGGTTTGACAAAAAATAGAATAAGTTCAGTATATTCACTGGAGTCCTGCCAATATATTATTAAACCTTTATCAAAGACTTTTCAACTCCACGCCTCAGTACTGAGTTGATCCAGCCTGATTACGGCTTCCAATCGACGTGCCATCGAGTCGACAAGCCTCTTGCATTTGTAAATAGAACTGTCAGCAGTCACGTCAATATCCTACTTTACTTGTCAATATTCTACTTTACATCAGTGTAAATTGACATGGTATTATTTAATTCGAAAATTTTGTTGGTTTGTCAATAAGGCTGTCGGTCATAAGAACGACATTTTTAATTTCCGTTTTGATGTAATGGATAAAAACGAAGCAAATCTACACCTTAAAAATATCGTAATTAACACGGTTAAGTTAACTTTATTAATTAATTATTTTTAATTTGTTCTCGAGATATTAACTAAACTTATTCATAACCACTGACAATTCCTTAAAATTTTAAATGTGTTTGATTTCATAGATAAAAGTATTTGGTACTTACGTATTAACGGGGGGCCACCACATATTGATGATTGGTTAGGTCAAGTTGTAATATTTTCGTTAGTTGAAAATTTCTAATACATCATATTTTTTTAATAGCAATATTTTTTAAAATATGATGTATTAGAAATTTTCAACTAACGAAACTATTACAACTTAACCTAACCAATCATCAATATGTGGTGGCCCCCGTTAATACGTAAGTATCAAGTATTTAGTAAAAGAAAATTGAAAAATTAGAAATGACCTTTATAAAAGGGAAGTAAGTAGGATATTATTAAATTAATTTTCTAGGTTCTAATTGTACGAGTTAAGTATTATAATGCCTGAAAATATGAAGAAATATTTAGCGTCTAGTTTAAGAGAGTTCCGCCGTACCGGAATTATCTAAACGAGTGAGTGAGACGCGGAGGAAAAGCAGCAAAACCGTAACTATAATAATAATCCATAGCTAATCAAAGGTGTAAATAAAGGCATTAGTCTCGCGTCGTCTTTGTCGAAAGTAACGTAGAAGAATTTAAGAAAGGAATTTTTGAGAATCAGAAAGCAGATTTATTTGACGCGACTTTCGAAAGTGAAACTTCTACACTTTTATTCTTTGACTTAAAGTTGTATCTGACGCGAGAACTGAAACACATGTTACGAATTACCCTCGAAATCTTTCGCTCGTATCGCCGTTTTATTCCCTTTTATTACATCCAAATAACGGAAAAGGCACTAAAATACGAGAAAGGAAAAGCTTCTTTCAACTGAGATAAATTCCCATAAACAATTCTTATTCTTCTTACGATAATTTCATATCCCAAACTCGAGCGATGATAACTTTATATACAAATTTACATTTTATTCTGGATCAGAAAAGGTGTTTCAAGAACTTCTTTTAAATTGCATTTTAATTTACAAACCAGTAATTCCCACCGCCAAAATAGTGCTTTTGTTACAAAATGTCCAGGAAATTATATATATATATATATATATATATCCCCGCAAGGGGGTTCTAAGCTCGTGCTCTTGAGTGCTCTTTGTGCTCGTTTGTACGTGCTTGTTCCTGGAGGTTTCACGTGCGCCCTCCCGGCCCTAGCACCCAAGGATGATGGGGCTCGACCCTGCAGTCCTTGTCATCCTTGGTCTTTTCCACTTCGACTGTCCCCTCCACCCTTTCTTTTTCCTCTGTCTTTCCTCTCACTTTTTCTTTGTTTTTCCGCTGAGATATGCCCTTTAAATAGAGGCGAATCGGTTCTTCCTGAACTAAAAAAAAAAAAAAATATATATATATATATATATATATATATATATATATGATAAACACAGACCGTGCATGGAACAAGGAACTCTTATATATATATATGTGTGTTTGTGTGTGTGTGTGTGTGTGTGTATATTTATAATATATATTTAGTATTTATCACCCATTTTGATAATAATGTAATGCGTTGGGAACGAAACAGTAATAATATTTCACTGAATTCCAGATTTATAATTCACTGAATTTTTATTAAGTTTTAAAAAGGCACCCTAAAGAATGCTGCTACTTCCAATAACTACAAATTATATCAAATTCGAAATGCTTTAGTGTTTTACTGGTTTGAAAATGATTTTTAAGTATTTCTACAGTCATTTCACGTATTAGAGTAACCCAATTTTTAATTAAAGAAACAAAACGACTTTATTGATAAATAAAAGTTACCATGTTTGTAAAACGGAAAAATACGTACAAAACTATATTTTATTCGCAGAAGCGCGTAATTTACAAAAATTTATACTGATTTCTCAAACTTTTCGTTTTTTTTTTTTTGTAAAGTTATTTTAACAGAAAGTATAATTAACTCATTTTTTGCCTTCATATTTTATTTAGCCACTAAAGATGGCGGAACGGACTTCTGAGTCGCTTTCGGATTTTTTAATATATAATATATATATATATATATATATATATATAAGCAAACAACCACAAGGAAAAGGAAACACAAAGTCCGAGCGCTTTCGTGATATATTCACATTATCAAGGAGGAACAGAAAATAGGATATATATATATATATATATATATATATATATAATTTAACGAAATAAAGTCCTCTAAGTACAGTTCTAAACTGGAACAAACGAGAAAAATGGAAAAATGTCATAAACCAAGCTTACTTGGACTCGCTTCGCATTCAAACAGAAAAAAGTCATGTGTTTGTTAAATGATTAAATAGCATGCCAATGAATGCGCATTCCTAGCAACTGTTTAATTTATGCATTTTGGCTACTAATGAAAATGAGACCACCAAATATGATTTCTATTAACATCTACGTGAGTAAGTCTATTAATTGGTATGACAAGAAAAATTCTCGTGTCGAGAGCGAAACAAATTTCGGGTATAAAATTCCTCCATGTTTTCTGCACAGAAACAGTAAACTCATTTAGAATATTTAAAACGATGGTCGACACGAACGAGATGGAAAAAGACGTAGTAATGAGAGTGAAAGATGATCAAAATGCTTCGATAGAGAACAGCGTGGAAGAGAAATACGAGTTAAAACACGAGAAGAAGACATGATTGCTAACATAAAAGTACCAAACACAATCTCTGATACGGTGAAATCCCAAATAATAATAATGAGAAAAGGCCGACAAAAACTAAAAACAGAGATTGGATGCAAATATTATGCAAAAGGGGATTGCAGGTAGGGAGGGAGACGGACAATGTATATATGCACATCCAACTCTATGCAATTTCCATTACAAAAATGGTACAGTAGTTGTAAATTTTGAATCAACTGCAAGTTGCACAATTTCATTATCTACAAAATTTATGCAAGAATGGAATAAAATGCCGTTACCACCACCTCCACCCTCAAAAGAACAATATAGTTGAGCACTCAATGATGAAAGCGAATTCACCAGCAAACAAGGTAACGGACTTTAGTAGCCAACAAGATACAATTACTAAGTATTATTCAACAAGTAAAAAACAGCCGACAAATAAGAGAATCCACGAACCGAAAAGAATAAATGCAAAAGGAAATTACGTATGATATCGAGACAGCATGTATCAAAACGGATAAAATAAAGGAAAACTCTCAAGGGATCACGAGGCAACGAAACATATGCTACCAAGGGATAACGAATCTGAACTATATAAAGGAGAAATTGAAAATGAAAAAAATAAAAATTATCCTATCCTATTATACGGAGCTTAAATCGAAACGATTCCACAAATAAAGTCACATACCTGAAAGGACTCGTGCAAAAAACAAGAGCAGACTTTACATGCCTCACGGAAACCCATCTAAAGGACTGCCAGGCGAACTGTGAAAAGTGAGATTTGTATCGACAAAAAAATTAAATACAAATTGACAATTGTAACATACCTCGAACCGACAGAGAAGAAAGACGAAAAGGAGGATGTACTATTTATACTCATGAAAAACAAGGCAGAAATTATAGTAATTAGAACAAATACATAGAATTATTAGCAGCGAGAATTGAAAACTTAAACATGATAATTGTAATATACAGACCTCCGAACACTTCAGCTGTAAAATTCCGTTCTAAACTTCCAAACCCCAATTGTTATTCTTTGCGAACTTCTCAATTTCCCGTTTATAAAATATAAAAGGATAAGATAAGAGTAATATATGTATAACTCAAGAAAAAGGGAGGCAAAAAGGGAAGACCAGGAGCAAGCAAATATGTTACTGGCTCTAGCAAATGAATTTATGTTAGCACAAGAAATAACAGAAAGTAAGAGAAAAGACAATTGCTTAGATTTGTATTTACAAACAACTGCAAATTAATTGATAACATACAAATAGGCCTACCCCAATTACAATATCAGATGACATCATTATTGAACTATCAACCAATATGAAAACAACAGGGAAGGAAAAAAAACCATAGTGGAAAGAGAAAAATTTGAAATTTTTAATCTCTACTTTAAGGTTATGAATTGGCTCCAAACAGCATGAAAGCAACAGACTGGAAAACCATCTTTGAGGATAAGACAACACAAGAGATGCTAATAACCTTTGAAGAGAAGACGCTAGAAATTGTGAAAAATGTCTCAGAAAAACAAAGTGGAAGAGAAAAGACAGACAAAAGCAGTCAACGCTCCCCAAGAAAAAGGGAAAGAGTGAAAAATTAATAAACTGCAAATACATCAAAAAAATAATAAATGAAAAAACTAGAGAGCATGGATCACGACATGCCAGATCTAATAATTGAGAGAGAGAGAGAGAGAGAGAGAGAGAGAGAGAGAGAGAGAGAGAGAGAGAGAAAGAAACGCTATAGAAGTGATAAAAGTTAACCCAAAATACTTCTATAACTTTCACAAAGGAAAATGAAAAATCACGCTACTATCGGATCTTTGAAGAATGAAAACAATGCATTAACCGATGATCTAAAAGAAATATCTGAAATACTAAGTTCTGAGTATCCAGAACCGAGTACTCGGCATCCTCAGAAATGATAAAATAATATACGATAGAAATTCATTTTCTGAGGAAGAATTACAAGGAGCCGTATAACGGACTTTGCTTTCACAATAGACGGTATAACAAGAGTTATAGAGAAACTAAAAGCACACTCAGCCAGCATATCCATAAAAATGGAACGCTGCATTGATTAAAAACTGATAGAATGAAATCGCTAAGCCCTTATGTTGGGAATGAAAAGACTGTTAGAAGCGAAAATATTTTAAAATTTTCATAATTATTAACAAATTAACTTAAGGTATTTAGTTAAATTTAGAAAACAACCGCGTTCACCCGTGACGTCAGTCGATCCAACTACTACTGCGCATGTTGCGCAGGATTTAGGAGTTCTTCACCTTCAGTGAAAGGACGTCACGTGACTGATCAGTAGCTCACTACGCAACACTGTGCTATAGTATGCCTGCGCGGCACCATCTTAGGTCATGTGATTTTTGTGCGCCTAATTGCATTCCTCGATTTTTATTGACGTCACGTTTTCTTTGAAGGCAGAATAATTTCGACCACTCGTGCACCAGTAAACCTAAAACGTCATGTATTCTTAGGGCGGGGGAGCGCACGTCATAGATATTTTGCGCGAGATTGTCATAAACAATAATAAAAAACATTCATTAGTAACATAGTAAATTGGGCAAATTAGCTACGTATAATATCTATTTTAATTCAAATTTCAATATAAAGGATTTAAAAGGTTTTTCTAAGTTACAGATATCTGTGATGAAGGAATTAAAAATATGCTTGATGTAACAATATAAAAAGCACAGCGCGGGTGGAGAGAACATTGAATTGAATTCGTTAATTCAGAGGGGATTGAGACGATCTTGGCACGTCGATTCGGCGCATTCAGACTTCACATTTTTCCATCATTCTAATCGATTTTTATTTTAACGAAGGCCGTGGGTAAAGGGGGTCTTTTTCCCACCATGAAATCCAGATTTTAAAATCAATTTAACTTCCTCTTCGGCAAAGGGATTTTCCTGCCTGCCCTTGGCTATTTTTTTAAATTATATAACGTAATTCAAAGTTTAATTCAATATGTGAACTTAAGAGTAAAAACAAACTTTTCGGTGTATTCCTTTCTCAGTGTTTTCAACGTGTGTTCTCTTCTCGGTGTTTTAAAGTGAATAATTTGTATTTATAAGTATATATTTATATAGTTAAGTGTAGCTCTACCCTTGTAGTGATACTACTGAGACCCCAGAGTGAATTTAATATCGATTCTGAAGTGACAATGACACTTAGTACTTTTACACTGAAGGATTAAATTGTTCATAAGCTTATAAGATCATAAACGGTACACAAATTTAGTTCCAATATATGAGGCGTTATCCACTCAAAGTCATCCTGTGTAAAACCTAGACACTCAATTCTGATTAATTCACGCTACTACTTACTTCTGAGTAAAATTACTTTCATTATCAGCCACGTTACCACCTTGTTCGCGCATTACACCACCACGCTCAGTTCTCCCAACACCACCACCACCATCGGTCCGACCCTTCGTCGAGGTCACGGGTGTGGAATGTTTTATTAAACTAGACACCGCAGCTCTAGGCACGATTGGTTCGAAACCGTCAATAGAATCATCGGATTATTTGGTTAAGATTATTTCATTTAAAGATTGGGAAATGTTTCGTGAATTAAATTTATACTGGCTGGAAAGGAGAGGGAGGTACACCATAATTTACACATAGAAAATAATAGAGAAACTACCTCCTAATCTCAACTTGAACCCTGTAACCATTCAAACAACAATGAAAAGGAAAGGAAGAATGTGTAGTGCTCTCAAACTAAAGGCTAGACAAGAAACATCCTCAATCTTGAAGGAAAATAGTTTTGTTGTCAGGGGTTCAAGACTATTCAACTAGATA
The DNA here is from genome assembly GCA_023014485.1 of Bathynomus jamesi. Lineage (NCBI taxonomy): Eukaryota > Metazoa > Arthropoda > Malacostraca > Isopoda > Cirolanidae > Bathynomus > Bathynomus jamesi. Next base: position 110,870 of record JAJOZX010006111.1, read on the forward strand.
CCCAAAGAAATTAGGAACACAAACTGCGTAAACTTTGTAGAGGTGGAAGTCTCCTAAAGAAGACTAGATACCTGGCCCAGGACAATTTTTGATGAGCAGGGTGAAACTGGCTATGTAAAATGGAAAGCTTAAGAAAGTAATTTTTTCTTTCACCAAGCCAATTCAAGAGGGTGGGGCAACAAGTTTAACTTCCGCGAAGTGATGAATCACCACAAGAGACAAGTATAAGGTTGTCAGGTAAGGTAAGGTTAAGGTATATACTTACTTTTTTACTTACTTACTTTTGATGGGTTCGAACAACTATTCCAGAGTGACCTGTGTTCGACCACTCTGCAGCATCCCGCTTTATTTGGGATTTTGCTGGAGGAAGGAGTCGCTTTCAAATCTAATCCCGCCTTCGGTCAGCTACGCATGGCTGGTCAGAGACTTTACACATTAACCTGTCGAAGTGGTTTTTTGAAGGTAGATAGGTTGGTGTGCTGAAGGTTCTCCAGTTCTCTTGGTAGCAAGTTCTAGAGTTTTGGTCCTTATATTCTGAGAATATTTTCCATCTTCGTTTTCATGGACCCCTATCCCACCGCAGCTGGGACAATACAGAATCTGCCTGTTCTCTTACTCCAGTGTATTTTTATTTTATTTCTAAAGTTTGGGACATAGCTCTCGAGTATCGTCCATGGGTATATAATTGTGTATCGCTCGCGTCTTCTTTTGAAGTAGAGTTTCAAGGACTGTAGTCGTGCCCGGTAGTTCTGTTTCGTCTACTTTAAAAATCCCTTGTATGGTTTTCCGTTTGAAATGTCTTTTTTCTCTATGGGTTTGCAATTACTGAGTAAAATTTATTAATTGGTAGGACTAAACTCTTCTATACTTTTAGGATAATGTTTTCTTTTTGGTTATGGAAGTTCTTCCAGATAATCCCATTCTTTTTCTAGGTGTTAGAATTTTAATGCTACGAGTATAGAGTGCTCTGAATTCTGCATCCGATGACATGATTTCTCCAAGATTTATGACTTGTAAGCAGTGGCGTATTAATGGGGGGCCAGGGGGGGCAGACCCTAGGGCCCAGCTGTTTTAGGGGCCGATGTTTATAATGACATTAATGATAAATTTGGAATGCTCAACAATATCTCTCAACTAACTTCAGAGGAGGCATCAAAAGCAACAAAAAATCTGGCTAGGCCATTACCCAAATGATTTTGAGGACAGCTTCCCATTTGAGTTTCAGCATTTTGTACTGTTTGTCAAACAAACCGCTTTAGCTGACACTCGCCCATTAGGAGTACTACAGGAAATTCACAAATTGAGGGCTGTTTGGATGGTGGTGGATGATTTTGTGACCAACTTTGGTAGATTAGTAGTGGACTTGTAGTTGTGTAATTGGTTTGCTGTAATTGTAGCAGCTTGGTATTTGTGTAAAACTTGCATTATTTGATTTAGAAATAAATGCTTTTATTAATTTACATGACTCGAAGATTTGTCTTGTTGAGGGACCCCAAGAATATTTTAGCCCAGGGCCCAAAAATCCTTAATACGGCACTGCTTGTAAGTTTGGTGTTATCTGTTTTGCATTGTTTTGTACACTTTATTCTGTAGCTCTTTGTTATTAATATCTTATGAGTTGAAAATTTTCTTCGTTGAACTTCACATTTTTGTCTTCCGGCCACCTGAACAATATTTCAATGTCTTTTTGTAAATTTTCTATGTCAACTTCATTTGATATTTCCTTGCATATCTTTGTATCATCCGCGAAACACGATACGACAGTGTCTTTGATATCTGCGTCTATGTCTGCAATAATTATTATAATCAGCAAGGGAGCTGATAGTGCACCTTATGAGACAAAACTGGTGTCTTTTGAGACTTTAGATCTAATTCCACTTACTAATACTTTTTGTGTTCTTTGGGTCAGAAAATTAAAAATATTCATTGTTCTAGTTTTCTAGTAATTTCTGTATTCCTACATTTGTGTTATAATCCCATGAATACGTTAGATATTGGGTAAAACAGCATAAATATGCGTGTAGAACAGCAAATAATTCTAATGCATTGTTTAACCATATGTATAGATGTAATCATAGTATCAAGTGGGATAGTTCTAAAGTGCTCGTTAAAAAACCCAGATATAATTGATAGGAATATTCTAGAATGTAATTTATTTTAAAAATATTTCAATAACAGTGCGGGAATGTACAGGGTGTCCGAGAATTATCTGTACAAGTTTTGGCTGTTATTAAAAGTCAACCATGAAGTGTAGAATTCCAGTGTTGTCCCATTTTACAGAGAACTCATTAAGTTTTTTCTGATAACAAGTTTTGACAAGTTTTTTCTTTTTTATACGCGGGTGACAGACATTGATGATTTAAAAGCAAGAATCACAGCTGCTATTGAGCGAATTGATGTGGATATGCTGCAGCGTACATGGCAACATTTGGATTATCGATTGGATGTTTTGCGAATCACTGATGGTGCACATATCGAATGTTTGTAACAACGTTACTTTAATAAAAGAAACTTTTGAAAATACAGATTCTAAATAATCTTGTTTAAGAATTTTACGTGTGTTATCAAGAATTTTATTAAAAGATGAAATTGTACAGATAATTTTCGGACACACTGGAATTTCTAAAAAACTTGTCAAAACTTGGTATCAGAAAAACTTAATGAGATTCTTTGTAAAATGGGACAACACTGGAATTTCTACACTTTAATAACAGCCAAAAATTGTACAGATAATTCTCGGACACCCTGTATAAAATTGACAATATCCTGTTAAAATACTTTTTGCCTTCAATCAACTCTTGTTAATCATGTGCTAGTCTTTTTATTTTTCTGTCCCGTTGTACATATGTATACAGTATATTTTCGTCATCTTGCCTTCTCACTTCATTCCCTGACGAGGTGTACTTCTGACTACACGAAAGGCCTTGGAGTCATTTTTCTTTTTTTCTTGTGGGTTTTGCATCATTCATTCATTTCACGTGTTTAATTGTGAAATTCATCCCATATATATATATCCTTCCTTTCCTTTAGGTCCTTTAGGTGAGTTTGAACGACGGTTCAGGATCGACCTGCGGTCGACCCCTCTGCAGCATCCCGCCTCATTTGCGGGATTTAATGAAGGAGGGAATTGCTGTCTGATCTCCTTCTGCCCTCGTAGCCAGCAACACATGGCTGGTCAGGTACTTTGCACAGGAATCTGTCCAGCTGGTTCTTGAAGTTATTCAGGTCGGTGTGCTGGAGATTCCTCACTTCTTTAGGTCGGACACTGAAAAGCTTTGGGCCTCGTATTCTGAGAGTATTTTCCAGCCTCGTTTCATGGCCCCTTGTCCCACCGCAGCTGGGACCGTACAAAATCTACCTCTTCTCTCATTCCAGTTTGTTTCTGTTTCATTTCTAAGGTTAGGGACAGAGCCCTCAAGTATTTTCCATATGTATATTATTATGTACCGCTAACGCCTTCTTTCGAGAGAGTAGAGTTCCAGGGATTCTAGTCGAGACCAGTAGTCTTCACCTTCCGTTTCCTCTATCTTAGACGTAAAAGTCCTTTGCATAGCTTCAATGTTCGCAATATCTCGTTTTCTGTACATGGGCTTGTGAGTACTGAGCAATACTCAATTATTGGTAGGTCTAGACTCTTCCATAATTTGAGCATGATGTTTGCTTTTCTGCTGCGAAAGCTCCTCCAGATGATTCCCATTGTTTCTAGCCGTTGTAATTTTGATGTTATAGTGCTCTCTGAATTCTGCATCCGACGACATTATTACTCCAAGATCCCTGACTTGTGAATTTGGTGTTATCTGTTTGGCTTGCAAAGTTTTGTACCCTTTTTTTCTGTAGCTCCTTGTTATTACCATATCTTAGAAGTTGGAATTTTTCTTCGTTGAACTTCATATTGTTGTCTTCTACCCACTGGAATAATTTTTTCAATGTCATTTTGTAATTTTCTTATGCTACCTTCGTTCAATATTTTCTTACGTATCTTTGTGTCATCTGAGAAGCATGATACAATACTGTCCTTAATATCTGCATCAATATCTGCAATCATTATTATGAATGGCAACGGAGCTAATACTGTCCCTTGTGGGACAGAGCTCACGACTTCCGAGCCTTCCGATTTAACTCCGTTTACCACCACTCTTTGTGTTCTTTGCGTCAAGAAATTAAATATCCACCTTACTAGCTTTCCAGTAATTCCTGTATTCTTAAGTTTGTGTGCCATGATTTCTTGATCACATTTATCACATTTATGATTCCTTGATCACATTACGGTATTGTAATCTTAAGATAGATTGCAGCGAAACGATTGTGGGGGGAGAAGAGAAAATACTTTAATATCATTTTCTGAAGTAAAGAGGTTAATTGAAGAGTTAAGACTGGTTCTGCGTCAGGGGTAGATGACATATCGAATGAGCACTTAAAATATGCAAATGACGTAGTATGTCTGCATATATCACTGCTCCTATCACCCATGCTGGCTCATAGCTATATCCCTGCAGAGTTCATGAGGGTATATATCTTGCCTCTGGTAAAAAATAAGTATGGAGACATTCTGTCCAGCAATAATTACAGGCCTATTGCTGTCGCTTCCTGCTTCTCGAAACTACTAGAAAAACTCTTGTTACGCGGATTAAATGATTACCTATGGACATCTCCTAATCAGTTTGGCTTTAAAGGTCCCACTCAACTGACCTGTGTATCTATGTACTTAAAGAAACAATATATAAATACATTGGCAGTAATTCAACTATTTATAGCTGTTTCCTTGATATAAGTAAGGCATATGATAGGGTGAACCACCATATTTTATTTGCAAAACTAGAAGATAGGAAGGTTCCCATGTACATATTAAATTTATTGAAATTTTGGTATTCCCACCAATCTTTCACTGTTAGGTGGGGCAATGTACTATCCGAATGTTTTGGCTCCTCTTACAAGGTGAGACAAGGTGCCTTGCTCTCCCCTATGCTGTTTAATGTGTATATCGAAGGATTAATTGTTTCACTTAATGAGGCAACAGTGGGATGTTGTATAGATAACACAAGGATAGATAACTTAGTTTATGCCGATGATATGGTCTTAATAAGTCCCTCTGTTAAAGGTCTGGATCGGCTACTAAATGTCTGCGAAGTGTATTCGCAGAAACATGATATTATTTTTAATGTTACAAAAACTAAGGTTATGCAATTTCATCCTAAAAGCTGTAATCAGCCAGATGATATAAGGTGTAAAATGAATGGTGAAGTAATTGAGGAAGTACAAGAGTTTAAGTATTTGGGTCAAACTATTACCAGTTCCTTGAGTGATGACTCGGATATAAGAAAATCTCGAAGCCTTTGTGCTAAAGCGAATATGACTATAATGAACTTTCGATTCTGTACAAGTGAAGCTAAAGACACTCTCTTTCGTACTTTCTGCAGTAACATATACGGACAGCAACTGTGGGTGAATTATAAAAAAGGTTCTGGCAGAACTCTAAATTTGCTGTACAACAGGTCTTTTAGACTCTTACATAAATTACCCCGAGATACTCAGCTTCGCAAATGTTTGCTACCCGCAATGTCCCGAGCTTCCCGGAGGTAACAAGACGTGCTCAATACAGTCTAATGCAAAGAATTAAAAATCAACCAACCCGATCATCCAAGCTATCCATGAGTTCTGTAATTTATCCTCTAAGCTATGGACTTCTTGGTATGAAAACGTCTGTCTGTAGCTCCACTTAACTTCGACATTACAGTATTATTTCTAATCAATTGTATATATTTCTATCCTTAGTATATGAACTGTCATTGTATTCATAATATCTGTCATATGGACTATAGTCTGCCAATAAACCTTTTCATTTTCATTATCGAAGGCTTTAGCAAAGTCCGTATATAATACATCTATGTTTTGTCCTCGACACAATGTTTCCAATATTTTCTCCTGGTGGTAGATCTAGTAGCTGTGATAGGCATGATCTTCCCCCCTGAAGCCATGTTGATTTGGGTTGTATAAGTCTTTTTCTTGTAGGTAGTAAGTAGTTTTGCCTCTAATTATACGTTCAAAACACTTTATAAGGTGTGAGGTGAGAGCCGCTGGCCGATAATTCTTGGGCATTGCTCTGTTACCACCTTTAAATAGGGGGGGCAATGTTCGCGTTCTTTAAGGGGGGGGGGGTGGAATTTGTTCTGTGTCGAGTGATTTTCTCCATAGTAAGTATAACGGTTTGGCAATACTCTCTTTGCATTTCTTCAGAAACGTGGCACTCCATGTGTCTGGCCCTGGCGCTGAATTGTCTCGCATCTGTGATAAGGCCGTAATTACATCTCCTTCCGTGAACTTGAAGTCCATTAATAGGTTTGTGCCGGAATTTGTTCTTGGCTGATTTGTATCTATGTCGAAAAATTCGTCTGGGTTTTCCACTTCCATCTCGGACTTAGGGTGCTAAACACAGAGTTAAATTGTTCCTTAAGCAGTTCGCTTATTTCTTTCGGGCCATTTGTGTATTCGGCCTTCCCGTCTATCAACGGACCAATACTCTCCTTACACTACATTTTCCTTTTCGCAAACGTGTAGAAGTATTTTGGGTTATTTTTTTATGTTTTCTACTACCTTGTTTTCCTCCTCGTTTGTCTTATGTATGAATGTTTGATTTAGGTCCATTTCTATTTCGCCAAGTTTCCTCTCTAGTTTGAGTCTCTTTGCATCAGTTCTGCATCTGTGGAGATGTTTTGGCGGTTTGTCTTCGTTGCCTGAATAGTGTCCTGATTTTCCTCTCGAGCTTGCTACGTTTTCTTCCTTGTCTCTCTGGAATATGTTTCAGTATTATAGGTTTGGTTTCAGTATCTATTATACATAGTATTTCTTGTGGAGTCTTCTCGTGAAGTAGCAAATCTCAATTTACCTCCTCTAAATCTTTATTTACGTTTTCCCCAATTTACTTTCTTTGAATTTATGTTTAAGCCTTCAAATATTCCATCTGCCTCTCCAGGATGCGTTTTCGGGCCTCTGGGTGCTAACTTCAATTTTATATCAATTAGGTTATGGTCGGAGAACTTTGTGTGCGTTACTTTTTTATTTATTATCATCTCGTTGTTATTTGTAAAGATTAAATCCAAAACGTTCTCTTTTCTCGTAGCTTCACAGATTTCCTGGGTAAGGGCGCAATGTTCCATAATAGCTAATAGCATTGTTGCTTGGGTTCTATCGTCTTTAGTAAAGTTGCCATGAAACTTCTCGACATATATAACTTCGTCATTTTTCTTCCATGTTATAAATGGGTAATTAAAATCTCCGAAAATTCGAATATTTGTTGCTGGAGTTTCAAGTAATTTTAATATGTTTTCTATTTCATTTGTAGCAAATTGGAATTCACTTTTTGTGGTGTTTGGTGGTCTGTAGATATTCATAATGGTTAGGTTCAGTTCTTTTACTTCTAATATAATAACTTCAACTGTGTTGTTTGATTTGCTTACCTTCACTTCGCATGTGTATGTGTTTTTCACGTAGATGCAACACCCTCCCCCTCGTCTAGCCACTCTATCTGCTCTGTATATGTTGTAGTCCAGCAATGCTAATTCAGTATCCTCGATACAGTTTTCACAGCCTTTTTCGCATTTATGCAAGTGTGTTTCCGTTAGGCATATAATATCTATGCTGGATTCGGTAGCTAAATTCTGTAAGTATTGTAATTTGCAGCCCGCATGGTCCGTGTAGAGGCCTTGAATATTTGTGTATAAAACATTTATTGGGTTTCTAATTTCCGTGTTCAGTTTTCCTATATATATATTGGTCGTTTCCTGGTCGATGTCTGTTCCTGTTTGGTGTTATTGTTTGGCCGCTGCATTTGGGAGAATTGGGGTTGCGGCACTTGATACCACTGTGGATGTATTATCGGTGAGTGGTGTTGGATAGAGGGATGATGTATATAATGGTGTGGGGAATATACCTGCGGAGTCCTGTCCTTTCTTGTTAGCAAGGCAAGCTATGCTTTTATAGTTCCATTTCCTCTAAAAAATTTGTTTCCTTGCTCCTGTTGTTACTTCTAATACGGATAGGGTCTGTTCTTCCCCGTTCTCTTCTTTGGGTACCCTTTATGTGAAAATATGGGCACTCTATATTTAGGCATTTTCTCTCTGTCAGTGACTGTCTGCACATAGGAGGGTAGAAAAAGTGACAGTTTTGTCGGTATCTGCATCTTCCATTCCTCATCATATCGAAGCATTTTTTTGGGTGACTGTACTTGCAGTTTGCTCCATATATGCACGACCCTGTTTTATAGTATTCACATATGGCCCGTCGTTTAATCTCCTTACGAGCCCTATGTGATTCAATTGCTTTTTTGTGTTTCGCCACCACTTCTTCCCTACTCAGTGTTTTTTTTTTATCTTCGACGAGTTTTCATTAGTGTTCTTCGTATCTTCCTCTTTCTCCTTTGTATTCCTGGTATCCCTCTCTTTCTCTTTTGTTTCTGTTATCTCTCTTTTTGGTGGGGGACATTTCATTCTCTGAGGCTACTTTTGCATCTCCCTGTAGCGTAGCGTGCTGTAGCGTGCTTTCCTGTATTGAGTTGTCCTGATCCTCGTGTTCCTGCTGTGGCGTGCTTTCCTGTAATGCGTTCTCCTGCGCCTCATGTTTGTTTGTATCAGCGTTTCCTCCTAGAGTTTCTTTGTCATCTGTCGGTAAACCTGTATTGCCTATATATATATAATATATATATATATATATATATATTATATATATATATATATAATATTTAGTCCCCACCACCACCCTTCACCTTCCCCCACATCACACAAATCAATGTCACTTGGAGTTTTCTGGTGTATTTAGTAACAGAAACGCAAAGAATTTCGGTATATTTCAAACTTTCTAAATAATGGCGCCAAAAACCTCACTCTGAAACGATGCCCGGCTGTATACATGAAAATGAAAAGGAAAAGGTTTATTGGCAGACTATAGTCCATATGACAATATTATTAATACAATGACAGTTCATATTACTAAGGATAGAAATATATACAGTTGATTAGAAATAATACAGTAATGTCGGAGTTAAGTGGAGCTACAGACAGACGTTTTCGTACCAAGAAGTCATAACTTAGACTGATAAACGACAGGACTCATGGATAGTTGGATAATCGGGTTGGTTGATATTTTAATTCTTTGCATTAGACTGTATTGAGCACTTCTTGTTACCTCCGGAAGCTCGGGACATTGCAGGCAGCAAACATTTGCGAAGCTGAGCATCTCGGGGGTAGTTTATGTAAGAGTCTAAAAGACCTGTTGTACAGCAATTTAGGGTTCTGCCAGAACCTTTTTATAATTCACCCACAGTTGCTGTCTGTATATATTACTGCAGGAAGTACGAAAGAGAGTTTCTTTAGCTTCAGTTGTACAGAACGAAAGTTCCTTATAGTCATATTCGCTTTAGCACAAAGGCTTCGAGATTGTTTTCTTATATTTGAGTCATCACTCGAGGAGCTGGTGATAGTTTGACCCAAATACTTAAACTCTTGTACTTCCTCAATTACTTCACCTTTCATTTTTAATAATATCAGCTGGTTGATTACAGCTTTTAGGATGAAATTGCATAACCTTAGTTTTTGTAACATTAAAAAGAATATCATGTTTCTGCGAATACACTTCGCAGACTTTTAGTAGTCGATCCAGACCTTTAACAGAGGGACTTATTAAGACCATATCATCGGCATAAACTAAGTTATTTATCCTTGTGTTATCTATACATCCCACTGTTGCCTCATTAAGTGAAGCAATTAATCAGTCAATATACACATTAAACAGCATAGGAGAGAGCAAGGACCCTTGTATCACCCCGCAAGAGGAGCCAAAACATTCGGATAGTACATTGCTCCACCTAACGGTAAAAGATTGGTGGGAATACCAAAATTTCAATAAACTTAATATGTACATGGGAACCTTCCTGTCTTCTAGTTTTGCAAATAAAATATTGTGGTTCACTCTATCATATGCCTTACTTATATCCAGTGGTGAGCTGGAGCCGGTTCGCACTGGTTCGCGCGAACCCGTTGTTAAAATTTTAGAACCTGTTGTTAAAAATTGTTACGAAAACAAATATTGTTATAAAATTATCTTAAAACCGAATAATCTTATAAAATAGTGTACAAAATAAAACGGCGTACAAAATAAACTTCAAATGCAAAGGAAAAATAGCACTATCTGGCCATTTGGAAATTACTACCTAATTAGTATTAAATAAGGTATGTATTTAAATGTTCTTCAAAATAATAATTTCTTTCTTTGTTATCTTGAAGGTATTTTGTAATTACTACCTAATTAGTAATAACTAATATACTTAAATATTCTTCATATTTTCTTCTTTTCAAATTTATTCTAAATTTTTTTTTTTTATTGTTGAGTACGAGTACAACTCCCAATGACACAATGTATTGCCACTTCTTATGGAGAAAGGTACAAAAACTACATACTGTGGCACATCATTTAAATCAGATCTTTTTATATAGGGAACCGGTTGTCAAAATTTTGGTAGCTCATCACTGCTTATATCTAGGAAACAGCTATAAATAGTTGAATTACTGTCAGTGTATTTAGATATTATTTCTTTAAGTACATAGATACACAGGTCAGTTGCGTGAGAACTTTTAAAACCAAACTGATTAGATGTCCATAGGTAATCATTTAATTGGAGTAACAAGAGTTTTTCTAGTAGTTTCGAGAAGCAGGAAGCGACAGCAATAGGCCTGTAATTACTGCTGGACAGAATGTCTCCATACTTATTTTTGACCAGGGGCAAGATATATACCATCATGAACTCTGCAGGGATATAGCTATGAGCAAGCATAGCTGATAAGAGCAATGATATATGCAGACATACTACGTCATTTGCATATTTTAAGTGCTCATTCGATAGGTCATCTACCTCTGACGCAGAATCAGTCTTTAACTCTTTAATTAACCTCTTTACTTCAGGAAATGATATCAAAGTATTTTCCCTTGTCCCTCCCACAGGCGTTTCGCTGCAATCTATCTTAAGATTATCCCTACTCACACTGTTAAGAATGTTATAGTAGTGGTTTTTCCACAGCTTTGCAATTTCATCCTCCCCCGACACCCTATCGATTGTCGGAGGGAGGATACGCTTAACACCCGTTCGATTCTTAACAAATTTCCAAAATTTGTTATTATCGTTATTTATGTGAGTTTCACAGGCTTTTGATGCTCGAATAGACTCTTCTTCCTGTTTACATCGCCTTATGACCGCCTTATACTGATCCCCACTTCTACACATATTCATGTATACTGGTCCTAATCCGGGTCTATCATGAAAGCACCACAAATTATAGGCGTCTTTCGATTCCCTCTTCAGGGGGACAATAAAATCATTCCATCCAGGAATAATCTTAGTATGATAGTTGTAAGATTTAATCAGGGGGCTTCCCGCTTCTCTTAACAAGGATACTATCTTACTATAATACCTATCTATGAGTTTACAGTGAGAATCATTTGAGCGAGGATTACTGCAGGCAAAATGCAAAATTTCTAAATTATTAACGAGGTGACCTGTTCTGGCCTTGTATTCTATTCTCTGTTGCATAGTAACATTAGACTAATCGACGCGATTATTCTTACCTATTGAGTTCTTGTTATGTCGTGTTGCGCATAAATTTGTAAAATTAATTAATAGTTCTAATGGTCTATGATCAGAAAGAAGGAAATCATGCAGAATATGAACTGTAACAATTCGATCCTTTAGATTATTACTAGTGAGACAATGATCAATCCACCTGGTGGTACCACTCATATCACTAACGTATGTAAAATTGCCACTGATTACCCCTCATACATCTACATTACTTATATTTAATTTGGCCGACTCGCACATGTTACCCAGTTCCATAAAGAATTCCAAGTTCACTTGCGCGTTAAAGTCCCCATTATTATACAGTGAGAATATTTTGGGTTATCTGATACTGACTTAATTTTATACAGCAAATCAATGTATTCATCTAGATTACTGCCGTTGTTGTATGGTAAATAGCAGTTTACAATTAATATGCAATCATTGTTCACTTGTAATTCAATGCCTAACAACCTTACATTATCGCTTGTTAAAAATTTATGTTCTGACAAATTTTCCCTTATTAAGAAAGCAACCACACCAAAAGGTCTACCGTACATTAATTCATCTGACAAGTCTACTGCTGATGACGCATGGTACATAAAGTCATTATCGATGGTAGAGAGGAATTTTAGCTTTTGCTTAGGTAGTCAGTGCTCTTGCAGGAGTATCAAATTTGCACCGTCACAGATTTTATGAACATCTACAATTGAATTCCTCACTGACCTTACGTTATATGAGACTAGTTTCAACAAGTTATCCGCCATGACTGATAGAAAATTCATTATTATGATTATTATTATACACAGTAAAAATTTCAGGTATTACCGTTAGGGCGTCTATTATTATTATTATTATTATTATATTATATATATATATATATATATATATATATATATACACATCGGGTGGGCAAAAAAGGAAGACTTCGAATTTTGGCTGTAAAATTCAAAGTTATGGTCAGATTTCAATATTTTTTCACACCCCACAACTAAGTAAATTTCCTATACGGTGAGCGGATTTCAAAGAAAACTAATGAAAATTACGGATTTATTGAACATTTCTTTATGCCACTGGAAATTCTCCATTTACACGACTACTGCATTGTCGGCTCGGCAACAAAAAGGGAGACCTTTTAAATCCTTCATATCTCGGCAAATACGGTACAGAGAACCATAAAATTTTAGTATGTTAATACTAGGTAATTTTATGGTTTATATGCCATCTTTTAGCATTTTAGCTGAGAAATTTGATTTATGGCGAATATTCCAGAAAAATCTTGCTAATCATAGGTATGATAATAAAAACCCACTCTAATAGACAGAGTGGGTTTTTATTATCATATTTTGACCTTCACGTAGAAAAAAGAGTGAAGTTTTTTGCATTAATCATAGTTGATAATTAAAGCGATTTTAATTAACGTAAGCCAACTGCAAGAGGTTTGGACAAGCTTCTCAAGAAAATCGATAAAACAGGAGATATCAAAAGAATACCAGGTAGCGGTATTAAATTTGGCCACCAAACAGTCCTGATTTCAATCCTGTCGATTACGATCTTTGGGAAAATTTGTCATAGAAAATTTATCGGGTCAAAGTAAGAAATGTCGCTCATTTACGACAGCTTCTGAAAAAATGGGATGAGCTCCCACAAGAACAAATCAATAAAGCCATAGATGAGTTCCGTCCTTGACTGAAAAAGGTTGTAGAAGTTCGTGAAACATATCGAGCAGTTTTTTAACATCAAGGTAGCACCATATGTGAGTACTTTGTAACTTTTTATCTGCACATACAATGCAGTAGTAGTGTAAATGGAGAATTTCCAGTGGTATAAAGAAATGTTCAATAAATCCCTAATTTTTATTGGTTTTCTTTGAAATCCGCTCACCGTATAGGAAATTTACTTAGTTGTGGGTTGTGAAAAAAATATTGAAATCTGACCATAACTTTGGATTTTACAGCCAAAGTTCGAGGTCTTCCTTTTTTTTTTTGCCGACCCGACATACGAGGGTAATTCAATAAGTATCCGCACTTTTTATTTTCACAGCTGATGGATTATAAACACATCACTTCTCAACATAGTCTCCCTGTTTCTCAATACACTTAGTCCAGCGATCTACAAGCTTCCTAATGCCATCACAAAAGAATGTTTTTGGCTGTGTGCTTGGCCAGTCATGCACCGCTCCTTCATCATCGCCAGTTGACAGAATTGCACAAGCGTAATCATATGGACGTCTGCTCTCGTCTTTTGGCGCGGTATCATAATGAAGTGAAAACTTTTTGGAGCGCATTATCACTGGAGATGAAACCTGAATCCATCACTCTGAACCAGAACGCAAACGACAGAGCATGCAATGGAAGCATCCAACATCTCCCGTTGCAAGGAAGTTCAAAGCGCAGCCGTCAGCAGGTAAAGTTATGCTAACACTGTTTTCGGATACACGAGGCCCTATCCTTGAACATTATCTAGAGTGTGGAACTACAGTAACAAGTGTATCGTATTCTGACATGCTTCGGAATGAGTTAAAGCAAGCAATTCGCACAAAACGGAGAGGGAGATTGTCGGAAGGTGTTATTTTGTTACACGACAATGCGCGACCTCATACCGCTGCACAGACTAGAAAATGCCTTCAGGAACTTAAAATTGAAGTTCTCGACCATCCAGCATACAGTCCAGACCTGGCACCTTCGGACTTTTATCTGTTTGGACCACAAAAAGGCGCTTTGAGAGGTCAGCGATTCCAAGGCGATGATGACCTGAAGGAGGCGGTGTATGACTGGCTACGCACACAGCCAAAAACATTCTTTTGTGATGGCATTAGGAAGTTTGTAGATCGCTGAACTAAGTGTATTGAGAAACAGGGAGACAATGTTGAGAAGTGATGTGTTATAATCTATCAAATGTGAAAATAAAATTGTGAAAATATAAAGTGCGGATACTTATTGAATTATCCTCGTATATATATATATATATATATATATATATATATATATATATATATATATATATATATATAATATATATATATAATATATATATATATAATATATATATATAATATATATATATACAGGGCGTCCCAAAAAAATGTACACACACTTTAACAGCTGATAGCTCAATTGATGTTTCTTTCTTTCCAAGTTAAACCCATTAGAATTAATAATGGCAGTCAGACTAAGCTTTGAACAAAGGAAATTCATTCTAAAATGCTACTGGAAGTGTGAAAACGCAGTTGAAGTGCAAAGACAGTTTAGGAGGGAGTTTCAAACAGATCCACCAACGCGACTTACCATCACTCGAATTAGAGATAAGTTTGAAGCCGATGGAACTGTTCAGAATGTCCACAAGAAGCGTTCCGGAAGACCACGGACATCGACAAGCCCCACAAAGCAAGAAAGAGTACTGGAAACGTATCACCAAAGTCCAAGAAAATCTGTGCGGCAAACGAGTCGTGAGGTAGGAATTTCAGAATCGTCTGTCCAACGCATTTTGAAGCGCTGTCAATGGAAAAGTTACATTCCAAGATTAGTCCATGCTATTAATGAAGATGAGATCCGGACCGAAGAGTGGAGTATTGCGAGTGGTACTTGGCACGATGTGGATGTGGATTGGACGAAGGGGTTTCGTAGAATACCCTCCGCGTTCACCAGACCTCACACCACTAGACTTTTTTTATGGGGATACTTAAAAGACAAAGTCTACGCTATAAAACCTGCAACAGTCGCTGAATTGAGAGCAGCCATTGAACGAGAATGCACACAAATACCAAACGAAATGTTTCGTGATGTTTGCGATTCCATTGCTTCGCGTTATCAGCAGTGCCTGGACCAGAACGGACGTCAGTTTGAAAACAGGCGTTGACAAAACAATTAAATAATGTCTGTAGATTCTATTACATTTTGAAAATGAAATGTATTTTAAAAACACTGCCTTTATAATTATTTAAAGTGTGTATACATTTGTTTGGGACGCCCTGTGTATATATATATATATATATATATATATATATATATATGAATTTTGCTATTTTGTTTGCAAAACCTGCTAAAAACCTAACTGTATCCTCAGACTGTATGGAAAATCTGGATCACCTGAAGATCAGAGCCCCAGCCTTCGTTAGTTAGCCTTATAAGGCTAACTAACAAAAATATCACGACCTAACCTAACCAATCGTCAAGGGCGTACAGTTGACCTAACGATTGGTTAGGTTAGGTCGTGATATTTTCGTTAGTTAACTTTATAAGACTAACTAAAGAAGGCTGGGGCCCTGATCTTCAGGTGATCCGAAAATTTCTGTATCTTGGAAACATGTTTCAGCAATATAAGTTTAGTTTCGTTCTCTCCTATAAGTACTGTTTCGTCTGACTTTTTTCTTTCGCAAAATAGCAATTTCCAGTGTACTTCCTTCAATTCTGTATTTATACTTACCAAATCCACTGTACTTCCTTCAAATACTTCTTTCTGTCCCTTAACGATGAGTTTTAGGTCCTCTGGTTTCGAAATTTATTTTTATATCAATTATGTTATGATCAGAAAAAATAGGTTGCGTTACATTTTTATTAATGGTCATGTCATTGTTAGTTGTCATAAATACAAGCAAAACATTCTGGCTCTCGAGTTGCTTCACAAATTTCCAGTCAAGTGCTTAATTTTCCATAATATTTAACAGCACTTTTGGTTGAGTTTTGTTGTCTTTTGTAATGATGTCGTGGAACTTCTCAACCTAAATAACGTCTTCATTTTTCGAAACGGAAAGTTAAAACGGAAAGTTAAAATTCTTACAAATTAATACATTTGGTGCAGGAATTATATATATATATATATATAGATATATATATATATATATATATATATATATATATATATATATATAATATATATATATTCACCAGGACAAGGGGAGCACAAGAGAAGACCAGAGTTTATGCTGACACAGGAGATAACAGAAAATACCAGAAAAAATAACTGCCTGGATCTGGTATTCACGAATAACACGAACTTGATTGCTGATATAAAATAACCCCAACCATTATCTCAGACCACAACTTAATCGAGGTATCAACAAATATGACGACAGCATTAAAAGACAATACACATATTGTGGAAAGAAGTAAGTTCGGGGCCTTTAACTTTAAACTCGAAGACTATAAATTGGGAAGCAATCAGATCGCACATGGCCCAAATAGAATGGAGAACAATTTTCGAGAATAAAACAACGGAAGAAATGCTAACAACTTTGGAAGAAAAAACGCTTAGAATTTTAGAAAAATATGCTCCGAAATCACAGCCAAAAGGAAAGAGGAGCTGGCTAGAGAGGCAAAAGAGAAGACTATTCCGTAAAAGAAAGAGAGTGGAGGCGAAGTTAGGTAACTGCGGAGATAATGCTAGGAAAGCAATAAAAGAAAAACTGGAGGGTATCGATAGGGAAATACAAGCCCTGATTAAGGACCATACAGAGAGGGAAGAGGAAAAGGCGGTAGAAGCAATAAAGGAAAATCCAAAATATAATACTTCTCTAGCTATGCAAAAGGAAAACAAAAACGCGCGCTGCTATTGGGCCCTTAAGGACGGGAAATAATGAACTAACCGACGATCCAAAAGAAATATCTGATACATTGAGAGCTCAATATGAATCAGTTTTCAGTACCCCAAAAAGTGACAAAGCGATACCTGACATAAATGCATTCTTTGAAGAGGAAGGCAAGGAGAGTATATAACACTTTGATTTTACACCAGAAGATGTAGCGAGAGCTATAGGAAAAATGAAACCACATTCAGCTGCAGGGTCCGGACAATTGGAACGCATTATTGATTAAAACTGTAAAAATGAAATAGCTATACCTTTTACTGGATATGGAGAAGATCCCTAGACACTGGGGAAATACCGAGCATCTTGAAAAGAGCAAACATTGTCCCTATGTATAAAGGAGGAGACAGATCTCAAGCAAGAACTATAGACCAGTGTCATTGACGTCCTACCTCACCAAAGTATTTGAAAGAATAGTTAGAGAGAAAATTTATGATTTCCTGGAGACACGGGAAAGATTCAACGAAAATCAGCATGGATTCCGATCAGGTAGATCATGCCTATCACAACTAATAGAACACTACAACAATATCCTAGATGCATTGGAAGGCAATGAAACTACGATGTTATATACACAGATTTTGCTAAAGCTTTCGATAAATGTGACCATGGTATAATAGCACATAAAATTAAATATATGGGAATAACAGGCAAAGTGGGAAAATGGATCTACAACTTAATTAGAGATCGTCTGCAGGTCGTCAAAATTCAAGGTATATCATCATCAGAATCGGAAGTACGCAGCTCAGTACCACAAGGGACAGTACTGGCCCCACTCCTGTGCATTATCATGCTAACAGACATAGACAGCGGAGTAAACAGCAACAGTATAGTAACATCATTTGCAGACGATACAAAGATCAGCAGAAAAATCAGCGATGTACATGACGTGGAGGCCTTGCAGAGGGACACGAACAAAATATACAAATGGTCAGAAGACAACAACATGTCATTCAACGCCGAGAAATTTCAGCTCTTGAGATATGGTAGAAAAGAAGAACTTAAACAGACTGCATATTATGCTCCAGATAGACAGGAAATTCAGAGAAGCACGAAAGCGATCGATCTCGGGATAATAATGACAGATGATGCGAAATTCGAAACACAAAAACAGATAGCGATAAATAAAGCAAAACGAGTCGCCGGACAGGTACTAAGAACGTTCAAGAGAAGGGATAGGACAGTAATGATTCCCCTGCTAAAAACACTGATTATACCAAAACTTGAATACTGCTCAGTTTTGACGTCCCCATATAAAAAGGAAGAAACTAATAAACTAGAAGAAACGCAAAAGCATTTCACAGCCAAGATTGATGGCTGCAAAGAACTCAACTACTGGGAAAGACTACGTAAACTAAATCTGTACTCACTGGAAAGAAGAAGAGAGAGGTACATCATAATATACATATGGAAAATGATCGAAAAACTGGTACCAAACCTAAAACTAAACCCAATTACCATTCAAACAACACTGGAAAATAGGAAAGGTAGAATGTGTAGTGTTTCCAAATTAAAGGCCCGACAAGGGACCTCCTCAACCCTGAAAGAAAATAGCTTGGTTGTCAGGGGGCCAAGACTTTTCAACCAGCTTCCTAAGGACCTCAGAAACGTAACGGGGGTCAAAGTTGAAGTCTTCAAGAAAAGACTGGATGCCTGGCTCAGGACAGTACCAGATGAGCCGGGCGTGCCTGGCTATGTACGGTGGAGAGCGCAAGAAAACATCTCGCTCCTCTACCAGGCCAGACCTAGAGGCGGGGCCACCAGCTTGACCTCCGTGTGAAGAGAGACCAACGCACGAAACAACATAAGGTTCATAAGGTGTATAATATATATATATATATATGAAAGCGCTTGAGCACCATTTTGTGTTTCCTTTCCTTCGTGGTTTTATTTATCATATATATATATATATATATATATATATATATATATATATATATATATATATATTATTATTATTATTATTATATTATGGTGTATTCTTAAATACAGTGAGAAAACCACTTTGCTTTTCATTTTCATCACATTAAAATAAATGCGGTTTCCAGTGCCAGACCTCAATGAAGGCACACAACGCCAAATGGGGTCGTTTGAGATAACTCAATAAAACAGATAAACAGAGATGAAGCAGTTATGGATTTTGTGCGTGTGTTTGTGTTTATGTGCCTTTACACACACACACACACACACACACACATATATATATATATATATATATATATATATATATATATGAAGGGTATGATGATGATATTTGTCTGTCTCTGTCTCTCAAGTTTAGTATACTGTACACATTAAGGGAAAACCAAGGAAAATTTCAGTAACACATCCGCCCATCTCAGCCCATCCCTAGGTTGTATATCGGGGTGCTTTTGCTAAGCAAAGCGCATCAGACATTGTAATATATATATATATATATATATATATTATATATATATATATATATATATATATATGCAGGAAGGACGGGACAAGGGCAAATGCCCGAAAAAGCGCCTCCCCCATAGAAAAGACGAGCCAAAATGAAGGGCCGGGGTTTTCGAAATGCCTGGACACTCTGCGTTTGAAAGATGGGAGGTCATATACAGGAGGAAAGATGGATTGAGGAAGATTGTTCCAGAGTTGACCGGTTGAATAGTTGAAAGATTGAAAATACCGATTAATCCTTGCGTTAGAGAGTTGGACAGAAAAGGAATGAGAATGTGTAGAAAGTCTGGTGCTGCGTGCTCTCCTATACAAGCGTCGTTCTTTACGTTATTTATACTGCGTGTTCTTTGCAGTTGAATGTATATAATGTTACGGCATGCGGGAGGTGCCCCCTTGGGGCATTGGTTTCTGCGAGTATGTAGAGGAATTACGGCATTTGGAAGAGTGAAGTCCATGGTGTAGTGGTTATCGCGTCTGACCGGCAATCGGAAGATCCCGGGTTCGATTCCCAGGTGGTACTTCATTTTTTCATTTGTTGTTTTCTCTTTCTCGTCTTGCGCGGAATATCTCCTATACAAGCGTCGTTCTTTACGTTATTTATACTGCGTGTTCTTTGCAGTTGAATGTATAATGTTACGGCATGCGGGAGGTGCCCCTTGGGGCATTGGTTTCTGCGAGTATGTAGAGGAATTACGGCATTTGGAAGAGTGAAGTCCATGGTGTAGTGGTTATCGCGTCTGACCGGCAATCGGAAGATCCCGGGTTCGATTCCCAGGTGGTACTTCATTTTTTCATTTGTTGTTTTCTCTTTCTCGTCTTGCGCGGAATATCTCCTATACAAGCGTCGTTCTTTACGTTATTTATACTGCGTGTTCTTTGCAGTTGAATGTATATATATATATATACGAAAAAAATATCGTAAAAAAAATCTCCTTGGACGCAAAGGCAGAGATTCAAACCGGCGGAAAAATCTATGCAAAATAGAAATGCAAGTGTAGTTATATCGAATTATAGCATACAAACTTAAGAATACAAGAATTACTGAAAAGCTGTGACGATCGATATTTCATTTTCTGACCAAAGAACACAAAGTGTGTTAGTAAATTAAATAAAAACTGAAGTCTGTGAAGTCGTCAGCTCTATCCCACAAGGTACAGTATTAGGTCCTTTGTTATTTATAATAATGATTGCGGACATCGATGCGGGTATTAATGACTGTATCGTGTGTTTCGGAGATGACACAAATATATCAAAAAAAATATCGAACGAAGGTGACGCAGAAAAGTTCCAAAATGACACTGAAACATTATTCAAGTGGTCGGAAGACAACAATATAAAGTTCATAAAAAAAAAAATGCCAACTTAGAAGATATGGTAACATAAAGGTGCTACGGAATAAAGGGTACAAAACACTGCAAGCCAAACTGTTAACACCAAACCTGCAAGTCAGGAATCTTGGAGTAATAATGTCATCAGATGCAGAATTCAGAGATCACTGTAACATTAAAATCACTAAAAGCTAAAAAAGTAATGTGAATTATCTGGAGGAGTTTCCACAGCAGAAAAGCAAACATCATGATGCTAAAATTATGGAAGAGTCTAGTCCCACCAATAATAATTGAATATTGCTCAGTAATCGCGAGCCCATACAGAAAACGAGACATTGCAAACAGAGAAGCCTTACAAAGGACTTTTACGTCTAAGACAAAGATTTTTTTATGCAGGAAGGAGGGGAGAAAGTCGAAGGAGGGGAGAAGGTCGAAGGAGGGGAGAAGGTCGAACGCTCGCAAAAACGCCTCACTCCCCATAGAGGAAGAAAAAAAGCCAAAATCAAGGTCCAAGGTTTACGAGATGCCTGGACACTGCTTTTTTGAAACATTGGAGGTCAGAGATAGGGAGAAAGATGGATTGAAGAAGATTGTTCCAGAGTTGACCGGTTGAGTAGATGAAAGCTTGAAAATGCTGATTAACCCTCGCGTTAGAGAGTTGGACAGAAAAAGAATGAGAATGTGTCGGAAGTCTGGTACTGCGTGCTCTCCTTAAAGGAACAGACATCTAGTTAGAGAGTTCAGAAGAGCAGTGACCTTTATAATAGTGATAGTAAAGAGAGAATGAGGAAACAGAGAGGGATTGAAGACAGTCAGTTAGAGGCGGGGAATTGATGAGACGAAAAGCTTTTGATTCCACCCGGCCAAGTAGAGCGATGAGTAGGTTGAGAAGCGTACTCCATACAGGGGGGGGGGGACAAGACCCCTGTCTCTGTCAGCAACTGAGTAGGAGTGAAGGAACTGCGGAGCCGGAACAGCACAGCTATATATATATATATATATATAATATATATATATATATATATAATTTTATATATATATATATATAAAAATCAGGGATGGAAACTAAAATGCATTCAGTGCAATTTTCATTGCCAATATATGACTGGAATCAGTATCGATATAACGGCAAACTCCGTCAGTATCTACCATGACGGCAAACTCCCAGTCCCTAGAAAGAAGACGCAAGCGATACGCAATATTATACCTATGAAAAATACTTGAGGTGTGTGTCCCAAACTTTAGAAATGAAATATAAACACACCGGAATGAGAGAAGAGGTAGATTCTGTACTGTCCCAGCTGCGGTGGGAAAAGGGACCCTGAAAACGACGATGACAAATACGCTCAGAATACGGGGCCCAAAACTCTTTAACGTGCTGCCGGAAGAACTGAGGAATCTCCAGCACTCCAACCTGAATAATTTCAAGAATCAACTGAAGGGGTCTTGTGCCAAGCCCCTGACCAGCTAATATATACGTAGCTGGGTACGAGTGCAGGATGAGGGCGGAAACCAACTATCTCCTCCACCAAATCCCGCAAATGAGGCGGGATGCCGCAAAGGGGTCCACCGCAGGTCGATCTTGAACCTCGTTCGAAATTATCAAAAGATATCATACGGTAAGGATAGTACTCCTTACTTTTAAAGGGGAATGCCTTATACTGTACAGTGTACACTATAAAGCTCGTTTGAAGGGGGAGGGGGAAGAATGGGATTTGAGGTTAACTGCTAAGTATTAATGAGATACTTTACCGCAGGTCATAAAATCCTCGCGGTTACTTTCCATACCAGCTATGAGATATTTTAAATATATATTCCAATTTAATTCAATACAATAAAAAATTTCAGTATTCTCTTTATTTTAATGCCAATAATCTTTTAAATCTCTATATTAAAATTATTTCAGTATTAATCTAATTTAGAATGCAAATACATAGCTCGTTTACAGTTGTCATATATATATATAATATAATATATATATATATATATATATATAGAGAGAGAGAGAGAGAGAGAGAGAGAGAGAGAGAGAGAGAGAGAGAGAGAGAGAGAGAGAGAGAGAGAGAGAGAGAGAGAGGAGGGGCGACAAGCTAGCTTGACCTTCGCGAAATGAGAAATCATCGCGCGGAACCTTTGTAAGGTTGTGTGTGTGTGTATATATATATATATATATACAGGGTGGGCGGAAAGTAGCTCCCTATTTGGATTGGTAAAAAAATACGTATATTATCCATTTATTTCAGAAGAAATAATATGAAAAGGTAGGCATACATGGTAGGTTTTCTCTAAAATTCAATGTGGGCTCCAACTCTTTCCACCAGCTTCTGGAGCCGCCCAGGAATGGCGTCCACTGACTTTAGCAGGAACTCCGGCGGGATGGAGGACATGACTTCCCGAATTCGGTCCTCCAGTTCTTCCAATGTCCTCGGTTTGGTGCGGTAGACTTCTTCCTTTACCCACCCCCAAAGAAAGAAGTCGCACGGTGTCAAGTCGGGGCTCCTGGCTGGCCATTGATGTGGACCACGACGACCCATCCAATGCCCAGGGAAGTGGGCATCCAGCCACTCACGGACAACAAGAGCGAAGTGCGGAGGGGCGCCATCTTGCATAAATATCAGATCGTCGATGTTCTCCCATGTGCTGACAACCGGCCAGACCTCGTTTCGCAACATAGCAAGGTACCGCTCAGCATTCATGGTGTTGCGCAGAAGGAACGGGCCCACAACCTGATCTGAGGTCATACCACACCACACCGTTACACTGAACCGATTCTGCCGTTTTTCAGCGGTAACCATGGGATCCTCTCCTGCCCAGTAGTGGCAATTGTGGCGGTTGACACTTCGCTCTTGTTGTCCGTGAGTGGCTGGATGCCCACTTCCCTGGACGTTGGATGGGTCGTCGTGGTCCACATCAATGGCCAGCCAGGAGCCCCGACTTGACACCGTGCGACTTCTTTCTTTGGGGGTGGGTAAAGGAAGAAGTCTACCGCACCAAACGAGGACATTGGAAGAACTGGAGGACCGAATTCGGGAAGTCATGTCCTCCATCCGCCGGAGTTCCTGCTAAAGTCAGTGGACGCCATTCCTGGGCGGCTCCAGAAGCTGGTGGAAAGAGTTGGAGCCCACATTGAATTTTAGAGAAAACCTACCATGTATGCCTACCTTTTCATATTATTTCTTCTGAAATAAATGGA